>JAYESD010000009.1:159734090-160065870 GCA_036927565.1 Tuctoria greenei | reverse complement strand
ACTTTGATAATGTAATAATAGTGCACATTATGTCCAATATAACCATACTAATCATTTGAAGCAATAATAAAAAAGATATTTGCCAACAGTCCAACACAGGATCATAACCTATATGCAGCCAAGAGAAAAATTACCATGCAATGCTGGAAGCATAATGTCTTGATCGTTAACTTCAGAAGGCCAAGTTCCAGATAAGCTACTTATGCCACTAGAGTAGTCATTTGTTGCAGCAGAGCCTGTAGCATATGTGATAAGTTAGAATGCCCTTGAGAAGAACTGATCAGATAGAGTTCACGAAGAAAGAACATTGTGAACCTTGTGTATGCCTTGGACTGAAAGGTTGAGACAGGACCATTCACTACATCATTTGCACTCGTGTCCATAGGAACAAGAGATATATCCATAGATCTAACACGGCCCTTGCTCCATTATATGAGAAGCTTGAAGCAGTAAGACAACTTGAGGAGATGCATGAGACTCAGAGTTTCTAATTAGATCCATTTGTTCAACTATAAATCCGTGCACATCAGAAGCAAGATCAAATAAATGGACTTACACTTTTTTGAAGCTTTTGAGGGTACGGATGGGCAGCCTTGCGCTTTGCCTAGGTGGGGGCAAATGTTCGCCAGTTCCATTTTTCTGAACCTTCAAAAAGTACTTCTGAGCATGACTCCTGATCTGTTAAAAGAAATGTTTTTAGATCATGCACAGTATATCAGATACAACATAACAATATAATGCAGCAACCGGTACAAAAGTTAACAGTGGATGCAGTTATCATATAATATAGGAATGTAGTATCCAGTGTCGAAGGCTCTCACAGATTGTGGGTCTGGGAAGGGTTATTTATAGACGATCTTATCCCTGATTTTGCAGAGGAGGCTGGTTGGAAATCATATAATATAGGATTTAGTATGTAAGTCAAAACAGAATTATAAGAAGAAAGTTTGAGCAATCAAATGATCGATTTCTTAGTATCTCGATAACATAGGATTTCACTATGACCAAGGAGACGAGCAACTAAAGTATTGTAATTTCTGCAGCACTATAGAAACATGAGGGAAAAAATATTAGAATACTGAAATAGGAAAACAGTAGAAAAAAAGGTTGACAATTGCGAACAGATTTTAACTATACCTGTATTACTGTCTTGTAGCCAACATATGCTTCAATCTTTTTCCAATCACGGTCGAACCTGTTAAAGTATGCAAGAAAGAAGGAAATCTAACAGATGCAACAAAGCCGTCCAAGTTGTAATATGAGCTGCTCCATAAGTATAGAAAGATCTTAAAACAGCTAAAGTATCATTTTAGTCAATAAAATGAAATGTTTTGATCCAAATGTTGCTGCAACATTGGGGACCCTGGATGCTGGTTAACTCGCTACGTAACTCTATGGTCAGCAAAGTGTGATCTCATATAAAGCAAGTCAGATCCTCCTGTGACCATGAAACCGCGAGAAGATGTGAGCGATTTTATGAAAGCCCGTATCGACTCGACCCCAACTACAGGAAGAGCGGAAATAATCAGGGCATATGAAGCAGCACAATAGGAGAGCATAGAACCTGTGGAAGCAGCAGCAGGAGATAGGAGCTGCAAAGAGGGTCATGACTCACAGCTGCAGCGCCTCGAGGAACTTGCCGTGGTCGGGCTCAGTCCAGCTCTCGCGCGACTTGGTGATCTTGTAGGGCTTGCGCACCCTCCTAGCGCCCTCATCGTCATCCTCCCGCAGCCGCGGCTCCTCCTCCTCCTTCGCGTCCCCGCCTCCAACGCCAGGGACCGACGAATCCAGCGGGTGGTGCGTCGTGCTCATGGACGCCAGTACCTCCGATTCTATCCCGCACGACACCAACCTAGGAGGGTCTGTGGTCGCGATCGCTCGGCTCCGGTCGTGGCTCGGCAGTAGTGGTGAAGTGTTGGCGTCTGCGTGGGGAAGAAGAGGGGGAATGACTCGCGGGCTCTCCTCATCTGCTGTCCACAAATTCTACTGACACTGACGATCGGGTCCCGCACACAACCCTTTTGTTTCTTGGGCATTCTCTTTTGGCCCATCGATGGCCCCACATTTCTCCTCCTGTCCAACAGATCAGGCCCGAGTGCAGTTAGGCCCAGCTTGAGTGTTCTCTTCCACTTACTCTATCTTTAAATACTTCATCCATTTCAAATTACTTGTCACTCTCTAGTTTAAAAATAAATTAGACAGTAGCGAGTAATTTAAGATAGAAGAAATAGATGATTTTTTTCTCCCTTTGGGGTGCATCTCGCCCCATGCCGGGGGACCATCTCGCCTCCACGGAGCGGCCCATCAAGCAGCTGCTGTCGAGGGCGATGAAGCGCTGGCGCATGGCCACTGTCGGTACCCTACATACCGGGTATCTCTTGGAACTGCGAAGAGTGAAAAGAAACTCCACCTATCTGAGTCGAAGACCTTCGAAGGCCCCACGTGTCACATGGAACCGGACATGTCTCCGTTATATGGTTAGTCTCATTGCCGCCACGTATATCATAAAACCAGAGCTACATTCCATACACGGGATAGCTCTGCAGTAGATATTTGTGTGGCACTCCCGGACCTAACCTCCGATAGAGGGAAGCTCCGGTACCGACACGTGTACAACAACACCGGACCTACTCGTCCAAGACAGTAAGCTCCAGAGCTGCCACGCGTCCAACCGCCTGACCTTCAACCTCAACAGACAGATTGGTGGACCTCCAACAGTTCGGACCTTCAAGGAACATTAAATACTTCAAGACATGATTATGTGTCATTAATGCTATCTTAATAACACACGATCGAAGGACCCTTAATACCAGTAACGCACCATCAAGGCGCGTTACCATGCTGTTAAGAGGAATTAAGTACATTAACTGTGTATTAGGCATAATTAAACGCCATGACCACATGTCGGTCCAAGCTTATGATGTAACGGCCAGCCCTTGTACTATAAAAAGGATTGGTCGAGCGATACATTGAGAGGCTTCCACACGCGCTCGACGCTGGCAGACACTCTGGTCTAACACACTCAAGCGCTCAAGCGCTCAATACAACAACAACACACACCCGTGGAGTAGGATATTACGCTCAGGCGGCCTGAACCACGTAAATACTCGTGTCAAATCACCATCTTTCTCTGAATCTCCGTGCGCCCTAACAAAACTACAAAACTCCGCGGGCTGCCAACGGTAGTACCGGGAGAATTGCCGGAATCAGACTCCGACAGTTGGCGCGTTAGGTAGGAGCGCCTGAAATTCAAAGATGGTGAATTCTGCTACTGGATCGTCCAACGGCAACCATGCTGTGCAACATGTTGGAGGCAATCCCTCCAACATGCAGCAGCCAGCAGGTGTTGTGGCTCCAGCAGGAGTCATGCCACCTTCACCACCATCCGCTCCGGTGAATCAAGCTGGACAGCGGGATGGGGCGTCCGCGTCGATCATTACATCAGCGAACAACAACCCTGAACACGCGCTTAATGTTGCGCGTGCTCTTCTCCAACATCCACCGCCTCCAGGAGCACCCCAATGTGCGATGGAGCAGTGGAGAGCTGATGTGGATCATCTCGTTGCAGCAGCAGCTGATCGCATCAATAATCAAGGTCCTCCTCCCTCGGGGCAGGTCCCATCGCAGCGTCGGACCTTGTCGGGTAGACTCGGTCCGCAAGCTTCCCAACACAGGACGCGTGCTACATCTTAACAGGCGACGTAGCTGCCTTTCGGGGCGCGACGTACTCACACAATAACGAGGCTTTTGACTCATGACCTCCGGGCGGAGCTCGATCGTCGTTACCGGCAACAGGACGGTCGCGTCCACATCGAGCGTGCTCACGAGAGGCGAGAGGCTCGGGACATCCCTGCTCCTGAGGGAGTAGGAGGAGGTTGTTCTGCCTTGGTCATGCACCTACGCATGGTCAGATGGCCACAGAAGTTCCGGCCTCACCTGCTGGAGAAATTTGACGGGACTGTTAATCCCGCCGAATTTCTTCAAATCTACTCCACCGCTATCCTTGCGGCTGGGGAAATGAGGTCGTGATGGCCAATTATTTCCCTGTGGATTTAACTGAGGCCGTCAGGTCTTGGTTCATGAGCCTCCCGCTTAACTCCATCAACAGTTGGGTGGTGTTGTGTCAACAGTTCACCGCCGACTTCGGGAGCTCATACACCCGACCAGGCACAAAACTGGATCTTTTTACTGTCAATCAAAAAGAGAGGAGAGTCCTTGCGATCTTTCATCCAGAGGTTATCCCAGGTACGAAATACCATTCCTTCTATCTCAAGCGCTTCTGTTATTGTAACATTCAGACAGGGCGTTCGAGATAAGAAGATGCTGGAGAAGCTGGCGACCAAGGAAGTCACCAGCGTCACGAAACTCTTCAGCTTGGCAGACAAGTGTGCCAAGACTGCGGAGGGCCGTAAAATGCACTCCCAACCACCTCCGGAGGTCAACAAAAAATCCTTCAAGGGTGAAGCTGCTACCTCTGGGAGTGGCAAGAAGAAGAAAAAGTTCAACGGCAAGAAGAAGCCATCGACCAACACACCTACTGCTGCTGCTGCAGCAGCTCCGGGTGGCCGGGGGCCATGCCCCGAGAAACGACTTCAGTCGTCGTCTAAAGACGGTGGCAGCTCCATGATGTGGTGTCCCATACACAAGACGAACAACCACAACCTGGATGGCTGCTGAGAGGTCCAGAACCTCGCCGAGCGCTACAACAAGCATCGGGAAGAAGCTCCTTTCTGTCAAAGGGAAGGAAAACAAAAAGTCGACGAAGCTTCGACTGAAGAGGAGTTAGACTTTCAAGACCCCAAAAAGGTCTTGAAGGTTGTTTACACCTCCGTTGACGACGACTCTGATGTCTCCGACAACGAGCGCCGGAAGACCATGAACACCATCTTTGGTGGTTCATGGGACATCACTTCTCGCCGTGTCCTCAAGACAATGCGGCGGAACATGGCCTCTGTAGCTCCCACCGCCAGGGCGGAGCCTCATCGGAAGTGGATGGATACTGCCATCACCTTTGATGCTTCGGACTGCCCTCGGAACATGATCGGAGCTGGCCAACTTCTATTGATGGTATCTCCGACCATCAATAACATCCAACTCCACCACGTAATGGTGGACGGAGGTTCGGGGCTGAACCTCATAAGCTTCGAAGCCTTCGTCAAGCTTCAGCTTCGACCTTCGAATCTTTGCCCCTCTCGACCTTTCTCCGGAGTAGGTCCGGGGGCCATAACTCCACTCGGTGCCATTACTCTCCTGGTGGCCTTCGGAACTCGGGAGAATTACAGGACCGAGAAGTTGATCTTCGACGTGGCGCAGATCAACTTGCCATTCAACGTCATCTTGGGCAGGCCAGCTTTGTATAAGTTCATGGTTGCCACTCATTATGGCTACTTGGTGTTGAAAATGCCAACACCTTCAGGCGTTCTCCGAATCCACAGAGATCGCACCGCCGGAGTTACTACTCTGGAAGAACTCTACGCGCTTGCTACAGCGCAGGAAGAAGAATCCGGAAAGGAGCAAGCTCCGAAGCCCCCGAGCATTCGTCATCGAGGCTCAACCTCCACACCTCGTGTGCAACCAAGCGGCGACACCGACATTCCCGTCAAGGTCATCCAAATTGGTTCTGACGTTGCTCAGACCACCAGTATATCGGGAGGTCTGAACGACAAATAGGAACTCGCGCTCATCACTTTCCTGTGGGCTAATGTCGACGTGTTTGCCTGGCAACCGTCAAAAATGTCTGGGATCCCTAGGGAAGTGATTGAGCACAATCTGAAGATTTATACCGACGCTCGACCTGTACATCAGAAGCCTCAGAAGCAATCAGTAGTGTGACAAAACTTCATACGTCAAGAGGTGAAGAAGTTCCTCGAAGCTGGATTCATTTGGGAAGTCTTCCACCCAAAATGGTTGGCAAACTCAGTCGTTGTACCTAAGGTCGGCGGGAAGCTTCAGATGTGTATCGACTACACAACACTGAATAACGCATGTCTAAAGGATCCATTCCCACTACCTAGAATAGATCAGATAGTGGATTCCACCTACAGGTGTGAATTACTGTGTTTCCTAGACGCATATTCTGGGTATCATCAAATCAGAATGTCTAAGGAAGATGAAGATCATACTGCCTTTATCACGGTAGATGGATTGTACTGTTACACTACCATGCCATTCAGTCTTAAAAACGCTGCTTCAACGTTTGTGCGAGCTATGTACAAAACTTTTGGAGAGCTCATCAAAGATGTAGTGGAAGTGTACGTTGATGACATCGTCGTCAAGATCAAGAACAAGGAGTCATTTCTTGACACCTTGCAAGCTGTTTTCGACAAATTGTGAATCACACGCACAAAGCTGAACCCAGACAAGTGTGTCTTCGGGGTTAGCTCTGAAAAGCTTCTTGGATTATTGGTGAACCACCGAGGAATAGAGGCGAATCTGGCGAAGATTAAAGCTATTGAAGACATGCGATCCCAGCCTGCATCAAGGATGTCCAGAAGCTGACTGGATGTCTAGTTGTCCTCAGCTTGTTCATCTCAAGACTGGCGGAACGGGCGCTACCTTTCTTCAAATTATTGAGGAAGTCTGAACCATTCCAAAGGTCTGAAGAAGCAGAAAAGGCTTTCCAAGATCTAAAGCAGCTCCTCACCACTCTACCGACTTTGGTAGCTTCAAACCCTGGTGAGCCACTTCTACTTTACATTTCAGCCACTGACGAAGTCATCAGCATGGTCCTGGTTGCGGAAAGACCAGAACCATCTCCAGTTCAGGAATCCAGACCCCTCCGGGAAGGTCCGGAGCTACCTGAAGGCGAGTCTGGGTCCCAGCCCCCAGACCTGGATCCTCGAGGTGAGACGCCAGAGGATCAACCTCCTTCAAATGAAGGAGTTACTGTTGCTAAATAAGAAGATCCAGACCCCTCCGGGAAGGTATGGGTCACTTCAGAATAAGCTCTGGGTTCCTCTAGCAAGAACATGGAGGTCCCCGAAGAAGATTCGGACCCCTCTGAGAGGGTCCGGGTTGATGAGGAGGAAGCTTCGGGTCCCTCCGGGAGGGTCCAGACAGTCTAACGCCAGTGTACTTCATCAGTGAGGTACTCCATGACGCCAATACTTGATACATAGAGGTGCATAAGCTGCTCTACGCAGTTCTTATCGCCTCTAGGAAGCTTCACCACTACTTCCAAGCTCACAAGATTTCGGTGGTAGCCTCTTATCCACTGCGTGCAATCTTGCATAACCCCAACTCTACTGGGAACGTTGCAAAGTGGACAGCAGAATTGGCCGAGTTCGATCTTGAATTCGTCCCAAGACAAGCGATCAAGAGTCAAGCATTGGCAGACTTTGTGGCGAAATGGACCCCTCTCCATCAAATCTTGGGGGCCCTAGTGAGCAGAATCCGGAACCCAAGGTTTCAGTCTTCACTGAGACCCACTGGACTCTCTACTTCGACGGCTCCGTGCAGAAGCAGGGGGCCGGAGCTGGAATTCTTCTCCTCGCTCCAACCGGGGAGAAGGTCAAATACATGGTTCACCTTGACTTCAAGGCGACCAACAACATGGCGGAGTATGAAGCATTAATCTATGGGCTCAAGGTGGCACTATCATATAGTGTCAAGCAGTTGTTGGTAAAGGGTGATTCGTAGCTCATTACAAATCAAGTCAAAGGTGAATGCTGCTGCAACAACCCTCAACTAGTTGCATATCTACTTGAAGTCCAGAAGCTTCAGAAGGATTTCGAAGTCCTAGATCTTTGCCATGTCCAGCGTCTTAACAACGCTGAAGCTGACGAACTCTCGACGAAAGCTTCAACCGGAGCTCTGATTCCTGACGGAACCTTCGTCCGGAGATTGTCAAGATCAACAGCTCAGCCTGCCGAACTGAGCGAAGGGGGTGAGACCAGCACCTCGAAGCTGGCAGTCCCGATGGCCCTGTTACCAAGGCGTCCATCATGGGTCGTAGGTGCTGCGGGAAGCTCCGAGCAACCCAACACGAAAGACTCAGAAGCTCAAGTTAGCTCCAATGCATGGATCTCAGAGATCCGGAGCTACTTGAAAGACAACATCCTTACTGAAGATAATGTATCTGCTGACCGGATAATCAGATTGGCTAAAAGATACACACTGGTAGAAGGGGATCTCTACCGGCGTGGTGCCAACGGCATCCTAATGCAGTGCATTACAAGGGAAGAAGGCCGCGAGCTCCTCGCGAAAATCCATGGAGGCGAGTGTGGGAACCACGCGTCTTCCCGCACGTTGGTCGGTAAAGCCTTCCGGCATGGTTTTTACTGGCCTACAACACTCCAAGATGCAACCGAGCTAGTGAAGAAATGTGAAGCATGCCAGTTCCATGCGAAGAAAATTCACACACCAACTCAACCACTACAAATGATATCTCCAACATGGCCATTCGTCGTGTGGGGTATGGATATCTTAGGACCTTTCCCAAGAGCCGTTGAAGGTTACAAGTTCCTATATGTCGCCATCGACAAGTTCACCAAGTGGCCGGAAGCAACTCCGGTTGTGACAATAAACAAGCAATCAGCTATCAATTTTTTGCAGTCCATAGTGTGCAGATTTGGAGTCCACACAAGATGATAACCGACAACAGGACCCAATTCACAAGCTCTGCATTCCAAGGATATTGTGAAGACCTCAGCATTCAAGTCAGCTATGCTTCCGTAGCTCACTCGACAAGCAATGACCAAGCTAAGAGAGAAAATGCAGAAATCTTAAAAGGACTCAAGACGTGCACATATGAGCGCCTGAAAAAACATGGAGCCAACTGGATTGAAGAGCTTCCGCCCACCTTGTGGGCAAATAGGACAACTCCAAATCGTTCAACTGGAGAGACACCCTTCTTCCTGGTGTACGGAGCTGAAGCAGTCCTTCCTCCGGAAATCACCTTGGGGTCACTCCGGGTCCGGACCTTCAACGAAGCCACGCAGGACCAGCTCCAGCGTGAAGACCTTGACCTCGTTGAAGAGGGAAGGTGTCGAGCAGCTGTTCGAAATGCACGATACCGCCAAGCGCTCCAGCGCTATCACCAAAGACATGTGTATAATCGACAGCTCGAGGAAGGTGATCTGGTTCTACGGAGAATACAAACTCAAGAAGGGTTAAACAAACTTTCCCCTAGCTAGGAAGGACCCTTCCGAGTGATCAAAGTATACCGTCCCGGATGCGCTCGCTTGACAAGTGAGGATGGGACACCGCTCCCTAATCCTTGGAACGTTGAGCACCTCCATAAGTTCTACGATTAATATCACGGAGGTGAGTTTGTAATTACATATGATGTATGTTATAGCATCATTGTACAGAGTCGGGTGTCTCCTCCGGGAGGACAGCCAGACCTTTCCCGGAATATCCGTAAAGTACAAGCAACACTTGACACGGTCTCAGAACTAAAAGTGAAGCTAGCTGCCTTGGGTCAAACAAGAAATGCAACGCACTTAGTCTCGTTCTGTACCCTAAGAGTGTACTTGTTTCCCCTGTACCTCAGACCTATAATGAAAGACATCATTATATGAAAACAGACTCCATGTGCATTTATTTTGTACATACTCATTCTTTTTTATTTTTCTCTTTATTGTCTATAACAAAGTTGTGCAACTCTCAAGAAACTTTAACTCGAACAATTCATATATAATTCAAGTTGCTTTGTTAATTCTTTCGGGTCTTAACATTGTTGAATGGCCTACTCGCCTAAACGCCAAGTCAATCTAGGTCTGGAGTGTGCTATCGACTTAGCCTGATCCTGCACCCTAAGTACGCCACTATACCTACACCCGGCAGGTCTGAGTAAGGTGAGTCCAGAAAACGATCGGACCTAGAGAAGATAAGCAAATGCACTTGATTGTATATAGAATTGTGGTCGACCTAAAAATTTCTTTCGGGAATAGTAAGCCGCAAACGAGTTATAGATAAGAAATGGATTTTATTGTTTTTCTTGACTTTAGTGTGCAGGAAAAATAAAAATCTCATGATGATGGTGGATGATGCTGGAGCTATCAAAGCTTCGACATCCCCAAAGGTGGCCCGCTGTCGATGTTTTAAACATTGATAGTAGGCGTCGCCGGAGCTATCAAGTTGCGGCAAATCCAGGGAGCCAGCCATCAACGTTAAGAAAAGATGGTAGAAGGACACCCCAATGGGGTCTGCTGTCGACGCTTTATGTGTTGACAGTGGTCGCTGCTGGAGCTACTAAGCTCCGACAACCCCAGAGGACCAATTGTCAACACTTTACGTGTTGACAATGGTAGCTATCGGAGCTACTAAGCTCCGACAACCTCAGGGGGCCCCTGCTGTCGACGACTTCGAACCTACACTCTATAAGTTCGAAGCACACAAGTCTTCAACACAATGCTATATCCTTTTGGTACATGTTCGCAATCAAATTGTGTACATCTACCAGGGGCCAAGTGAGACAAAGGTTGAAGACAAAAAATGAAATTCATAAATTTCTTGGATTTCACTCATCTGAGGACAAGAGATTACAAAATTGGAGAAAAGAAGAGAAAATACAAGTAGGAGTGAAAGTGCATCTAGGACTCCCTTGTGGGTTTTGGATGATTTATGACAAGCAATTGGGATCCTAACCTTTTTGTTGAGATGAATGCAGGCCAATAATGAAAAATGAGCAAAATACCAAAAAGAAGGGATAATGAGGAGCAAAGTGAAATTGAGCTCAAGGAAAAGAAATAGTAGATTATTGTGTATAGAGTGTGTTAAGGAAACACACCCAAGAGCTCAATCATATTTAAGCACACACACATATTGCACAAAGTTACACAAGACCGGACTAGTCTGATATCAACCGAACTAGTCCAATATCCTTTCTGCACCAGATCGGACAAGTCTGATATCTGTTAGACTAGTCCGATATCTTTCTGACTTGAGTCGGACTAGTCCTCCCCAGGGCGGACTAGTCCTCAACACACTTCACAAGTAACACAAAATCGGACAAGTCCGTTGTTAACTGGACTAGTCCGATATTCCTTCTGATCCACTTCGGACAAGTCCGATGTTTACACGGACTAGTCCGAAATACCCACTGATCTAAATCGGACAAGTCCTCCAAGTGCGGACTTGTCATCCAACACACTTAGGGTTTCACATGGCCGGACAAGTCCGATGGCTATCGGACTAGTCCGAAGATTTCCAGTAGTGAAATCGGACAAGTCCGTTTTCGACCGGACTAGTCCGATATTTCGGGACACTTAGGGTTTGCTACACACAGCACACCGGACTAGTCCGGTGACCACCACAGACTAGTCCGATCTTTCTGAACCCTAACGGTCACTTTTAGAAACCCCATATAAATAGAGGTGCACGGCCCACTTTTATACTCTCTCGAACCCTAGCGCCGTCACACCTCCCAAGAGACTCAAAAACCACTTCTCTCCATGAAATTAAGTGCAAGATCGATCAATCCATTAAGGATTACTTCTAGATCATTGGAGAGACACTTTGCACACATCATTGAGCTCTTGGTTTGAATCTCTAACACACTCCTGCGTTTCAATTGTAATTTATGAGTGTGTTTTTGGTGGCATTGTGATTTGTAATCTAAGGGAGCTCTCAACGTGTGAGAACACCCCTTGAATTTGGTTATTCACCCCTTTGTGATTAGTGGAAGAGGGTTGGCCTTCGTGGCGATCCGACGAGGGTAGGGTTGGAGAAGACCCGATCCTTTTGTGGACTCCTCAACGTGGATATTGGTTGCCTTCGTGGTAGCCGAACCACAGGATAAATCGTGTGTCTTGTCCTTTTTATGTTCATCACTCAAATTAATCAACTTACTCTAGGGTTTGATACACATTGTTCAATTTACAATAAATTGTAGAACACAAGCCTTAATTGTGATACAATCCAATATACAACTGTTAAACTGTTGTTTGATTCTATATTTCCGCTGCACACATTGAAGAATCAACCTAATCGATTAATCTTGATCAACTTAGTCCGTGAACACCGGACTAGTCCGCACTTTACCGGACTAGTCCAATTTCTCTGGTATTGAACTTGTTGTTGAGTGTTGCAGGATCCGACAAAAATTCAAAAGGCCTATTCACCCCCCTCTAGGCCTACATTCAATTGGCATCAGAGCGAGGTTCTTCAAGAAAGAGTTTAACCACTTGAAGAGATCATGTCGGACATGAAGGACGTCCACAAAATCAACAACCAAGAGGAAGTCAACAACAACAAGACCCAAAAACTGGAGAAGTACCTCGAAGCCATTCAATACTTCGAGGACGACGATGAGGAGACACTGGAGCTAAAGGCGCTCCTCAGAAAGAAGACACTTTCAAAAGGGAAAGCGAAAGTTGAAGAGAAGAAGAAGAGGAGTAGTCACACCGACTACTCCCGATATCCTTTTAATTATGATCGTTTAAATTCCAATAACAATCACTACTTATCTATCCCACTTGGAAAAGCCCCACACTTCGATGGGAGTGATTACTCCATGTGGAGGCAGAATATGAAGATGCATTTGATTTCTCTCAACCCAAGTTTATGGCATGTTGTATGTACAGGGATAGATATTCCAGATGACGACGAAGAGCTCACCCCAAGTCAAGAGCAGGCCATCCATAGAAACGCTCAAGCCGCAGCCGTAATCACCTCCTCTCTCAGTCGATACGAGTTCACCAAGGTGGATGGACTCGAAATTGCTAAGGAGATATGGGATACACTACAAACAGCACATGAAGGTGACCGGCATGTGCGTGAGGCAAAATTTGAAATGATCGAAGGCAAACTAGGAATATTCGCAATTGAGGAAGACGAGTCACCCCAGGATATGTACAATCGATTGAAGACACTTGTCAACAAGTTTCGATCATATGGGAGCAAGAAGTGGAATGACCACGAGGTGGTAAAGCTCATCCTTAGAGCTTTTATGCCTCGCAATGTCACGCTATGCTCAATGATCAGAGAAAGCCCCGGTTACAAAAGGATGACTCCGAATGAATTGCTTGGTAAAATTATCAACTTTGAAATGATGGAGAAACAAGCCAAGCACGTCAAAGAAATTGCCGACCTTACCTCGGCCAAGAAGAAAGGAGTTGCCCTAAAATCTACTCTCAAGCCTCTATCCAAAGAAGCAAGAGAAGCACAACTAGAGGAGGACAGTGATGACGAGAGTAGTGAGCTAGATGAAGAGGATATGATTTTGTTCATGAAAAAATTCAAGAGAATAATGAAGAAGAGACAAGGAACAAAATCAAGTGAAGGAAAGTACAAGGAAAGGACGAAGCCAAAGATGAGGCGGGCGTGCTATAATTGTGGTGAGTATAACCACTTTATAGTCGATTGCCCGTATGAGGACAACAAGAAGAAAACTAAAGAAACCAAGCCTCAACCTAAGAAATTCTTCAAGAAGAAGAAACAAGCCAAACAAGCACACATTGGGAAGGAGTGGGACTCAAACGATGAGTCCTCATCATCCGATGAAGAAGAGATGGCTAGCATAGCCATAGAAAGCACATCCAAGAAATCCACACTCTTCCCCACACTCGGTGCAAAGAAGGGAAATGGCACTTGTCTCATGGCAAAGGAAGGTAAACGCAAGGTAAACATTAAAACCCCTTCCATGCATTCCTACTCTAGTGATGATGAACTAGATAGTGATGATGAGGATATGTTAAATGGACTAGATAGGAAAACTGCTACTAAAATGAATTTTTTACTTGACCAACTTGTTAAGAAGGAGAGGTTAATTGATCGTCAAGAGGACATGATTATCTCCCATAAGGAGAAGTATGTCAAACTTGACAAACTCCTAGAGCTTGAAAAGGAGAAAAACAGTTCACTAGAGCTTGAGCTAGCTTCAAGCAAGAAAACTTGCTTGGAGTTAACCGACTCAAATGTTGCAATCAAGGACCAACTTGCTGACCTGATCAAGGTTAACAAAATCCTTGAAGTGCAAGTTGAGTCACTCAAGCTAAGTGAACCTTCCTCCTCTTCAAGTTCACCTTCTCAACCCACTAAAACTGATCTTGTTCATATGTGCACATGTAGTAAAATCAACACCAGTTTGAAGGAGAAGTCAACCTCCACAAAGGATAAAAATCCTACCCAGTATGGAATATTTGACAAGGAGAAGATCAACTATGCACGTAGTGCATACTTGGTCCAAAGACCTCCAAATGTCAAATATGGCGTTGGTTACTCTTATGATGAAAAGCAACATGCTGGAAGTCATAAAAATAATAGGGGAAGGATCTCCTTTGTGAAGGGAAGATCCTCTCAAACTGATAAGTTGAAGAATAAGAAACTGAACTCGCATGAATACCGGACTAGTCCGGTCGGTGTCCGGACAAGTCCGGTCATCCGGACAAGTCCGACCACCCAGACTAGTCCGATTCATAAACAACAGCAGCTTCTATTTAAAACTTTTGATGCCTCTTATGTATTAATGAGAAACAATCTTGGTAAGGTTTATGCTTATTATGTTGGGCCACGCCATGGGAACACAAAATCCCATGTGTGGGTGCCCAAATGTATTGTAACTAACCTCCAAGGACCCAAGCAAGCTTGGGTACCTAAAACCAAAGCATAATTTGTTTTTGCAAGCCTATTCTTCCGGTGGATCCAAATGGTTGCTAGACAGTGGATGCACCAACCACATGACCGGAGAAAGGAAGATGTTCGTGGAATATGAAGAAAACGAGAACCCAAACGAAGGCATCTACTTCGGAGATAATAGTCAAGGAAAGGTGCTCGATACCGGTAAAATTGTAATATCCTCTGAACACACGCTTTCTCATGTTTTACATGTTGAATCTTTAGATTATAACCTGCTGTCCATATCTCAACTATGTGACAAAGGTTATAATTGCTTGTTCAGTAACGACGGTGTGACCGTCTCAAGGAGGAGTGATGGTTCCGTTGCATTCAATGGTATGTTGAAGGGAAAGCTTTACCTTGTTGATTTCAACAATGATAAAGCCGAACTTGACACATGCTTGATTGCAAAAACCAACATGGGTTGGCTGTGGCATAGACGGCTAGCGCAAGTTGGTATGAGGAATCTTCAAAAATCCTCAAGGGCGATCACATCTGAGGTTTGAAAGATGTTGTTTTTGAGAAAGACAGACCTTGTAGCGCGTGCCAAGCCGGGGAGCAAGTTGGAGCACATCATCCCGCAAAGAACATCATGACTACAACAAGACCGCTCGAACTACTTCACATGGACTTGTTTGGTCCAGTTGCTTACATAAGCATCGGTGGTAACAAATACGGTTTGGTTATCATTGATGATTTTTCTCGCTTCACTTGGGTTTTCTTTTTGCATGATAAGTCAGAAACACAAGGAACACTCAAGAAATTCTTCAAGCGAGCTCAAAACGAGTTTTCATTGTCAATCAAGAGTATTCGAAGCGAAAATGGCACGGAGTTCAAGAACATACAAGTGGAGGAGTACCTCGATGAAGAGGGCATCAAGCACGAATTTTCAGCGCCATACTCACCACAACAAAATGGAGTTGCCGAAAGGAAGAACCGAACACTCATAGAGATGGCAAGAACAATGCTCGATGAATACAAGACTTCAGATCGATTTTGGGCGGAAGCGATTAACACTGCTTGCCACGCCGCAAATCGGCTTTATCTTCATCGACTACTCAAGAAAACTCCCTATGAGCTACTCACCGATAACAAACCAAACATTTCATACTTTCAATTTTTCGGTTCTCCATGTTATATCCTGAACAAGAAGCCCAGGACTTCAAAGTTCGCTTCGACGTCCGATGAAGGTTTCTTGCTCGGTTATGATTCGAACACCTATGCCTATCGTGTTTTCAACAAGGCCTCCGGACTTGTTGAAGTAGCACGTGACGTAGTGTTCGATGAGACTAATGGCTCCCAAAAGGAGCAAGTTGATCCATGTGAATTAGGTAAAGAAGAAGCTCCTTGTCTAGCATTGAAAAGAATGGCTCTAGGTGAAGTTCGACCACAAGAGTCCCCTTCACACATAAATGAGGAAAATGAACCACAAGAGGAGACCAACAATCAAGGGGGAGCTTCAACACAAGCACGAGAGTATGAAGATGATCAACAAGTCAAAGAGGGCAACCACTCAGGGGGAGAAGAAAACGATCATGAAGACACAACTCCCCAAGTGCCCCACCCAAGAGTACACCAATGCATTCAAAGGGATCACCCAATCGACAACATCATCGGTGACATCCAAAAGGGAGTAACCACTAGATCTCGCATAGCTAACTTTTGTGAGCATTACTCGTTTGTCTCCTTTTTGGAACCACACAGGATTGAGGATGCATTGAAGGATCCAGACTGGGTGGTGGCAATGCAAGAAGAATTGAACAACTTCAAGAGGAACGAGGTGTGGGAACTTGTGGCAAGACCCAATGCAAACATAGTGGGCACCAAGTGGGTCTTCTGCAACAAACAAGACGAACACGGAGTGGTAACAAGAAACAAGGCGCGACTTGTGGCCAAAGGGTACTCACAAGTCGAAGGTTTGGATTTCGATGAGACTTTTGCTCCAGTAGCTAGGCTTGAATCTATTAGAATATTACTTGCATATGCTACTCACCATGATTTCAAGCTGTATCAAATGGACGTGAAAAGCGCCTTCCTCAACGGACCGATCAAGGAAGAAGTGTACGTGGAGCAACCACCCGGGTTTGAAGACGAAGAATTCCCCAACCACGTATATAAATTGCGTAAGGCTCTCTACGGTCTCAAACAAGCTCCTAAAGCTTGGTATGAGTGTCTTAGAGATTTCTTAATTGAAAATGGTTTTCAAATTGGCAAAGTAGACTATACATTATTCACAAAGAATTTAGATAATGATCTTTTTATCTGTCAAATCTATGTTGATGATATAATATTTGGATAAACTAACCAATCCTTCTGTGAAGAATTTAGTAGAATCATGACAGACAGGTTTGAAATGTCAATGATGGGAGAATTGAAGTACTTCTTGGGATTCCAAGTGCGGCAACAAAGGGAAGAAACGTTCATAAGCCAAACCAAGTACACGCAGGACATACTCAAGAAGTTTGGCATGGACAAGGCAAATCCCATAAAGACACCCATGGCAACGAATGGCCACTTGGATCTCAATGAAGATGGACCTAGCGTCGATCAAAAGGTATATCGCTCCATGATTGGATCTCTACTTTACTTATGTGCATCTAGGCCAGATATTATGTTGAGTGTATGTTTGTGTGCACGATTTCAAGCCAACCCTAAGGAATGTCACTTGACAGCCGTAAAAAGAATCTTGAGATATTTAGTTCATACACCCAACCTTGGTCTTTGGTACCCAAAAGGCTCAAAATTCAATCTCATTGGTTACTCCGATGCAGATTATGCCGGGTGCAAAGTAGATAGAAAAAACACCTCCGGCACATGCCAATTCCTAGGGAGATCCTTAGTTTCTTGGTCATCCAAGAAACAAAATTCCATTGCTTTATCCACAGACGAAGCGGAGTATGTTGCAGCCGGGAGTTGTTGTGCACAACTCCTTTGGATGCGACAAACTCTAAGAGATTACGGTTACAATATGAACCGTATTCCTCTCCTTTGTGACAATGAGAGTGCCATTAAAATAACCCACAATACAGTTGAGCACTCTAGAACTAAACACATAGACATAAGACATCATTTCTTGAGAGACCATTCCATGAAAGGAGACATTACCATCTCACATGTCAACACCCAAAAACAATTGGCCGACATATTCACCAAGCCACTTGATGAAAAGCATTTTTGCGAACTCCGAAATGAACTAAATATCCTTGATTCTCGGAGTGTGGCTTGAAAAGTTGTGTACCTGTATGACCTCTTCAAAATTTTGACTGAATTGTGAAAATCATCCCTCTTCATTTTTTTTTCTCGAAAAACTATGTCAATTATTAGATCTTGATGAATTATGATCATTGTGTGATTGTTGTATGCTTACTGGTCAAATTCATCAAGATTAATTGATTTCTTTTGTCCCACCTATTCTCTATTAATGAACCTTCAAATATATATGAATGGGCTATGCAATTTCTCCTGGTGACCACGGACTAGTCCGTGGTTACCCGGACTAGTCCGCTCTTGCAGACTAGTCCGCAGAGTGCCGGTTAGACCGGACTAGTCCAATAGACCACGGACTAGTCCGATATAGCTCTCTGGATGACTTCGGACTAGTCCGGTCATGTCCGGACTTGTCCGATATAGCTCTCTGGATGACTTCGGACTAGTCGGTCATGTCCGGACTTGTCCAATATAGCTCTCTGGATGACTACGGACTAGTTCAGTCATGTCCGGACTTGTCCGATTTTTCGTGTCCATAACCCTAGCCGCCACCAAACCCTAATCTTCTCATCCCCACATTTGCTCACGCCTTCCTCTCTCTTGCGCTCGAGCTACCAAGGCGATTCTCCGCTCCCTCCGTCGAAAAAGTCCACATTTGGGCGGAGATCAAGCTTGACCTCTTGGGGATTGAAGCTAGCGGACTTGTCCGGCCTCCAACCCCCAAACCTTCAAGCTTCAATCGATTTCTTCGGTAAATTTCTTCAAAACCCTAGAAATCTTGTTTTTCTCCATTGTTGATCGTATAGCCTAGCATCCTTCACTAGATACATGCTTATTTGATGTACTACGTGTATGCTAGACTAGATTTGCATTAGGAATCATTCCTTGACCAATCTGTTAGGTTTTTGAGGATGAACACCGGACTAGTCTGGTCCATGCACGGACAAGTCCGATCCTCCGGACTAGTCCGTGCCTGTGCACCGGACAAGTCCGATGTTTCTGAACTGAAAACCTAATTTTTCAATTCCTCAATGCAATTCATTGCTATCTTTTCATACCTATGCCTTGTATCACTTACCATCATTCTTGCAAAATCATTCTCAGATCATGTCGAGCTCAAACAACGAAATCTCCGACTTTGAGGCCGAGTTGGACCACGAAGTGGCACCTCGGTCCTCGACGGGTCTTGGCAAGAAATGCCAAGAAAGACCCTCGGAGCCAGCTCCTTCACCTCCTCAGGTTCAGAGGAAGGTGCTGGCAAAGAAGCCAGTGTCAAAGGCAGCAGCATCCTCAAGTGCCTCTCGCCAAGCCAAGGGCAAGGGAAAGGGGATAGCAACGGGGCCAGTCGGGCCCTTGAAGCTCCATGCTCCTAGGGAAGGGGTCCGGGACCCTACTGAGGAGAAGTTCAACGGCAAGGGCAGTGATTCTGCAGCCAAGTTCAGAAGCATTGACTGGTATGGCAGGCCAAAGCAAGCTGTCGATGGAAGGTTTTGGTGCAACTTCCATGCAGACTTCTACAAATCGGTGTATCTACCGATGAAGACCCCCGTGGTGCGCAGTCAGTGGATTGACTGGGCACACTTTGAGAAGAAGGGCTGCTCACCGTTCACTGATGTAGTGAGAGCCATTGAAAAGCATGGACTGAGAGACCTGTTTGCTTTCAGACACAACTGGAATGATGAAGTGATTGCACAGTTTTTTGCGACCTGTCACTTCTCTAGTGAGGATGAAGAGAGTGTCACTTGGATGACCCATGGATCCAAGTACAGCATCACTCAAGAAGATTTCACTAGCTTGCTCCACCTTGACTCCACAAGGTCTGATTGCTTAGTGATACACAACATTGGGGTCATTGAGAAGGACAAGATGAAGTTTCTATATGAGCCAAACTCAAAGTTCAACCCTCCTTCCACCAAAAACATGAAGCCATTCTTTGTGGGGTTGAACTGAGTGCTAAGAAAGACCATTGCCCCTAAGGATGGGGATGCAGGGAGTGTGCAAGGATACCTCCGGACTCTGATGAGAGTCATAAGCAAGGACCGCCCATTTGATGTGGCAGAATACATTTGGAATGATATGGTAAACATCTCCTGCACTCCCAACAGATCTTGCGGATATGCTCCTTACCTTATGTTTGTGATTGAAAAAGTCACCGGCATTGAATTTGTGAAAGATGTGGAGCATATCCCCTTGAGGCCTCAAATGCCTCAAAAGCCAAGTGTGCAGGCTGCTCCTTTGACGGCGTCCAGTCCGGAGGCACCTGTAAGATCAAGTGAAGGTGCCAGAGCTGTCCCTACTTCAAGGGAAGCCCCTCAAAAAGGATCAGTTAGTGGGATCCTCAAGTATCTGGCTGCTATATTCTCCTCCTGCAAGAAGGTCGAAGTGAAGGCCCACAAGCTCAACCAGAAGAGAAGGTAGGACATGAAGTACATAAAGGCCAATGTAAAGCAAATTTTCTAGAAGCTGGAGATCGATCCCATTGGATCTCCAGTGATTTCTGAGGATTCTGACCCAGACTTCACTGAGCTCACGCCCTTGAACCCCTTCGAGCTTGCCTACTTTGGCATTGGGGGCTCGAGTGGCTCCGTCCCTCCTCCTTCCCCTCCTCGTGAAGGTGATGATGATGAAGACGAAGACGACGACAAGAGGACCAACAGTGAAGAGTGAAGACCCTAGGACCCTCCTCTCCTTCTTTTTGGTGTCTTGATGCCAAAGGGGGAGAGATTGAGGGGGAGTCTTAGCTTTAGCTATGGTAGGGTGCGAGGAGAGAGTTCTCTTTATCTTTCTTTGTGATTGTAATGCTTTAACGTTGTTTTCATGTTAACTATGGTTCTGTGTTGAAATGCTTAATTAATTTACAAGTATGTGTTGAAATCTGCAACTTTGCTCCTGAAATGACATATGTACTTTGTATTGATTCATCAATGTAAATTATGTCATTATCAATGTTTCAATGCACTTAGTTATGCATCCCACCATAAAGAATGCACATATGGATATTTCTCTTACTGCTTGATGTATTTTTGAGTCATATGTGCATACTTTATGAAAATCTCATCTCCTTTTATCATATTTTGTGAAATCTTAATTGGTTGTCATCAATCACCAAAAAGGGGGAGATTGAAAGTGCATCTAGGACTCCTTTGTGGGTTTTGGATGATTTATGACAAGCAATTGAGATTCTAACCTTTTTGTTGAGATGAATGCAGGCCAATAATGAAAAATGAGCAAAATACCAAAAATAAGGGATAATGAGGAGCAAAGTGAACTTGAGCTCAAGGAAAAGAAATAGTAGATTATTGTGTATGGAGTGTGTTAAGGAAACACACCCAAGAGCTCAATCATATTTAAGCACACACACATATTGCACAAAGTTACACAGGACCGGATTAGTCCGATATCAACCGGACTAGTCCGATATCTTTCTGACTTGAGTCGGACTAGTCCTCCCCAGGGCGGACTAGTCCTCAACACACTTCACAAGTCACACAAAATCGGACAAGTCCGTTGTTAACCAGACTAGTCCGATATTCCTTCTGATCCACTTCGGACAAGTCCGATGTTTACACGGACTAGTCCGAAATACCCACTGATCTAAATCAGACAAGTCCTCCAAGTGCGGACTTGTCATCCAACACACTTAGGGTTTCACATGGCTGGACAAGTCCGATGGCTATCGGACTAGTCCGAAGATTTCCAGTAGTGAAATCGGACAAGTCCGTTTTCGACCGAACTAGTCCGATATTTCAGGACACTTAGGGTTTGCTACACACAGCACACCGGACTAGTCCGGTGACCACCATGGACTAGTCCGTCTTTCTGAACCCTAACGGTTACTTTTAGAAACCCCATATAAATAGAGGTGCACGGCCCACTTTTATACTCTCTCGAACCCTAGCGCCATCACACCTCCCAAGAGACTCAGAAACCACTTCTCTCCACGAAATTAAGTGCAAGATCGATCAATCCATTAAGGATTACTTCTAGATCATTGGAGAGACATTTGGCACACATCATTGAGCTCTTGGTTTGAATCTCTAACACACTCCTGCGTTTCAATTGTAATTTTTGAGTGTGTTTTTGGTGGCATTGTGATTTGTAATCTAAGGGAGCTCTCAACGTGTGAGAACGCCCCTTGATTTGGTTATTCACCCCTTTGTGATTAGTGGAAGAGGGTTGGCCTTCGTGACGATCCGACGAGAGTAGGGTTGGAGAAGACCCGGTCCTTTTGTGGACTCCTCAACGTGGACGTAGGTTGCCTTCGTGGTAGCCGAACCACGGGATAAATCGTGTGTCTTGTCCTTTTTGTGTTCATCACTCAAATTGATCAACTTAATCTAGGGTTTGATACACATTGTTCAATTTACAATAAATTGTAGAACACAAGCCTCAATTGTGATACAATCCAATATACAACTGTTAAACTGTTGTTTGATTCTATATTTCCGCTGCACACATTGAAGAACCAACCTAATCGATTAATCTTGATCAACTTAGTCCGTGAACACCGGACTAGTCCGCACTTTACCGAACTAGTCCGATTTCTCTGGTATTGAACTTGTTGTTGAGTGTTGCAGGATCCGACAAAAATTCAAAAGGCCTATTCACCCCCCCTCTAGGCCTACTTTCAAGGAGCTACAAGGAGAAAGTCTTAAATCCTATGGAAGAACGAGGCGACCTTCTGGGCAACCTCCGACACGCTGGCCCTGGCGGCATCTTCCTCTCCATCTATGGGACCTTCAAGCACCGGATCTAGTGGGAAATGAGGATACCAGCTTGTGTAGCACGTCAGCATGTATTCTGCGATGTTCTGCGCAAGGGATTTTCCTTCAGTTTCCAACTGATCCGTGATGACATCGCCCATCTTGTTGAGTTTGTTTCCAGCCGAGCTCAACGCCTTCAACGCTTCGTCCAGCTCCGGCTCTGGATTGTCCGAACGCACGGGACTGAAGCCCAGCAGCGTCAGTGCATCATTAGCTTTGCCCAAGAAGTCCCACACTTATTGGGACTCCGCAGCCCTTGAGCCTCACATTTCTTCCAAGGACCTTTTGGTCGCCGCGAGCTCCGCACCCTCTCGGGCAAGGCGTTCGACCTCTTTGGCGTGCTGCTAAATCCTTTCAGCAACTTGCCTAGGTTGGCAAGCTCCTCTTCCCGGACGTGGATCTTGTTCCAGCGGTCAACCAGATCTCTCTCCCGACCCCGCACCTTCTTCTCCCTCGCAGCAACTTCATTCTCCCTCTTGGTGAGGTCCTATCCCCGCTGCCAGGCCTTCTTCTCCTCGCTCTCGCAGAGCTCCTCTAGCTTCTTGGTGCGCTCTGCGAGGCTCTTATCACCCAGAGCCAGCCTCTGGGCAAGCTACTCCTCCCTTGAAAGGCGGCCTAGAGGGGGGTGAATAGGCGATAATCGATAATTTAAACTTAATTCAGAGTTATGAAAACAGAGAAGTCGGACTTGTCTGACTTCTAGTCGGACTTGTCTGACCTAAGTCGGACAAGTCTGACCTGGGTCGGATAAGTCCGAGATTACCTACACGATCAGACCAAAAATCCAATTTTTAAGCGATCTAGTGAGAGATATCGACCCCTAGCAGTTCTACACGAGGTATGGAGTAGAAAGAAAAACCGAGGGAGAGATAGCACGCGGAAAAACACTAGAATCAAAACTTGCGAGAACGGAAGAACAACAAGAGACAAACGATTTTATCCCGAGGTTCGGAACCACAAAGGATCCTACATCCCCGTTGAGGAGTCCACAAGGGACCAGGCCTTCTCTAGCCTTTCCCTCACGAGTTGCCACAAGGGCCAACTCCCGATCTTCCACTATCACAAAGATTGTTACAAACTCCCCGATTACAAGAGATCACAAAGAAATCACGGGGCGACGCCTAACCGTCTAGGGGAGACCCCCAAGAGCAACAAACACGCAATCACGAAGAAACTTAGCGAATCACACGTTGCTCAACCCCTCAACAAACCGTTTCTCCCAATCCTCACAAAGCACTCTTCACTCTCCCAAAAATTCGAATTTGGGCTCTAGAGGTGAAGAACAAGTGGAGAGAGGTTTTTGAGTTCAAATGGGCGTTCAGAACTGTTCTGGGGTGTTAGGCATAGTTGGTGGGTCGAAACCACCCACTATTTATACTCCAAAAAGTCATTAGAGCCGTTTGACACAGCCCACGTCGGACATGTCTGACACAAGGTCGGACATGTCTGACCTCAAAGGTCAGGCCTTTCACTTCAGACTTGTCTGACCAAAGCCACTTCAGACATGTCTGACAAACAATCTCGGATATGTCTGAAATTCTGCAGATAGAACTCGGACAAGTCTGACTCTCTAGGACTTAGAAAATTTTCCTTAGTCCATGGGAACAGATCCATCTCGGACTTGTCTGACCCCCAGGTTCGGACAAGTCCGAAACTTCACTGGAACTCTCACTGGAACCCTTCCAGTGCCAATTCGGACATGTCTGACTTACAGATTCGGACATGTCTGAATTCCAACAGAGGGAATTCGGACATGTCTGACACCACAAGTCAGACAAGTCCGCCCAAGCCACAAAGGCCCTACTAAATTCTTCTACTAAGGGGTTGAGCACCCGAATGACTCACTAAGTGTCTACGCGTCGTATCCCTCTTAATAGTACAGTTTTTCCTACGACTCAAGGAGAAAATAGAAAAGCCTATTTCTATTCTTCTTCGCCACAACTTTTCTCCTTTTGCCGTCTTTCTTCAAAGCTCCATTCCGTACTTCGAATCTGCGCTCATGCTCAACCAAGTTCATTAGCACTTTAATGGTTCATCATCAATCCACCAAAACCCACAAGGGACCTAGATGCACTTACAATCTCCCCCTTTTTGGTGATTGATGACAACCAACTAAAGTCTTCGACAAAAATAAGATTTGATAGAAGTTTTGAGTCTCAAGTCTATATGAGCTTTTGGAATAACAATAAAACAACTCATATACACTCAATCGTCGTGGGGTGCCTATATGCTCGTGTGTGTGCAACAACGTGATAAATATGAAGAAATGCACACGAGATCAATGAAGCATCATAATGATCATCATAAGGCATCAATAAACATCATCATAAGGCATCAATAAACATCATTAAGCATTAACAGCCATAAACGAGTAACAAATAAGTACAAGACACACCACGATAGAAAATATAACTAGATACATGTCCATGTCCAAGAAAAAGCACTAGAGACTAATACTTCTCCCCTTTGGCATCAAGGCACCAAAAAGGAGAAAAGTGGACACTAAGACCTAGTCTACTCGGTGTCTTCCTCGTCGTCGTCGCCGTCATCGTCATCGTCGCTCTCCTCCTCGAAGTCGCTCTCCTCGCCGGAGTCACCGTGAGCTGCAGGAGGTGCTGAGGAAGAAGCGCCGATGCCGGTGAAGAACGCCATCTCCGCCTCGGTGAGCTCCGGAAACTCCGGTGGCTCCTCGTCTGAGCTGGCGTCGTCGACTGGAGGAAGCTGGAGATGCTCCCTGATGGCTGCGAGGTCCCTCCGGTTCCTCTTTGCCAAGCGCTGAGTCGACCGGCTGTAAGGACCGAATGCCCAAGAGGGGGGGTGAATTGGGCTTTCTTCGAAAAATTCTTAGCAATGAAACTAAATTTCTAAAGCCCAATTCCCTACGCGACTATCTATGCATTCTAGTAGATAGAAACTTTGCGGAATATAAAATTCATAAAAGTAAGGGAAGGAGAAGGATGCAAACTCCCGAGGAGACAAGGATTTATCCCGTGGCTCGGCAAGATCGTCAAGATCTTCCTACATCCACGTTGTGGCACCCACCAAAGGGTTTTGCCACACCCAAGTCACCGAGACGAGGGGTCTTCACTATTCCTCTCCGTTCGCCTCCCTTGGCAAGGTGGAGCTCATGCCTTGTACAACTTCGACCTTCTGGGCTTCCACAAACGCCTTGGCAAGCTTTGGAAGTCTTCTCACGATTACAAACACCAAGGGCACTCCCTTGAGGCTCTCACACTAACCTAGAGAGTCCACTCACCCAGAATGGTGGCACACAAGCTCTCTCTCTAGCTAGTTCTAGCCTAAACCTTGGTGTAAAGGTGATGGAAATGGTGTGGAAGTGATTGCTCTTGATCTTGAATGCTTGTGGATGTGTTGATAGCTTCTGGTGATCAAGACTTGACGAAATGACAGGGTTAGGGGGTATTTATAGCCAGCCTCCCCGAAATAGCCGTTGGAAAAGTAGGCTGACAGAACTTTACTGTGAACACAGGATGATCCGATGTCTCCCCTTTAGTTATCATCGGTCTAATTACTTTGGTTGACGTCATTGTGTCAGATCTGACCGTTGTTAGACCGATGTTGCTCCTGTCTTCTCATCAGATGATCTGGTGGCTCTTCCTCCAGAATTTGCTTAATCTTGATGCTTACTGGAGTGATTGACCGATGTGTGTAAGTCTGTACATCGGATGATCCGGTGCTACACTTGGTCCAATGGTAATGCAAACTGTACTGATGGACTGATGTCACTGAGCTATTCACATCGGATGATTCGGTGAGTACATTGTTCTGAGGTCTTCTTCTTCAGTTGAACCAACTCGACTGATGTGTACATTTCTGAAATCATCGGTTGATCCGGTGAGTTGATTTTGTTTGCTTCGAGTTGTTTTGAGTGAATCTTTTGTGTCTTGCTCAGACGACCTCTTAGACATTTGTTTCATAAGCCTCTCTGATGATCTTCAAGCATTGTATGTTGTCAACTTATGGTTGAGTGACTTAGACATAAGAGCTTTCACTTCTTGTCTTTATCTCATTGATTTGATCTCAAAAGTTGATTGTATATGGGTCTCCAATGACATATTCATTTCATTTTATTGAGTGATTATGGGGACCTTGCTTTCACAAATTCATTAGTAAAGTTCAATGGTTGTCATTAATCACCGAAACCGTACTTCATGGGGGGCCTAGATGCTTTCAATCTCTCCCTTTTTGGTGATTGATGACAACACAATAATCAAAGCGCAATAGTAATGAATTTGATAGAATGAAACTTAGAAGAATATGCAATGAATACATGATGTCACACTTGAAGCTTAAGCATCAATTAATAACTCAAGTGTGAATAACAAGAGATCATACACATAGATAAACACCAAATGAACCCAATCGATTAACAACTCATGGAAATAAGTTCATTAGAGCTCAATAAGTAGCAAATGAGTAGCAAACACACCAAATGTAGTAAACATACTGAATTACAAGAATGATAAACGATAAAAGATAAAAGAGGGCCCCTGACACTAAGACGCTCCCCCTGACCCCTCTAACTCTTCCTCCCTTTGGCATCAAGACACCAAAAAGGGATCCAAGCGCCTAAGGACCCTGAGTGCTGGGCACGATGATGAACTGGTCACCGTCGCTGTCGTCGGAGCTGCTGGCTGGAGTAGCGGTGGAGGGGGCTGTCGGAGCCGTAGGAGCCACCGTCAGTGCCTCCTGTGGAGGAGCTGCTGGAGCAGGGGCACTGACGACGGAAGCCGGCGTCTGCTGGAACAAGGTCGTGGCCGGCAGCTGGGAGTGGATCGGAGCACTAGGAGCCAGAAAAGGAGACATGCTGAAGGAGGGAATCAGCGTAGAAGGAACTGGGGCCACTAGAGCGGCAGCTGGAGCCAGGACTGGAGGTGGTGGAGCGACTCCTGGCAGCTGCGACAGGAGGGCAATCCTGGTCTGGGTGTAGAGGTTGGTGATTACCCCAGGATGCCCATCATCGCCTGCTGCGTCTGCTGCTACTGGTCGAGAGTGCGCTGGTGCATCTGGTCGATGAGCCCCATCAGCCTGTCAGTGTCTTTACGCCTCTCACGGGCGATCTGACGCTGCATCTCCTGCTGCTGCTACTGGAGCTCAAGGAGACGGGCAGCCTGTTATGCTCGGGCCTGCTCGGCTGCCAGCCTGTCCAGATGCTGCTGCTCAACCATCTGCTGGAGGAGCGACGTCAGCTCTGACGGCTGCATGACCTGCGCCTCAGTGACAGGAGGTGGAGTAGGTGGTGGCACTGTAGAGCCTCCAGCCTCCGCGTCGTGCTGCCTGGGTGAGGACGGAGGGGGGAAGTACTCCTCGACACTGTCATCGGTGTCGCTCTCTGACCAGATATGCTGCAAGTCCTCCCCCTGAGCCTCAGCCTCAGCAAGCCTCTCATCCTCCTTCTCTAAGTCAGAACAGTCCTCCTCAGATAGCTGGGCCCTGACCTGACGCTCAACTGGACGGCCAAGGCGGCGGTCTCCAGGAGCTGGGGCACGGTAGTGACCGAATCGTGTCACACTCTCGTCAGTGAGATAGTCGTGCACGGCGGACTCCTCAGGGACCATCATGGTGAGCAGGTAGCTGACCCAGTGTCCGTACACGAGCTGCCTCATCATCCCCACTCCATCTGTGATCACATCCTCCATCTCGCATATGAGGACGTCGACTATGTCGAACTCCATCCCGTTCATGATGTAGAACAGGAGAGTCTGCTGCAAGCTGGTGAACCCCTCCAAGTAGCCAGACCTCGGTAGGAGCGTGCGGCGCAAGGCGAGGTGCACTGTGTGCGCAGCTGGAGTCAACAAGGCCGGTACTCTCGGCTGGTCAGGAGAGAAAGTGGGACCAAACAGGGAACAAATCTCCTCCAGCGGTGGTGCCACTCCTCCAATGAGCGGCCTCCTCGGTGTATCTGCCTAACCGTAGACCCTCTCATGCACGCAGGTGTCGTGCAAGTCCACTCCCAGCAGCTATGCCAGTGTCTGTCTCGTCAAGTGGTAGTGCTGACCCATGAACATGAAGTCAATTGATCTTCTGCCCTCAGAGATATAGAGGGTGGCGTAGAAGACGCGGACCCAATCTTCCACATAGGCACTCCGCTCATATGCCATTAGCTGCACCAAACCTCGGTATCTCTCAAAATAAGGACGGATCTCCGTCCCTGCTGCCAAAGCTAGCTGACCCCAATCCAGATAGTTGTGTTGAAACAGCTTGTGTCCTCGACGCCTGTAGGTCTCATAGAGTGATGCCTGGGTGACAGTCCAGAAGCGACTATCCACCAGAGCCTCTCTGGGCTGCGGGTACCACTCCTCAAGCAGCACATTCCACCGGAGCTTGCGAAGCTGCTTGGCCTTCATCTTCCGGTAGTCAGTCAACCGGACTCCTTCAGCGACATGGACAGTGGTGTCCATCTCGTAGATCGCTCGCTGGGCCTCCCTGTCCTCACGACGGTCGGCAGCTGTCGGTCTCGGACGTGGAGCAGCCGGAGGATGACCCCCACGGGTCCGGGCTGAGCGACGATGAACGAGAGGCTCTACCGGCTCTTCTTCGGCCTCAGAGTTGTCGATCACAGGAGGCTGCCTCGGACGAGCCTCGCAGATCCTCAGCGACCCTCCTTGGCCACGCTCACCCTCCTCGGTGGCGCGAGCGGCCATCAAAGTCTTCTTCTCCTCCTTCGACAACTTTTGCTTCTTCGCGGCCGGCTCTGCGATAGCCTTCCCCTTGTTCTTCTTGTCACGAGCCATTCCGATCGCTCGATTAAACGGAGTCGATGAATGGTGACGTGGAGATGAACGGGCCGGGAAACCCTAGCGACGGGGTGGTGACTGTAGAGTGAGGAGATGGCGGCGTCGCTTGGGTGGAGGTGCGGCGATGGCTGGGTGAAGCGACGGCGGCGGCGGCGACGGCTTGGTGGAGGCGAGCGGCGGCGGCGCTGTGGTGGAGGTGAGTGGCGGCGGCGCTGGTGAATGGCGGCGCGGTGGATGGAGGCGACGGCGCGACGGGCGGCGACGACCGATGGACGGCGGCGCTTGGAGGCGGTGGCGCGTGAGGCGGGAGCACGGCGACGGAAGTGCGGGATCGGGGAGAGAAACTAATGAAGACGAAACGGTGTTTAAATAGTGGGTCCCAAACTCTAGCCAACCTTTTAACACCGGATGGACCGATGTTGGATGGGATATACATCGGTCGAACGTCACAGTAAGGATATTCAAAATGTTGTTGTTGACATCGGATGGACCGACGTTGAGGGTTTTGATCATCGGTCGAATGGCACAGTAAGGGTATTCAAAAGAGGAATGTTGACACCGGATGATCCGACGATGGTGGAGGTAGCATCGATGGAATTGACCACAGTTCCAGAATTGTACACATCGGATGGACTGATGTTTTGCAGAATGAACGCGTCGGTTGAATTGAGATACTGGCTGAACTGACCTTTGGAGATTGAACACCAATTGATCCGATGAGAGACTGACCTAGGCATCAGATAATCCGATGACTACAGAACAATAACATCCCATATATGTCCTTCGACCAAACAAACAAGCAACGTGAAACTCATGTCTTAGGACTTTTTGGGCAACCCCTTACCCCTCAAATATACTAATATGCCAATAACTTGGCTAGGACTTAAGGCAAATGGAACATCGAGAAAAAAAATAGGAGGAAAATTATCCAAATAAAATGTAAGGCTCATGCTTTGTGGGGTAGAGTATGAAGACTTCTATCTCTTTAAAGCATGTTCCTTTAGGCATTAACGCACCTAACATTTTGTTCTTTCCACCTTATATGAGTTGAGATATTGCATTTCAAACAAGTCTCTTTCTCATGAGTTGGGTTCCCCTTTGTGACAATCTACCGTATGCAATGCCAAACAAATTATAGTGCAAGAAATTTAAATATGAGTGCAAGTCTATATGGCAGGCATCATGCAAGACATAAAGTAAATCTATCTTGCCAAGTTTGAACCTTTCAAAGGCTTCTTCAGGGAGAGCTACTCTCCAAGCCTTGGGAAAACCCAAAAGAACCACCATCCCAAGCTAACCCTAGCTCACCCCTATCCTTTGAGAGTTAGGCAAGACCTATATGATGTGCATTCTTACATGATCATGACAACTTACATGACGTTTGATGCATTTAGCACATTTAATTCACTCCTTAGCCTAGAAAAAGTTTTCTCATCAAGTGGTTTAGTCAAGATATCCGCCAATTGTTCTTCGGACCTAACACCTCTCAAAGAGATGTCTCCCTTAGCTTCATGGTCCCTTAAGAAATGATGGCGAATATCAATGTGCTTAGTGCGGGAGTGTTGAACGGGGTTTTTAGCTATCTTAACCGCACTTTCATTGTCACAAAGGAGAGGCACACCACCAAGTTTAATACCAAAGTCCAAAAGGGTTTGCTTCATATAAAGAATTTGGGCACAACATGCACCGGCCGCAATGTATTTCGCTTCCGTCGTGGACAAGGCGACAGAATTTTGCTTCTTGCTTGACCAAGAAACTAGGGAACGCCCAAGCAAGTGGCACCCACCGGAGGTACTCTTGCGATCCACGCGGCATCCGACAAAGTCCGAATCCGAGTATCCCACAAGATGGAATTTTGCACCTTTAGGGTACCACAAGCCCACACTAGGGGTATGCTTAAGATACCTAAGTATCCTAAAGACCGCCTTCCTATGCGATTCTTTAGGTGCCGCTTGAAAGCGAGCACACAAGCATACACTAAACATGATATCGGGCCTATATGCGGTAAGGTAAAGCAATGAACCAATCATAGAACGGTAGTTAGATAGCTCAATAGGTTTACCGTCCTTATCCGCGTCGAGATGACAATTGATTGCCATTGGAGTGCTTCTTGAGCTACAATCTCCCATCTCAAATTTCTTCAAGAGGTCCTTGTTGTACTTCTCCTGATAGACGAAGGTCCCCTCTTGAAGTTGCTTGATTTGAAATCCAAGGAAGAAGTTGAGCTCTCCAATCATTGACATCTCGAATTCCCTAGACATCATTTTGCCAAACTCATAGCTAAAAGCTTTGTTAGTTGAACCAAAAATAATATAATCAACATAAATTTGAAAAATGGACAAATCTCCGTTGATGTCCTTGGTGAAGAGTTTAGTTTCCACCCTCCCGATCTTGAATCCTTGCATGATGAGGAAATCCCGTAGTCGTTCGTACCACGCCCTAGGTGCTTGCTTGAGCCTGTAGAGCGCCTTGTGCAACCTATACACATGATTAGGATTCCTCGGATCTTCAAACCCGGGAGGTTGTTCAACATAAACAAGCTCGTTAATGTAACCATTAAGAAAGGCACTTTTCACATCCATTTGATAAAGTCTAATACTATGATGTGATGCAAAGGCAAGGAGTATACGGATGGCTTCTAGTCGGGCGACCGGGGCAAATGTCTCCCCAAAATGTAGTCCTTCAACTTGCGAGAACCATTTGGCCACAAGTCTTGCCTTGTTGCGGACCACAACGCCATTCTCGTCTTGTTTGTTGCAGTACACCCACTTTGTTCCGATGACGTTCTTGTCCTTGGGTCGCTCCTCCAACACCCAAACTTCATTGCGGATGAAGTTGTTGAGTTCTTCTTGCATGGCCATCACCCAATTTGGGTCTTGGAGTGCTTCCTCAATATGAGTGGGTTCTACACATGAAATAAACGAGTAGTGCTCACAAAACGAAGCAAAGTGGCGAGAACGTGTACTTACACCCCTTGATGGACTTCCAATGATTTGGTCCATTGGATGTGCCCTCGAGATGCGTCCATGCCTCATAAGTGGTTGTGAAGCACTTGGCGAAGGTGATGCGTGTTGCTCCTCTTTTGGTTGGACTTGATCATGGACTTCTTCTTCTTGATGTTGTTGTGCTTGTGAGTCTTGAGTTGGCAATGGATCATCCTTCTCTTCTTCGTCAACTTGAGGCGCCATAGAGGTGTTGTTGTTGGAACTTGAGGCTCCCCCTTGATCATGGCTCTCCTCAACTTCGGGTTTGATGTCTCCAATGGTCATGTTCTTCATGGCTTCTCGTAGAGGCTCATCATCTATTTCTTCATGACCAAAACTCTCCTCTTGGGAGTCATTAGATTCATCAAACTCAACATCACAACTTTATTCAACTAAACCGGAGGTTTGGTTGAATACTCGATATGCTTTTGAGTTTGATGCATAACCAAGAAATATACCAACATCACATCTTCTTTCAAACTTACCGAGCCTTTTCTTGCGGTAGATGTAGCACTTGCATCCAAAGACTCGAAAGTAGGAGATGTTGGACTTTCTCCCAATGAGAAGCTCGTACGGGGTCTTTTGAAGTAGGCGATGTAGGTAGACCCTATTTGCGGCATGGCACACTGTGTTGATCGCTTCGGCCCAAAACTTCTCTGACGTGCCGTAGTCATCAAGCATTGCTCTTGCAAGAGTGATGAGTGTCTTGTTCTTCCTTTCAACGACACCGTTTGGTTGAGGGGTGTATGTGGCCGAAAACTCATGTTTTACTCCTTCACGGTCACACCACTCCCCAATGTTGTAGTTCTTGAATTCGGTGTCGTTGTCACTCCGGACCTTGATGATGGGAAGTTGAAATTCCCTTTGACCGCAGTTGGCAAAGGTCTTGAACACTTCTGGAGTTTCACTCTTGTCACCTAGAAACAAAGTCCAAGCATAGCGAGAATAGTCATCAACAATAACGAGACAATAGAGGTTACCGCCAAGGCTTTGATATGTGGACGGTCCGAAGAGGTCCATGTGGAGTAGTTCAAGTGGCTTGGAGGTTGACACCATTGTCTTCATTGGGTGGTGTGAAGCAACTTGCTTCCCGGCTTGACAAGCGCTACAAAGCTTGTTTTTCTCAAATGTGACATCCTTCATGCCGGACACCATCCCAAGCTTGAATGACTTCTTGAGTTTGCTCATTCCAATGTGCGCTATGCGTCGGTGCCATAACCATCCCAAGCTTGTCTTAGTGAAAAGACAAGTGGTCAAGCTAGCATTCTTGTTGGCGAAGTCCACTAGGTAGAGGTGTCCATGCTGGAATCCTTTGAAGACTATGTCTTGGCTAGTTTCACTACTCACAACAACATCATTTTTGCTAAATGTGCACGTTAGTCCAAGATCACATAGTTGTGCAATAGAAAGTAAATTGAAACTAAGTGACTTAACATACAAAACATTAAAAATAGACAAGTCATTTGAAATAGCAATTTTACCTAACCCAATTACCTTTCCCTTAGAGTTATCACCAAAGGTGACTTGTTCATGATTGCCGGGGTTTTCTATGGTGGTGAACATACCATCATTGCCGGTCATATGTTGAGTGCACCCGCTATCGAGTACCCAATGCTTTCCTCCGGCTTTGTAGTTCACCTACACACATGAATTCAATTTTTGACTTTAGGCACCCAAGCCAACTTAGGTCCTTGTATGTGTGATACAAGTGTTTTTGGGACCCAAAGTTGCTTGGGGAGCTTCCCCTTCATGCCCTTCATGTCTTTGCCAATGAACCTTGCCTTCACCTTGCCATGTACTTTACTCAAGAGATAATAATGATCATTGAAAGTAGATTTATAGTTAGTAGGCAATTTTGGAGAAGGTCAGTTAGGAAGAGGACACTCCCTTGTGTGGTGACCGGTGACCTCACAATGTTGGCAATAAGAACCAACTTCCTTGATGAAGCTTGTTCTTAGCTCCGGTGAGGGCACCTTTCCTTTTTTAGGCACCGGGAAGGATCCAAGTCCTCTCTTGTTGAAGGCCTTTGCTTGTTGGAAGAGAATTTCCTTGTGCTTGACTTCTCGTTTTGAAAGTCTAGCCACACTAGTGCGGAGACTCTCAATTTCTTCCAACAAGTCCTTCTCCCTAGCATTAGCTTTCAAAGGCAAAGACTTGTGCAAAGCATTAGTGGCATGAGAAGTAATGGATATCTTATCATTAAGAGTTTGCTTCTTCATATTTTTCAACTCTTGATCAAGCATGTCATGAGCAAGGTTAAGTATTTGATGTTCTTGTATTAACTTGTTGTGCTCTTCCAAGAGTGTTTGGTGTGCTAAGTCAAGTTCATGATTATCTATCTTGATTTTAGCCTTTTCTTCCTCAATTTGTTTGACATGGGATTTGAGCGTGTCATGCTCTTTGAGTATGCTTTCATACTTGTCAAGCAAATCAAGGTTAGCACTCTCAAGTTTAGCACGAGTTTCTTCAAGCACTTTAACCTTACTCTTTTCCCTCTTAATGATAGCATGATATTCATTTATCAAAGACGTTAAATCATCAGGGGAAAGCTCATCATCGCTAGAGTCATCACATACCTTGGTGTTACCTTTCGCCATGAGGCACATGGGCGGTGGATGAAGAGGTGCATTATCATTGTTGGCGATGGCGAGGTCGGCCAAGCTTTCTTCTTCCTATTCACTCTCTTCATCACTTGTTTCTTCGTCGGTGACCCATTCATTTGTCACACACATGAACACCTTTTGTGGGCCATTTCTATTCTTTGGGAAGAGCTTTGCCTTCTTGCCCTTGTCATGTTTCTTATTCCCAAAGGCTCTTGGTTTGGGTTTGGCCTCTTCTTCATCATCATCACTCTCTTCAAGCTTGCGATGCTTGCCTTTGTAGTTCTCTCTTCTTTTGTCCGGTTTTGGACAATAATAGGATATGTGGCCTTGATCACCACAATTGTATCAAGTCTTGCGATCATCTCTCCTTGGTAGAAACGCTTTCTTCTTGGGATCAAAGGTGTATCCCTTCTTGGTAATCTTGGAGTTCAAGCGTGAAAACTTTCTCATCATTAATGCAAGCTCATCATCATCATCTTCACTTGTTGCTTGTTCTTCTTCACTTGAGCTAGGCTCAACCACCTTCTTCTTCTTGAGGTTTGTTTTCTTGGTGGAGGCCTTTAGAGCAATTGTCTTTGAAGATGATTGCTCCATCATCCCAAGTACACTCATCTCATGAGCGTGTATTTCTCCAATGAGCTCCGAAACTTCAATGTGGTCAAGTGACTCCTTTTGGAGCATGGAGTTGATGAGGTTGTACTTTGGCTTGGGAATGAGCATGAGGATCTTGCGGTTGATGAGTCCCTTGCCAAGAGAAGCAATGTCAAGAGCATTGATTTCTTCAATAAGAACATTCAAGCGAGAGAACATTTCATTGACATTTTCATGAGGAAGCATTTTAAATTCATCATATTTGGCTTTAAGCATGTGATATTTTAATTCCTTGACACGAGAAGAGCCCTCATGAATTTCTATTAAGCAAGCCCAAATTTCACAAGCTTTTTCCTTACTAGCAATTCTAGCAAATACATCTTGACTAATACATTCATAGATTGCATTCCTAGCTTTAGCATCCCATTTAATTTGATCACCAACATAATTGTGTTCTCCAAACCCCGCGTGGGTCGCTTCCCAAACTTTGGGAGCAATAGCCTCTAGATAAGCGCGCATGCGTGCTTTCCAATAGGCAAAGTTCTTGCCCTCGAAGATAGGAACCGAACCCCAAACCTTGGCCATTTTAGCACTCTAGCGGTGAAGCTAGAATGATCCTATGAGCAACCTTGCTCTAATACCAATTGTAAGGACCGAATGCCCAAGAGGGGGGGGTGAATTGGGCTTTCTTCGAAAAATTCTTAGCAATGAAACTAAATTTCTAAAGCCCAATTCCCTACGCGACTATCTATGCATTCTAGTAGATAGAAACTTTGTGGAATATAAAATGCATAAAAGTAAGGGAAGGAGAAGGATGCAAACTCCCGAGGAGACAAGGATTTATCCTGTGGTTCGGCAAGATCGTCAAGATCTTCCTACATCCACGTTGTGGCACCCACCAAAGGGTTTTGCCACACCCAAGTCACCGAGACGAGGGGTCTTCACTATTCCTCTCCGTTCGCCTCCCTTGGCAAGGTGGAGCTCAGGCCTTGTGAAACTTCGACCTTCCGGGCTTCCACAAACGCCTTGGCAAGCTCCGGAAGTCTTCTCACGATTACAAACACCAAGGGCACTCCCTTGAGGCTCTCACACTAACCTAGAGAGTCCACTCACCCAGAATGGTGGCACACAAGCTCTCTCTCTAGCTAGTTCTAGCCTAAACCTTGGTGTAAAGGTGATGGAAATGGTGTGGAAGTGATTGCTCTTGGTCTTGAATGCTTGTGGATGTGTTGATAGCTTCTGGTGATCAAGACTTGACGAAATGACAGGGTTAGGGGGTATTTATAGCCAGCCTCCCCGAAATAGCCGTTGGAAAAGTAGGCTGACAGAACTTTACTGTGAACACCGGATGATCCGATGTCTCCCCTTTAGTTATCATCGGTCTAATTACTTTGGCTGACGTCATTGTGTCAGATATGACCGTTGTTAGACCGATGTTGCTCCTGTCTTCTCATCGGATGATCTGGTGGCTCTTCCTCCAAAATTTGCTTAATCTTGATGCTTATTGGAGTGATTGACCGATGTGTGTAAGTCTGTACATCGGATGATCCGGTGCTACACTTGGTCCAATGATAATGCAAACTGTACTGATGGACCGATGTCACTGAGCCATTCACATTGGATGATCCGGTGAGTACATTGTTCTGAGGTCTTCTTCTTCAGTTGAACCAACTCGACCGATGTGTACATTTCTGAAATCATCAGTTGATCCGGTGAGTTGATTTTGTTTGCTTCGAGTTGTTTTGAGTGAATCTTTTGTGTCTTGCTCAGACGACCTCTTAGACATTTGTTTCATAAGCCTCTCTGATGATCTTCAAGCATTGTATGTTGTCAACTTATGGTTGAGTGACTTAGACATAAGAGCTTTCACTTCTTGTCTTTATCTCATTGATTTGATCTCAAAAGTTGATTGTATATGGGTCTCCAATGACATATTCATTTCATTTTATTGAGTGATTATGGGGACCTTGCATTCACAAATTCATTAGTAAAGTTCAATGGTTGTCATTAATCACTGAAACCGTACTTCATGGGGGGCCTAGATGCTTTCACCGGCAGACGGTGAAGATCGACTTCAGGATCTTTAGTAGACCTGAGGAGCAAGACGGTTGCTGCTGGGGCACGGAGGATGAGCTGGGAGGCTGAGCAGACTTCCTCCTCGAGGAGTTGGGTCCTCCCTCTGCTGGTGCCGGTGCCGGTGCAGCTGCTCGAATCGGGCGGTGAAGCTTGGAAGGCTTCTGAGGCACGAGGCGCCTATGAGGCACATCCTTCACAAACTTCTTCCCAAACACCGTCTCAATTAGCTTCATCAGGTACGGGGCGTAGCAGCAAGATCTACCCGGCGTCTCCGAGGCGAGGTAAATCTCCTCGTAGATATAGTCAAAAGCATTGAATTGCTGCTCCCCTGCCAAGAGCTGGATCAGATTTTTGCTATTGTGATTGATCCTGTTGGGATACCCATCCTTGGCCGAGAGGGTCTTTCTGATTAGACGGTTCACCGCGGCATGGAATGGCTTGAGGCCGTGGATATGAGGAGGGTCGACTGGATACCCATCCTCATAGAAACTCTCCATCTCCAGGAGGTTCACTATATCCATCTCATGGATCTTCAGTGAGTGCTGCAGGCTGTCCTCCATCCTGAGAATGTGGGCAAACTCCTCATAGCTGACTTCGTACTTCACCCCATTGGTCATCCAGGTGAAGCCGGCTTGTCAACCCAATAGAACACAGTTGCATAAAATTGGAGGATGACTTCCTTGTTCCATGGGTATTGGAGACCCATGATCTCGCTGACTCCGTGGTGCTCGCAAGCTTCGAGCACCCCCTTGAAGAGAAGATAGGAATCCTTCTTCTTCAATGTAGCCTTCCAATCAACCCATTGCATCTCCGTGACTGGGTTCTTCTTGGTCGTGAGAACTGACCGATAGTAATCCATGTGGAAGAAGCACCAGAAACGGGGATCCTTGCTCTCCCTTAGCATGTCATAACACCGCACGTCTCTCATGTGCATGGTGTCATGGATGTTTCTCCGGTAATTCACCCTGTCGGTCGTGCGTCGAGTGTCACCAACTGGAGAGTGCATGACCAACGGTCCGATCTCTTGCTGCCCTTGGGAGCTCGAGCTGCCCCCCTGACCACTGTGAATAGTGAGTTGACCGCTTGCGGGTCGCTTGGCAACCACCTTCTTTGGTCGCTTTGATGGTTGAGCCGAAGAATCGAGACCCGCGGGCTCCTTGCCTCTCTTGTCATGACCCATAGCTGAAGAAGAGATACAAGGATAGGTAAGAGTCAAGGCAAGAGAGATAGAGCAATTAACTTGATAGTTTCGATAGAAATTAGGTCTCAGAGTTATACAGGATCGGACATGTCTGACTGGAAAGTCAGACTTGTCTGACTCAGAAATTTCGAACATGTCCGAATTTCAGAGTCAGACTTGTCCGACCTGTACAGAACTGACCCTAATTGCTAAGGAAACTAAGCAAATCAATTTTTCTACCGACCAAATTTTGCACCAAGGTTGCAAACATGCCTAGGAACAATTTCAAGGGCATAAATTTGCAAACTTGCCGCTAGATTTAGAATTGAGAGGAAAGATGCAGAAAATACCTTCGGATGGAGAAAATATTGAAGAACTCCGAAGGGGATGAGAATCCTCCAACTTCGAGGGAGATTTTCCCTCAAGAACTCCTCACAAGAGCCTCAAAAGCAATGTGAATCGCCTTGGGAGGTTTGAGAGAGATGGAGATTAGGGTTTGAAGTGAGGAGAGAGAAGGAAAGGAAACCGTCGGCCTCTTTGAAGGGGTTCGGACTTCCCACGTTGGACATGTCCGAATTTGACTTCGGACAAGTCCGAGTTCTCTCTGCAGACTTAAAATCCACATCGGACATGTCTGACTTTTGTCAGACTTGTCCGACTCCCCCTGAGTGTATGCAATGTGCAAACACTTGGGGAACAAAAGATAGGAATATATGGACATTTTGGACAAGTTTTTGCAAATATCTTTGACAAAAATGATCAGTAAGCAACCAACACTCAAACTATGATCATTTTCACCAAAGAGAAGTTTAGAACATAGTTTTCAAGAAAAATAGATGAGATTTTCGAAAAACACACAACATTTTAAAGTTGAAAACTAGTAGCAATCAGATGTGCATGACTCAAGCAATGTTTCGAGAATCCAAGATATTTAGCTCACTCCTTAGGTCACAAAAGCGTCTCTCATCAAGGGGTTTGGTGAAGATATCCGCCAATTGCTTCTCACTTCTAACATGAGAGATAACGATATCTCCCTTGATAGAGTGGTCTCGCAGGAAATGGTGACGGATGTCTATGTGTTTGGTTCTAGAATGCTCGACGGAGTTGTGAGCAATCTTGATGGCACTATCATTGTCACATAGGAGAGGAATATGGCTCAGATTGTAACCATAATCCCTAAGAGTTTGTCGCATCCAAAGGAGTTGCGCACAGCAACTTCCGGCTGCAACGTACTCCGCTTCGGCTGTGGAAAGGGCAATGGAGTTTTGTTTCTTGGAAGACCACGCAACCAAGGACCTACCAAGAAATTGGCATGTCCCGGATGTGCTCTTCCTATCTACCCTACAGCCCGCATAATCCGCATCGGAATAACCAACGAGATCAAACTTGGATCCTTTAGGATACCAAAGACCTAGATTAGGAGTGTGAACTAAATACCTAAGGATCCTCTTAATCGTTGTCAAGTGACACTCTTTTGGAGTGGCTTGGAATCGAGCACACATGCACACACTAAGCATAATGTCGGGTCTAGAAGCACAAAGATAAAGCAAAGAGCCAATCATAGAACGGTATACCTTTTGGTCCACGCTCGCTCCTTCTTCATTTAGTCCTAGATGCCCGTTTGTTCCCATAGGTGTCTTGATGGGCTTCGCCTTCTCCATGCCAAACTTCTTGAGAATGTCATGAGTGTACTTGGTTTGGCATATGAAGGTCCCTTCCTTGATTTGCTTTACTTGGAAACCTAGGAAAAACTTCAACTCCCCCATCATAGACATCTCAAATCTCTCCGTCATGATTTTGGAAAACTCATCACAAAAAGTCTTGTTAGTAGAACCAAATATGATATCATCAACATAAATTTGGCGTACGAACAAGTCATTATCAAAATTCTTAGTGAAGAGAGTATAATCGGCTTTCCCAATCTTAAAACCATTTTGAGTGAGAAAATCCCTAAGGCACTCATACCAAGCTCTAGGTGCTTGTTTGAGGCCATAGAGAGCCTTACACAACTTGTAGACGTGATCGGGATGCTCTTCATCTTCAAATCCGGACGGTTGCTCCACATACACTTCCTCCTTGATTGGACCATTGAGGAATGCACTTTTCACATCTATTTGATATAACTTGAAATCATGGTGAGTAGCAAAGGCCAATAATATGCGAATAGATTCAAGCCTAGCTACGGGAGCAAAGGTTTCATCGAAATCCAAACCTTCGACTTGAGCGTATCCTTTTGCTACAAGTCTTGCCTTGTTTCTTTTTACTACCCCGTGTTCATCTTGTTTGTTGCGGAACACCCACTTGGTTCCAACAACATTTGCATTTGGTCTTCTCACGAGTTCCCACACCTTGTTCCTCTTGAAGTTGTTGAGCTCTTCTTGCATCGCCATTACCCAATCCGGGTCTTGTAGAGCTTCTTCTACTTTTCGTGGCTCTAAAGAGGAAACAAAAGAGTAATGTTCACAAAAGTTAGCCATACGTGAGCGAGTAGTTACCCCTTTGGAGATGTCTCCAAGTATGTTGTCAACGGGATGGTCCCGTTGAACGCTTTGATGAACTCTTGGGTGTGGTGGTTGAGCTTCTCGATCATTATCTTCATCTTGATCATTTTCTTGATCTCCCCCTTGATCCAAGCCTCCTCCTTGATTTTGATCTTGTTGAGATTCATCTTGAGGATCTTGATCTTGTTCATGTGGGGGATTTGCATCTTCTTCGCTTGCTTGAAGATCATTTGGATCATGTGGTCGCACATCTCCAAGTGCCATTCTCCTAAGTGCTTCTTGTGGAGTCTCCTCTTGATCTAGCACACACTTATCAACTTGCTCCACTTGAGAGCCATTAGTCTCATCAAACACTACGTCATGTGCTACTTCAACAATCTCGGAGGACTTGTTGAAGACACGATAGGCGTAGGTGTTTGAGTCATAGCCAAGCAAGAAACCTTCATCGAATTTCGAAGCGAACTTCGAATTCCTAGGCTTCTTGTTGAGAATATAGCACTTGCTCCCAAAAACACGAAAGTATGAGATGTTGGGTTTGTTACCGGTTAGGAGTTCATACGAGGTCTTCTTCAAGAGTCGATGAAGATACAACCGGTTTATGGCATGGCAAGCGGTGTTAACCGCTTCCGCCCAAAACCGGTCGGACGTCTTGTACTCATCAAGCATCATCCTTGACATCTCGATAAGAGTCCTATTCTTCCTCTCCGCTACTCCATTTTGTTGAGGGGAGTAGGGAGCGGAGAATTCATGCTTGATTCCTTCTTCATCCAAGAAGTCTTCAACTTGAGTGTTCTTGAAGTCCGTCCCGTTGTCGCTCCTAATCTTCTTGATTCTTAAGGAGAACTCGTTTTGAGCTCTCCTCAAGAACTTCTTGAGAACTCCTTGGGTTTCACCTTTGTCATGCAAGAAAAATACCCACGTGAAGCGAGAAAAATCATCAACAATAACTAGACGATACTTGTTACCGCCAATACTAATGTAGGTGATCGGTCTGAATAGGTCCATGTGTAGTAGCTCCAATGGTCTTGAGGTTGTCATGTTGTTCTTGGACGGATGTTGAACTCCTACTTGCTTTCCGGCTTGACATGCGCTACATGGTCTATCTTTCTCAAAGACAACATCCTTTAGTCCACGGATATGATCCCCCTTAAGAAGTTTTTACAAGTTTCTCATCCCAACATGGGCTAGCCTTCGGTGCCATAGCCATCCCATGTTAGTTTTCGCCATTAAGCACGTATCAAGTTGGGATCCGTGGAGAAATCCACAAGGTAAAGCTTTCCCTTGAGTACGCCCTTAAAGGCGATTGAGTTGTTGCATCTTCTTGAGACGGTCACACCATTGTTAGTAAAAAGACAATCATAACCATTATCACATAATTGAGAAATAGACAAGAGGTTGTAATCAAGTGAATCAACATGAAGCACATTAGAAAGAGTGTGTTTTGAGGAGATAGCAATTTTACCGGTGCCAAGGATTTTCCCTTGGCTATTATCCCCAAAGAAGATTCCTTCACTAGGATCTTCATTCTCCTTGTACTCTACAAACATCTTCCTCTCTCCGGTCATATGATTAGTGCATCCACTGTCAAACACTCATTTTGATCCACCGGAGGAGTATGCCTACAAAAAGAGTTATGCCTTTCCTTTAGGTACCCAAACGGAGTTGGGTCTTTTGATGTTAGTCACAAGGCATTTGGGCACCCACACGCAAAGCTTTGGGCTCTTGCGGAGTGGCCCAACATATCTAGCATAAGTCTTGCCAAATTTGTTCCTCAATAAAACATAAGAAGCATCAAAGTCATGGAACAAAGGATGAGGTTCATTTTTAGGCATATAAGATGTTGAGACAGTGTTCTTTCCTTTATCTTGGGTGGATGAACCTTCCTTGACAAAAACAATCAAGTCTTTGTTATTCTTGGGGGCTTTGGCATTTTGCCTCCGCTCCCGAGAATAACCAAGACCATCCTTGACATGGGGAGGTCTCACATTGGTGTATGCACTACGTGCATATGCCACCTTCTCCTTGTCAAAGATGCCACCTTTCGGTGCTTGTTTGTTTTGTGCCAAGTTAAGTTCATCCTTAACTTTTAGGATCAAGCTTGAGCACATGCAAGTGTGAACTTCCTCGGATGAAATCTTTTGATAAGATGAGCTCTTTGAGGAAGAAGGTGCATTGATCTTAAGTGACTCAACCTTTGTCTCTAGAATCTTGTTAACCTTTGTCAAGTTAACAAGTTCATCCTTGAGCTCAACGGTCTTGTCCTTAAGATTTGAGCATGCTTCCTTGCTCATGGCAAGGTCATGCTCCAATGCATTGCTTCTTTCTCTCTCGCGCTCGAGGAGCTCCTCAAGCTCTTGACATCTCTCCAATTTTTGGATGAGCATGCCCTATTGACTCTCAAGGAGATCCTCCTTCTCGGAGATTTCATCCATAAAAAAGTTCATCTTTCTCATGGCACTCTTACTTAAGCCTTTAAGCATGGATTCAAGTTCACTACCACTATCAAATTCATCACAAGAAGTTATAGAGGGAGTGGGTTTAGATTTGACCTTTCCTTCCCTCCTTTGCCATGAAACATGTGGACTTGAAATCATCAAGGTTGGGGAAAAGCTTGCTTGCACTTGAGCTCTTTCCGATGGCAATGGTTGCCACCTTCTCTACATCGTCGGAAGATGAGTCTTCATTTGAGTCCCATTCTCTTCCAAGGTGGGCATGTCCCGATGGATTCTTCTTCTTGAAGAGCTTCTTATATTGGGTCTTGCCCTCCTTCTTCTTGCTTTCATTGTATGGGCAATCCGCAATGAAGTGCCCATGTTCACCACACTTGTAGTAAGTCTTCTTCTTTAGCTTCTCCTTGCTCTTGCCTTCTTGGTGATAGCCTCCCTTCTTCCTTCTCATCATCCTTCTAAACTTGTTGATGAAGAAAGCTTCTTCCTCATCGGAGTCCATGCTCTCATCATCACTTGCATCTTCATTGTAGAATGTGGAAGTTGCTTTGAGGGCTATGTCTTTCTTCTTTGATGAGGCAAGCTTTTGGAGATCGTTGTAGAACATAGCTTCCTTCTCCATCATCTCATTGTTGATTATCCTCCCAAGCACTTATTCCGGAGTCATCTTGGTGTAGTCGGGGCTTTCACGGATCAAGGAGCAAAGAGCGATGTTTCGAGGCATGAATGCCCGAAGCATCCTCTTCACCACTTCATGGTCCATCCATCGAGTGCTTCCATAGGCACGAATCTTGTTCACGAGCACCTTGAGGCGGTTGTACATGTCTTGGGGCGACTCACCATCCATGATGGTAAATCTCCCAAGCTCTCATTCGATCATCTCAATCTTCGCCTTCCGGATGACTCGGTTGCCCTCGTGCGCCGTCTTGAGTGTATCCCAAATATCTTTGGCCACTTCCAAACCTTCGACTCGGTTGAATTCATCCCGAGTCAAAGATGAGGTTATGACTCCCATGGCTTGAGCATTGCGATGAAGTAGGATAGCTTGTTGTGGAGTGACGTCTTCCTCATTCCTTGGCATATGAACTCCGGTTTGCACAATCTGCCACAAACTAGGATTCAAAGAGATCAAATGCATCTTCATATTATGTTTCCACATTGAATAGTCATTTCCATCGAATTGAGGAGGTTTGCCAAGTGGAATAGACAAATAGTGAATGTTAGCATGAAGATGATCATAATCAAAGTGAGTTTGAGTATAGTCATCGTTACTCTTCTCCTTCTCTTTGTTGATCTTGGGTTGTTTCTCTAGCTTCTTCCGAAGCTTCGCCTTGAGTTGGCGAGTCTCTTCATCGTCCTTCAGATCATCAAGAAGAACGTCGTAGTTCTTGTCAATTGAGCCTTGACCCTCGACATATGAGGTATCATCCTTGTTCCTTTCTTCCGCCATCGATTCTCCAAGATGTTAGTCTCTTCCGGAGAAACCTGCTCTGATACCAATTGAAAGGCGGCCTAGAGGGGGGTGAATAGGCTATAATCGATAATTTAAACTTAATTCAGAGTTATGAAAACAGAGAAGTCGGACAAGTCTGACCTGGGTCGGATAAGTCCGAGATTACCTGCACGATCAGACCAAAAATCCAATTTTTAAGCGATCTAGTGAGAGATATCAATCCCTAGCAGTTCTACACGAGGTATGGAGTAGAAAGAAAAACTGAGGGAGAGATAGCACGCGGAAAAGCACTAGAATCAAAACTTGCGAGAACGAAAGAACAACAAGAGACAAACGATTTTATCCCGAGGTTCGGAACCACAAAGGATCCTACATCCTCGTTGAGGAGTCCACAAGGGACCAGGCCTTCTCTAGCCTTTCCCTCACGAGTTGCCACAAGGGCCAACTCCCGATCTTCCACTATCACAAAGATTGTTACAAACTCCCCGATTACAAGAGATCACAAAGAAATCGCGGGGCGACGCCTAACCGTCTAGGGGAGACCCCCAAGAGCAACAAACACGCAATCACGAAGAAATTTAGTGAATCACACGTTGCTCAACCCCTCAACAAACCGTTTCTCCCAATCCTCACAAAGCACTCTTCACTCTCCCAAAAATTCGAATTTGGGCTCTAGAGGTGAAGAACAAGTGGAGAGAGGTTTTTGAGTTCAAATTGGCGTTCAGAACTGTTCTGGGGTGTTAGGCATAGTTGGTGGGTCGAAAACACCCACTATTTATACTCCAAAAAGTCATTAGAGCCGTTTCACACAGCCCACGTCGGACATGTCTGACACAAGGTCAGACATGTCTGACCTCAAAGGTCAGGCCTTTCACTTCAGACTTGTCTGACCAAAGCCACTTCAGACATGTCTGACAAACAATCTCGGACATGTCTGAAATTCTACAGATAGAACTCGGACAAGTCTGACTCTCTGGGACTTAGAAAAATTTCCTTAGTCCCTGGGAACAGATCCATCTCGGACATGTCTGACCCCCAGGTTCGGACAAGTCCGAAACTTCACTGGAACTCTCACTGGAACCCTTCCAGTGCCAATTCGGACATGTCTGACTTACAGATTCGGACATGTCCGAATTCCAACAGAGGGAATTCGGACATGTCTGACACCACAAGTCAGACAAGTCCGCCCAAGCCACAAAGGCCCTACTAAAATCTTCTACTAAGGGGTTGAGCACCCGAATGACTCACTAAGTGTCTACGCGTCGTGTCCCTCTTAATAGTACGGTTTTTCCTACGACTCAAGGAGAAAATAGAAAACCCTATTTCTATTCTTCGCCACAACTTTTCTCCTTTTGACGTCTTTCTTCAAAGCTACATTCCGTACTTCGGATCTGCGCTCATGCTCAACCAAGTTCATTAGCACTTTAATGGTTCATCATCAATCCACCAAAACCCACAAGGGACCTAGATGCACTTACATACCTCTTCACGAGGTCATCCCTCAGCTCTAGGATTTTTTGCTCTTCATCTTCGAGCTTTTTCTTCTGCTCCTCAAGAGCCTCCCAGCACTTGACGAGGCTTTCATGGATGGTAGTGAGCTTCTCCTGGCGATCATTCACTGCTTCATTAGCAGCCACGACTTGTTCGTGTATAGCCCGAGACTGGTTGTCGAGGGATCACACCATGCTTTCCCTCTCGTCCAGCAGCTGGCCCCAATAGTCCATTCGGGCCTTCTCCCTCTTGACCCACTTCTTGTCGTCGGCCAACCTTGTTTGCGCCAGCTTGGTCTCGAATTGGAGCCGGTTGCGCCACCTCCTAAGGGTTTGGCGCTCCTCCTCGAGGGCCTTGCTATCGTGATAAAAGGCCAGCTGGACCTGACGAAGGCTGGAGCAGGCGTTGTCGATGGATAACGGTAGGGGGATCGGCTCAAGACCTGTCGGGGTCCTCTCCGCTCACTCCAGCGGGTTCTCCATAACAAAAATTGGATCCCACTCTACAAGAGTGGTCCCCTGAGCTTCCGTGACACTAGGGCTGCCCTCTGGGATAGCCTTGGTCGCCGCCGAGGAAGGTCCGGCTACGGGAGCTTCTACCTCCGGAGTCGGCTCCAAAGGTCCCGTCGCCAAGTCATCAGCAACTGCTCTCTCAAGCAGAGGACCGATCGCTTCGTCTTGACACCCTGGATCGGGCATGAGTACATCCGGAACTACCACCTCCGGGGCAGGCGTTGAAGATTCGACCGGAGATGAGACCACTTTCGGCTCCGGTGTTGGTGCCTCCTCCACTGCCGGTTCAGGAGCCGGCGCTTCGACCTCCACTGGTTCGGGATCCGGCACCTCCGCGACAACCGTCTCAGGCGTCGGAACTTCATCAACCACCGACTCAGCCGTCGAGGCTTTAATAACATCCGACCCTAAGGCCAAAATTGCAGCTACCTCCGGCTCTAAGGCTGGAGCGTCCATCATCACAACATCCAAAACCGGAGCTTCAACCTCCACAGGTGGTGCCGCTGGTACATCTTCATTCCCATGGTACAGCGCTACCACGGGAGAATCATGAGATGAATCGAGGTCCAGAACCTCGAGAGCTGGCGCCGGAGCTGCCGAGACCTCAGCCACCACCTGGGGCGGCACTGGAATTGGAGCCGGAGCCTCCGCGTGCACAGCATCAGCTGTTGTGACAGGAACCGGAGCTTCAACACTTTTTTGGATACCCTGTGGATGAAGGACGAAGAAACTCAAAATATGATTACAACAAAAATAACCAACTGAGGTAAAAAAGCAAATTTACCTTGGGAGACATCCACTCCAGCTAGCGCGGAACCTCTTCGCCAGACGCTCAGAGCCTGACCCAGTCGCAACTGGGGTAGTAGCTCCGGAAGGCTTTTCGGAGCTTGCTGCCGTCATCCAGCGACGTCTTAGTTGGGGCCTTCCTCGACTGGGAAGGACCCTCGGACCTAGAGCCCTTCGCTGGCTCCGGCGCCGGAGTCACCTGGGCGGAGCTGGCGTTCCGGGGAGACGCTGATGCCGTAGTGGTTGTCGCCGTAGAAGACCTCTCCCGCCGGGGAGAAGGAGCTGCTGTGGAAGGAGCAGGTCTGACGGGCCTCCCATCCCAGTGCTTCAACTTCCTCTTTCGGCTGGAGGGCTCAGCCAACTCTTTGCCCTTGTCGATGACTTCATCTCTCTGTCTCGAGGCGGAAGTAGGGCCACCCTCGTAAGCTCTAGGGATCGCCAACCTGGTGGTAGGACGCCTCTCAACTTCACCGAGGTTGTCAAGCACCGGCATCTTCCGCCGGAGCTCCCTGTTGAACTCTGCCTCCATGTTCAGAGGGAGGAAAGCCGCCGGTGGATTCAAGTCATCGCCCTCGAAGTCGATGCCATGCTGGAACTTCTTGAGATAAAGCTCCAAAGCAACGCCTTCCAAATTGGACTTCAGACCGGTTTCAATCCGGTCATCGTCCATCACACTGTTGAGGTCCCAGGCGAGCTTCTCCCTCTTCTTTAGCGGAGCCCACCTGTTGACCAGGAAGTTGCAGAAGACCGCCTAGGGGGTCACCCCTCCTTCCACACATTGGCGGATCCTGGTCAAGGCAGGGTTGAAGGCCTCCGACAGTACTGGAGCCTCGCTCCAGGCGTCAGTGTCAACATTGGGAAGACCTTCAGGCAGCTCCAGCTTCTCGTGCTCCTCTGCCGTGACGACAATCCAGTCCTTCTTCCAGTCGTCCCACTTACCGGAAGGGAACGACCTCAAGTACTTGTAGGGGCATTTCTTGCGCTTCACAAAATAGTAGAAGCCAAGATACTCGCCACTCTTGCCGGTGGTGTGGATGGTGAAGAAGGTACGGAAAAGCTCAACACAGGGGGGAATACCCACCCACATCTTGCAGAAGTGGACGAAGGTTGACACAAGAAGAATGGAGTGAGGTCTAAGGTAGTACAACTGCAGACCATAGAAGTCTAGCAGCATCAAGAGAAAAGTTGAGAAAGGTGGGATCAGTCCTACCATGGCGTACGCAGAAAAGTACACCATGTCGCCGGCGCGCTCTTTCTTGAACGGGAGCTTGTCGGTGTGGACCAGGTGGTTGAAGTAGTCGCTGGACCACCCCATGTAGGTTCGGACCTTCTTCAAATCGCCGTCGGTCGTGAGACGGCTCTTGCGGAGACCCAACTCCATCGCAGCACGGTGGGGCGAGAGAGGAAAAACAAGCGAAAGTTTGGAGGTTTCGAGCGCAAGTTCAAATGAAGGCGTAAGGAATCCCCAAACGGTGCATGCTTTCCTTCTTAAGTAAGCCCCCACAACACTTGGATGGAAACCACAGAAGGCCAAAGATACAGTTCAAAAATTTCACCCTGCCAATGACAAGGGGGCCCGGGGCCACCCAAACCAACAAGTTGAGGTCATTACCCCAGGCGAACAGTTGTCATGATGAGAGGCGGGAAACTCGAGGGCGGTGGCCTGACAGGGCGCGCGGAACCGATACAGTTTTCGTATTGGGAACCGACGACCTTCAATTGCGTGAGATCCGCACGCGCATATCTCACCTGTCGCATCCTGAAGATGCCACGTGGAGATGGTTTAACTGCGAATCACCACCTCAATGGCACATCCAAAAACCCTTGAAGACACCTCCGGCAGAATGACATAATCCAAAAGGTCTCTCCCAGAGGTGGGCCCAGGGGGCCACTGTCGGTACCCTGCGTACTGGATACCCCTTGGAATGGCAAAGAGTGCAAAGGAACTCCACCTATCTGAGTTGAAGACCTCCGAAGACTCCACGTGTCACACGGAACCGGACCTGCCTCTCTTAAATGGTTAGTCCCTGTGCCGCCACGTGTATCATAAAACTGGAGCTACATTCCATACATGGGATAGCTCCGGACTAGATAACTGTGTGGCACCCCCGGACTTAACCCTCGACAGAGGGAAGCTCCGGTACCGACACGTGTACAACAACACCGGACCTACTCGTCCAAGACAGTAAGCTCCAGAGGTGCCACGCGTCCAACCGCCAGACCTTCAACCTCAGTAGGCAGATTGGTGGACCTCCAACAGCTCGGATCTTTAAGGAATATTAAAGACTTCAAGACCTGATTATGTGTCATTAATGCTATATTAATGACACACGATCGGAGGACCCTTAATATCAGTAATGCACCATTAAGGCGCGTTACCACGCTGTTAAAGGGAATTAAGTACATTAACTGTGTATTAGGCATTAGTAACCGCTAGGACCACATATCGGGCCAGACTTATGATGTAACGGCCAACCCTTGTACTATAAAAGGACTGGTCGAGCGATACACAGGGAGGCTTCCACACGCGCTCGACGCTCGTAGACACTGTGGTCTAACACACTCAAGCACTCAGGCGCCCAATACAACAACAACACACACCCGTGGAGTAGGGTATTACGCTCAGGCGGCCCGAACCACGTAAATACTCGTGTCAAATCACCATCTTTCTCTGAATCTCCGTGCGTCCTAACCGAACTACAAAACTCCGCAGGCTATCAACAGTAGTACCGGGAGAATTGCCGGAACCAGACACCGACAACCACGGTGCAGACTTGTGCAGAAAGAGATATCCACCACACTTCTGTCGTGACAGGAGGTTGATCATGGAGATAGTCGGATCAGAGAGCATGGTGCTTGAACAGCAGATGACATCGTGTTCAATAAGATTCAAGATTTGTTTTGCGACAGTGTTCGTGATACATTGTCGATTCTTGTTGTTGTCTTCTTCTCAAACAAGGAGAGAGATGGCTGATTCTCGGTGTCTAGCCAAGACTTTGCTTCGTTGCGACGATCGACAATTTCTTCGGTTAAGACTCCTCTGTAAGTGCGATTGAAATCGCGTTTCTCTCATGTATTCTCCACCAACTTTTTCATCGAAGATCAATAATTACTCCATCAAAATTTACCAAGATCGAAATTAGTATTGTCTTCTTCCTCATAAAAAAAAAATAAGTGAAGATCGAGCCTATGGTTCAACGATTTCGATGGACACTGACTACATACCAATCGGAGGTTCGGACACCCGATATTATTATCGAAGCATGTTTTCTAAAAATTCTATTAATGTCTCTCACGCGTGGAGTCATAAACGGAAGGGTGACATCCCTGCAACACATCAACTTTTCTGATGATTTTGGTGATCTCTTCATGAACGCGATTCCGAAACTATGTGTATTTGTAGGATTGATCATGTACGCATTTATGTCAGTGTGCTGTGGTGTGAGTGAGTTTTTTTATAGACGTATACTACAACTATACTTAATTGAAAGACTTAAAAAAGGATATTTTTAACTATTTTTTTATTAAAAAACGTTATTCATTTGGGAACGGGAAGAGTAATTTAAAGAGCTAATCGTGCCGTGCGTATTATTAATCGAAACAAGCCCACCAAATTGTGAACTAACACTGCGATATTGACAATCAATAGCCTGGGATCCAAGGGCAGATCCGGAAATCTCCCAAATTGAGGTTTCCTCTCTCCCACTCTCTCTCTCACCATTTGCAACCGTCGTCACCACAAATCGCTGGGTCTCCTCATCATCGGCGAGCCTCACCGCCGGCGACGAGAAGCCAGGCCTTCCGTCCGTCCCCATCTCCTCCTCACTGCCTCTGTACTGGCGCGGCCTGTAGATCCGTCGGGACCCTAACCGACCGCATCGCAGCTCAGCTCGCACTCGATTAGCCTCCGCCCGCGAACCTCCTCCCCCCCGAAGAAGAGGAAGGGCAGCCGCCAGACTCTGCCGTTGGTTTCTCCGGCCAACGCGTCGATTGGATTGTACCGCTGATCTTTCGTCGGTAAGAACCCTAACTTGCTTGGATGCAGTTTTTCCTTCTGCCGGGAGATAGATAGATCTCATACCGAGCCGCTTTGTTTGTCAACTATCAAATCCAGATGCTACTCCCGAGAAGGAACATGGATTGAGTCCGCCCCTGCCCTGATTCCTTGGTTCGAGCGTCCTAGCTGTTAGATTCATTAGCTGAAACGCGGAGCTAGAGTTGAGACCCTACCTTGGCGCGGTGACAAGATGAGCTCCGAGGCCCCAGACCCCAAGTGAGTAGTATGACCCAGCTCTTTGATTCGCTGTTGTCTTGCGACCTGAAGGTGTCCCTTTGAATCGTGACGTGCCTTGCTTTCTTATGGCAGGAGGAAGACGAGGATAGTGTACTCCAGGGACTTTCTCCTGTCCTTTGGCGAGTTGGAGCATTGCAAGAAGCTGCCCCTTGGTGTCGATACAGCGCTCCTGAGGTTGTTCCATGTCCCTTGCTGTATAACGGGCACACTTTTTCCCTGCCAACTTTGCGTGATGGATGGTACTTATTTTTGCTGGACTTGTCTAACAGTGAGCTCCAGGAGCTCTCTGCAGGCAAAGGATATTACCATGTGCCTCTGGGAAGGTCAGATGGCTCAGCTTCCCATACATACTCTTCTCGTTGTGGGAACTCAGGAGGTCGGTGGGACACTCGCTCCACTGAATCAAGCGACCGGGATGGGGAGTTGCCTGATCGTGAGTCTGTAACACAAGGTATGTGTGTTACATACTGAGAAGGTCTTTTATTATTGTATAACCTTCTTATGGTAGTGTTGGTATGCAGTGTTCCATTAATGATGGGCTTTTCGCTATGACTGTTTTTTTTTGTCCGGACACTCTCTGCTGGTGAAACTGTATTTGTTGTCACGTGTATTTGTCACACAAAAGCTTTGCAGTTTGTTTCACATTTATTTGACCAATAGTTGTGAACTTGAGGAAGGTCTGCATAATCATACTGTTTCATATTCATAAGGCATGTTTCACGTGCTGTTGTCGGTCCTATTTGTGTACATGTTCTGCATTACTTAGTTCCCTTTTCTGCAGTTTTAATAATACTATGTCGGGTGACCCTGGGCCTAGGCCTGGGGCGGCCTGGTGCGGCTGAGCCCACCAGGGGCGCGCGCGCCCAGGCGGGGCCCACCTCCCTGGTGTGGTCAGTTAAGATAGAGTCCAGAAATTAGAAATTCTGTTTAGAGTCCTATTCAGTTAGAGATAGAATAAGAGTTGTAAGGGGTTGGGACTCTCCCAAAAACCCCCCTATATAAACAGGGCTGCGCCCTCTCCTGTAGCAGCACCTCATTAGAAAATAATACAAGTTTTCCACCAGACCAGGCCTCCCCACGGCAGAACCTGATCTAGCCGAGTTCCCTAACTCGCCTAGATCAGGATTTCGCTTCTGCTCCATCAGGAACACGCCGAGTTCACCTCTGTTCCCCTCTTCTCCGATCTGATCAGCACCGGGGTGCCTTCTACTCTCTCTGCCCTCTCTGTTCTGCACACAGGGATCACCCTGTACTGAACTGCAGCGCAGAACAGATCTGTTCTGGCCGAACAGACCTGATCAGCACACCTGCAGAGCCAGCAACAGGGCTGAACAGGCCGGATTTCTAACATTCGTGGCATCAGAGCCATGTCGACCTCTCCCCCAAGTAGCGGCAGCGTCACCGGCAACGGCGGCAAGATCACGACGACGACCTCTCCGGTAGTTCGTGAGGTGAACACGGGAACCGGGTTTCCGCTGCTCACCAAGACCAACTATGCGGAGTGGGCCGTCATGATGGAGATCAAGCTGAAGGCGCGGCTACTTTGGAAGGCGGTGGAAGAAGGCAACGTGACGCAGCAGGAGGACATGTTGGCGCTCGACATCCTAGTCAGCGCCATCCCGTCGGAGATGATCACGACGATCGGGAAGAAGAAGACGGCGAAGGAGGCTTGGGACACGATCGCCCTCATGCGAGTGGGGGCCGATCGCGTGAAGAAGACCACGGCGCGTCAACTCAGGCGGGAGTTTGACGCCGCCACGTTCAAGGACGGCGAGAGCGTGGAGGACTTCTCCCTTCGTCTGAGCGGCATCATAGCCCGTCTCGAGACGCTAGGGGAGCACATCGACAAAGATGTGGCGGTGGAGAAGCTCCTTCGGAGCGTTCCAGAACGCTTCGAGCAGATCGTGGTGGCGATCTCGACCCTGCTGGACGTGTCGACCCTCACATTGTCGGATGTGACGGGGAGGCTGAGGGCTGCCGAAAACGCCTTCGACACAACGCGGCGCAAGGGAGGAGTGCACGACGGCCAGCTGTACCTCACTCAGGAGGAGTGGGAGGCACGGCGGAAGGAGGCGCGTGGAGATGAGGGCTCTTCGAGAAGGGGTGGCCGCAAGGGGGCACCCAAGAAGAAGAAGGGTTCCGCGAAAGACATTCCGCGGGACCAGTGCAGGAAGTGCGGCAAGAAGGGCCATTGGGCCAAGGAGTGTCGTTCAAAGAAGCAGCAGCAGCAGGAGGCACAGCAGCAGGCGCACGTGGCGAAGGCGGAGGAGGAGGGCGCCTTGTTCATGACAAGGGCGGCCTCAGTACAGGAGGAGCTTGTACGCGAGCGTTCCACTGGAGATAGTGGAGGGACGCGTCTTCGCACATCGTGGCCACGACGACGACGACGACTCCGACGACGCCCTTTGGTACCTCGACACGGGCGCGACCAACCACATGACTGGTTCGCGCGCCGTCTTCTCCGAGCTCGACTAGAACGTCGTCGGAACCATCAAGTTCGGCGACAACTCGGTTGTGCGGATCGAGGGGAAGGGCACGGTCCTGTTCGCCTGTGACACGGGTGAGCATCGGCGGCTCACTGGTGTCTACCTCATCCCGCGTCTCACCACCAAACTCATCAGCCTCGGGCAGCTGGATGAGGATGGCTACAGCGTCACCATGCATGCAGGGGTGATGCACATTCGAGACGAGCAGAACCGTCTCATCACACGAGTGCGGCGTGACGACAGCAAGTTGTACCCCGTCAGGCTCAACATCACGCGTCCAGTTTGCCTGACCGCACGACGTGGTGACGTCGCGTGGCGTTGGCACGAACGTTACGGACACGTCGGCTTCCAGGCGCTTCGGAAGCTGGCAAAGGAGGAGATGGTGCTCGGGCTTCCGCAAATTGATCATGTCGATCGATTGTGCGAGGCTTGCTTGGCCGGGAAGCAGAGGCGCTCCAGCTTCCCCACGCAAGCTCGTCGGCGCGCGGAGGGCGCACTCGACCTCGTCCACGGCGACATCTGCGGGCCGATCACGCCGACGACTCCAGGCGGCAACAAGATGTTCTTGTTGCTAGTGGATGACATGAGCCGCTATATGTGGCTCTATCTCCTAGCAAGCAAGGACAAAGCGCCCGACTTAATTCAGAAATTCCAGGTGACAGCTGAATTAGAGTCCGGGAGGAGGCTGAAGCTACTTCGTACTGATCGCGGAGGGGAGTTCACCTCACGGGAGTTCGACGAGTACTGCGCTCAGCACGGCGTACAGCGTCAGCTCACAGCCCCATACACGCCGCAACAGAATGGGGTTGTGGAGCGGCGCAACCAGACGGTGGTCGGGATGGCGAGAAGCATGTTGAAGGCGAAGGGTATGCCCGGGTTCTTTTGGGGTGAGGCGGTCCTGACAGCTGTCTACATCTTGAATAGATCCCCCACCCGCGGCCTCGACGGGAAGACGCCATATGAAGCTTGGTACGGGGAGCGACCAACCGTCAACTACTTCCGAATTTTTGGGTGCGTGGGACATGTCAAAAATACAAGCCCCCACCTGAGAAAGTTGGAAGACCGAAGTACGCCGATGGTGTTTCTTGGCTATGTTGCAGGGACGAAGGGCTACCGGATGTACAATCCGGCCGATGGGCGCACACACATATCACGTGACGTGATATTCGACGAGAGGGCCAAGTGGGACTGGGGTGAAGGAGCTGAAGAAGAGGACTACGACGCGTTCTACGTCGACTCCATGGGTTTAGCACATGCTGAACCTGCTGTTCCAGCACCTAGCAAGGTATTGCAGGACTCGGAAGGGCCAAACAGCACCCCTGCAGCACCCAGGAGGGGTGCAGCAGGGTCTGTCCAGACCCCAGGGGCCCCGGTGGGGCACACCAGGGCTGCTGGTAGGCGACCAGCACCCCCCGCAACACCCCGCAGGCTTCTACAGGGGCTGTCCAGTCCAGAACAGACCTGGGATAGCCCGCTACAGGAGTCAGCAGCGGCTGGAGGATCCGATACTGAAGATTCCAGCACCTTTGTCACGCCCCGGCACCCTCCACGGCCCATCCGCTTCGCCACGCCGCCGACGGATGTCGGCAGCAACGTCGACGCCTGTCACAACGACAACGTTGCACTTCGGTTCCGCACGATGCGCAACGTGCTGGGAACCCTCACCCCTCTTGGGCGTGCACCACGCCCACCAAGCCTGGAGGAGGGGGAGCTCATGTTCACCACCGCGGAGGAGCCTACGTCCTTTGTCGATGCCGAGGAACACCCGTGCTGGAGACGGGCCATGCTCGAGGAGATGGAGTCCATAGAAGAGAACAAGACGTGGCAACTTGTTGATCTTCCTGCAGGACACAAGCCCATTGGTCTCAAGTGGGTGTTCAAGGTGAAGAGGGACGAGCATGGAGAGGTGGTGAAGCACAAGGCTCGTTTGGTGGCCAAAGGCTATGTCCAGCGGCAAGGAATAGACTTTGACGAGGTATTCGCTCCCGTAGCCCGTCTAGAGTCTGTTCGCTTGCTCCTTGCAGTAGCTGCGCACAAGGGATGGGAGGTACACCACATGGATGTGAAGAGCGCCTTCCTGAATGGCGATCTGATGGAGGAGGTGTACGTCTCTCAGCCCGCTGGCTTCATCGTCGACGGAGCCGAACACAAAGTGTATCGGCTCAAGAAGGCTTTGTACGGACTTCGTCAAGCGCCCAGGGCCTGGAATGCCAAGCTCAACGATAGCTTGCTATCGCTTGGTTTCCAGAAGAGTACGAGCGAACACGGGATTTACTTCCGTGGAGCTGGAAAGGAGAAGCTCATCGTCGGCGTGTACGTCGACGATCTCGTGATCACAGGAGGGGGCGACATCAAGAAGTTCAAGGAGGAGATGATGAAGCGGTTCAAGATGAGCGACTTGGGCCTCCTGTCGTATTATCTTGGCCTGGAGGTGCGGCAGTCTGAAGCAGGGATAAGTATTGGGCAGGCGGCCTACGCTTCCAAGCTTGTCTCAAAAGCTGGCCTGGAGGAGTGCAACCCTTGTGCATTCCCCATGGAGCAAGGCCTGAAGCTTTACAAGACAAGTGACAGTCTGTTGGTGCACGCAACGGATTACAGGAGTTTGGTGGGAGGGCTGCGATATTTGGTGAACACACGCCCCGACCTCGCCTACTCGGTTGGGTACGTGAGTCGGTTTTTGGAGGAGCCAAGGGAAGAACACTATGCTGCAGTCAAGCGCATCGTACGCTATATAGCGGGTACGATCCACTTCGGAGTCTTCTATCCAAAGGGAGGCAACTTGGAGTTGATTGGCTACTCGGATAGCGACTATGCGGGAGACATGGAGGACCGCAAGAGCACAAGTGGGGTGCTGTTTTGTCTAGGAAACAGCCCCGTTTCGTGGCAGTCCAGCAAGCAGAAGGTGGTGGCCTTGTCCTCCTGTGAGGCGGAATATATTGCAGCAGCTCAAGGGACATGTCAAGGTGTATGGATGGCACGGCTGATGGAAGACTTGGCTGAAAAGGTGAAGACGCCAGTGCTACGGGTTGACAACAAGTCTGCCATAGACTTGAGCAAAAATCCGGTACACCATGACAGGAGCAAGCACATCGACACCAAATATCACTACATACGGGAGTGTGTAGACAATGGTGTTATAGTGCTTGAGCAAATCTCTACGAAGGACCAGATGGCGGACATCTTGACCAAGGCACTTGGAAGACAGAAGTTCATCGAGATGAGAAGAAGAATAGGCGTTCTGGACATACTGCAGGTCCAGGGTCAGGAGGAGAATGTCGGGTGACCCTGGGCCTAGGCCTGGGGCGGCCTGGTGCGGCTGAGCCCACCAGGGGCGCGCGCGCCCAGGCGGGGCCCACCTCCCTGGTGTGGTCAGTTAAGATAGAGTCCAGAAATTAGAAATTCTGTTTAGAGTCCTATTCAGTTAGAGATAGAATAAGAGTTGTAAGGGGTTGGGACTCTCCCAAAAACCCCCCTATATAAACAGGGCTGCGCCCTCCCCTGTAGCAGCACCTCATTAGAAAATAATACAAGTTTTCCACCAGACCAGGCCTCCCCACGGCAGAACCTGATCTAGCCGAGTTCCCTAACTCGCCTAGATCAGGATTTCGCTTCTGCTCCATCAGGAACACGCCGAGTTCACCTCTGTTCCCCTCTTCTCCGATCTGATCAGCACCGGGGTGCCTTCTACTCTCTCTGCCCTCTCTGTTCTGCACACAGGGATCACCCTGTACTGAACTGCAGCGCAGAACAGATCTGTTCTGGCCGAACAGACCTGATCAGCACACCTGCAGAGCCAGCAACAGGGCTGAACAGGCCGGATTTCTAACATACTACCTTGCAGTTAGGCGCAATGACAACCAATACAGACGCAGCTGGCAAAACACGGAGCATGATGGTCTTCTTGGAAGTGGTGTTTTCCCTAGACTGTCAGGACATGCCGGCCAGTTGGCATCAAAGGATCATGGTACTGCTTATCAGATAAATAGGACATCTCAACGCTACCAACCACCACGTCCTTACAAGGTTGGAGCTCGTTCACGTGTATTTCCTTCTTTTGGTCCTTATAGATTGAAAGCCTCTGCAACTCTAGTACATTTCACACGAATGACAGGCTGCTCGTTTTCTGCAGAAAGATGTTGATGCAGTAAATGATGAAACATTTGGGTCTTCTGACTGCTCAAATGGGGACAGAGAAGAAGAAGAAAGAAAGAGGAGGGGTCAGTATCTCTTAGTGCATCATAAACATCCTTTTTTTGCTGCAACAATCTATGTCTCATCTCATGCTCTCCTTATCTGCAGCATCATTTGAATTGATGAGGAAAGAACAGCATAAAGCCTTGCAAGGGAAAAATAATGACCCTGATGGTCTAAAAGAAAACCCCAGTGGTGATATCATTTCACAGTTACAAACGTCTACAGAAAAGGCAAATGCCAAAACCAAAAACGAGAAACTAGATGGACCTGCATCATCCTCGATTTATCAAGAAAGTACCTCTAAAACATTGTCAGTTCTACCACCTCCTGCGGCCAGGCCACTTGTGCCACCTGGCTTTGCAAATGCATTCGTGGAGAAAAAGCTTCAGTCGCAGTCGTCCAACATCTCACTGGAGCCAAAGGTGCATATCCAAAGTCCAAACGTTGTTTCAACAGTTAACAAATTAGTTGAATACTAACAAGTACATGCAATTAGCTCCTACTCTTCAGTTGCTGCCACCTCTTCCGTGAACACTGATAGAACCTTTAGTTCCTCATTTTTTTTTCTGATAGAATAATTTTCTTGCAAAATTGTGACAGCAAACCTACTTTCAACCAATGCCTTACAGCTTATTAAAATGCTTGCACTTTTAGGGTCACAATGCCACTATTGAGATGAACATGACAACTACTGCACGAACTGGTCATCAGCTAGAGGGAATCAAGTCAGCAACAGAGATCACTGAATGTGAAAGCAATGAGAAGGGCATATCTGATAACATTGCTAATTTGGGTCAAAAGCATCCCCTTCTATCTGGTGGCATTACCTCTTCCACTGAATTTGTTTCTGGCATTCTGAAAGGGGGTGGAGATAGGGAAGCTGATGTGATGGATAATAAATATTCTATTGAGAATGAAGGCAAAATAAACAGTATTAATCAAGTTAGGAAGGACAGTTCAGTCTCAATATTGGAACAGTTTTTTGGCAATGCATTGTCAAAATGTGGCAGCAATTTACCTACTTATGTTGAGGTGGGATAACAAATCCTTGTTTGGTCTTGCTTAATCTTGGTTCATATCTGCGCACTAGCCTCTCGTGGATCTTTAAAATTCTGTGTTATTCATAAGCTACAATCTCTGATGTAATTTTTGAACATTTGTTATTTTACGCCTGATTTCGTTGCACATATGTTTTCTAATATATAGCTAGGTCTTAACTATATCCTGTTTTGCTGCTCCAGTTAGATGATTTTTGCTATGAGAAAGAATGGCAGTTGATTAATATTATGTTAAATATCTCTATTGCTATGCATTTATGTGATAGAATTTTTAATATGCTATTAATTACTGTGCATTCACATCTTAAATCTGTTGAGATTAAATTTTGTTTTTTTGCGAGTTACAGTTCGAAAATGACAACGCATTTCTGGTCCTTGTCATGTAGTGGCGGGGAGCTCGACTTTCCAGTTCTATTAGTCTTTTAGGGGTTCAAATATCTGTTACTTATGCCACATGTTTATATGGTCTTTATGCCTTTTGCAGAATCCGCCACTGGAAACTGATGACGTTATGGTGTCTTCTGTACCAGAAACATCCAAATTTGCTCACTGGTTCCTTCATGAAGGTGATTTGTTTTAAATTTTCTACCTCATTTTGTTATATCAAACAAAAGTAGACGCTAATGACTTATTCGTCTTTAGCCCACTGCCCACAGCATCCACTTGTTGTCATGTTCTCTTGACATGTTCAAACTTTGTTTCCTGCAGACTTGAAACCTGCAGAAGATTTGTCTTCAAAGAGCCTGCTCTCCATGATTGTCCAGAATGAAAATCCAGAACAAGGGAATATAGTTTGCGCTTCTTTATCTGATGGCAGTGTCCAGAATTTATCACCAAGATCACCTATTGACAAATTGGATTCTGGGTCTAAGCTCCTCTCATTTAAGTCTCCTCCTGCTGACGGAATCTTGAAACAGCACAACCGTTCTGATATTCCAGAGACGGTTCCAGTTATGATGACATGTGAGGATCTTGAGCAGGCAATGCTGAAACAGGTTAAGGTCAACAGTAGCTCGAGTCTAAAGAATGCTAGACAGGAGCATCTGACTGTTGTGGATGAGCCGGTTGCCATGCAGAAAGTAGCTGTAGATAATCATGCATCACATCATCTTCTTTCATTATTACAGAAGGGAACAGACAGTAAGGGATCATCTTCTTTGGGTTTCCAGGTAGGATCTGAGGAACCACAGAGTGTTGACGTAAATTCAATGGCCAATGGTAGAATATCTAGAAGTGATCCAGTTAACGAGGCTGAAAATGCTCTTACTTCAGGGAAGAACCTGACGTTGGAAGCATTGTTTGGGGCTGCATTTATGAGTGAGCTCCATTCTAAAGATGCACCAGTTTCCATACGAGGGTCTGCAACTGGTGGTTGTAGTGAGCTTGCAGAGACTGGAAAAACTCTGTTGCCATCTGGACATGAAGTATTCTACCCTGTCGAACCGGCACTACACATCAATAGCATTAAAGATGCTGCTGCCCTTAAAGAACCAGGAATTGAGTACAGGAATTCAGAATTACCAGTTCCTAATCGGGGAAATGCTAGCTTTGAAATGAAAGGCTTGGAAATTCAACTGCCTGAAGAAGATAATCTGTTTACAATGAATGACTCACTGCCTGGTCAAAATTCTGATAATTTGCCGGGTGATGCAGAACACATTCAATTACTTGGTCCTGACGCTCATTCTCGTGGGCAACGTTATCAAGCTGATTCTCAGAATCTTTATCATCTTCTACAGGGTAGACCACCTATGATGGCACATCATCCTATGATGGACCATTTTGTTAATAGGAACCAGCAAGCCCCATTCGACGTGCCACAACCCACACGCCATGATCTGCACCGATCTTACCCGGCTACCATGAATCCTGTGCAACATCCTCTTCATGGTCCAGGGGTTCCTCCCATGGACCCAGCTGCCCATCATCTTATGCTACAGCACATCTCCATGCCTGGAAGTTTTACACCAGAAGGTTTGCCAAGAGGTGTTCCGCTTCCGCCATCTCGGCCTGTGCATCGCATGCCTGGTTACAGACATGAGATGAGCAATGTAAATAATTTCCATATGCACCCTCGTCAGCCCAACTATGGAGAATATGGATTGATGCCAGGTGAGTCTACATGCTGATCTTGTACATTTTGTTTTCTTGCAGATTTATTTGTTCACTGGCTGCTTTTAGAAAAAAACTACTTTCCTTAAATTTGATATATTTGGTCTCATACTTGAATTTAGATGACAGATTGGTTTTTTTTATGAGTTATGACCATAATGTTACTAAGTTTTCTCCCTGGAAACTGGATTTCTTGAACTTCAAATACGAGAGATATCTAATTGCTCTGAGGTTGGAACTTTCTTTTGGACCCGTCCCTCTTGTTTTGCAAGTTATACATTTTCAAATTGGAAATGTTCTATTAGTTTATGCAAGTTTTTTTTTGGCTCGGATTATTCCACCTCCATTTCAACGAAACAGAGATCCAAACAAAAATACATAGTTTTGCCATCTAGCAACTATTTCCTATATTTGTAGCTACCCAGATGGCGACATGATCCCCGTTGGGGTTTAAACCGGCCTGACAGAAAACACACAGTTTGAATAACGACATCACTTTCACAACTTAACAGAAACAGAAGACTAACTTCAACAGCACTTCAGAATCTCTCATAGCAGATTTTTTGCAAAAATCAGCAACCATAATTCTGCGGCCGCAGTGTAGGCATCAGTTTTGGTCCTCTGCCTCAGAACTTGGCAGCGTCATCACTCTCCCTTGAGCCTTCAACACCTTCATTGCTTCCTGCATCATAGTCTCGGCTCCCATTCTTATGGTGTTCTGCATTTCCTGTGAATATAGCCCTGCCCGATAATTCATTAACTAGCATGCAAAGAAAATAACCTCACATGTGTGCTTGATCACAGTGTTTTTGAGGCGTCGCCTAGCCTAGGCGTCCAGTCACTTCGGCATGGACGTTAGGCCCGCTCGCCTCGCCTGGAGTGACCTAGGCGCCCGCCTGGCACGACAAGGCGTCCATAGGCGTCCAAGTGTCCGCCCAAAGGGCCAGCCGAACAGGCGAGGCGAGGACTTAGGCGAGCGGAGGGGGAGGAGGGGCGGGGGCGGCGGGGAGAACTGGTTCAGGAGACTGCGCACGGTGAGGCCATGACAGAGGTGCGTCGAAGGACGAAGCAGGACTGCAGGAGCTGGCGCCGCTGCTCGCCGGAGCTGGAGCTGCCGCCTTCGTCGCTCGCCGGGGCCGCTGCAGCTCTGCTGGTGAGAGGAGAGGGTGAGTGAAGAATTAGGGTAAGGGATGTGGGTATTTTATATATTCCGATCTGAAAATTGAACCGTTGGATGCGATCTAACGGTTCACATTAACCGGATCTAATTGGGCCGAGTCTAACCCGGCCCACTTATGCGCTACAGCTTTCTTCTCCAACCGGCACATCCATCCCGACATCGCCAGGGTTGCGCTCTGCTCATTCCCTGCTGCCCACCCCCCAGCCGCTCGCTATTCGCTATGCTCCTCCCCCACCCCCCCCCCCCCCCCCCCCCCGGGCCCCGCTGCCCATCCTCCAGGCGCGCGCCTCCGCTCCTCTCTTCTGCACCTCTACTCCTCCCCTGATGCACCTCTGCTCCTCGCCTAGGCATCCAGCTGGCCGGCGGGCGCCCAGGCGTGGATTTAAAACACTGCTTGATCAACTTTTTTTCAAAGCACACCCTGTTTCTTAACTTTCAGGCCGCCCAACAAATAGATGCCAGGCCTAAAGTGTAAACAGATTCAACCCCTGGTAAAGCAATTCTGATCCATTGCCAGAATTGATTTAAGTTATTCGGTCTGAATCTACTACTAGAACACATAGCAATTATCCCCCAGACAACTTTCATGTAATCACAAGTAAGTAGTAAATGGTCCATAGTTTCTAATTCATTATAAAAGCTACAGCAACCATTTCTCTTCCAATTTCTTTTTAACGTTACCTCTTTAGTCGAAACAGCCCCATTTTCAGCCAGCCGTAGAAAAGTTTTAACTTTAGGAGGGATCTTTGCTTTCCAGATTTTTTTGTAATGAAGTTCTGTCTCATTAAAGGTCAACTTAGCATACAAAGATCTAAATGAAAATGTTCCTGATTTAGTCCATAACCACTTGACCTTGTCCTCTTGATCAGAAATGATCTGGTTATTCAAGATTTCAGCTAACTCATACCATTGACTATGCAGCACAGCAGGTAAAAAAGGATGAAACTGAATGCTCTAATTATCAGCTGCACACTGAGAAACTGTTAAGTTTTGTTACTACAGAATTCGAACAGCAGAGCATAAGTAACAATAAAGGGTTTATCCCCTTACCAAATATCATACCAAAACCTAATCTTTTTGCTATTGCCCAAAATGAACTTTCTACCAGCCATATAGATGCCCTGGATTTTGAGCAAATCTGTCCACACAGGTGAATCAAATTGTTTGTGTTTTATATTCCCTATAGACATGCCTCTAACATACTTTGAATTTACTAAGTCCTGCCGGAGGCTATTTTCAGATTCCAACTTCCACCACCATTTGGCAAGAAGACTTATGTTCATTCTCCTAAAATTTTTAATCCTCAGTCCACCTTTCATCTTATTCTTACGGACTTTATTCCACCGACTAGGTGGCATTTCTTCTTAGTACTACCACCTTGCCATAAGAATTTTCTTCTAGCCACATCCATATGTTCTATAACAATCTTAGGTAATAAGAACATGGACATATGATAAATAGGTGTACTAGTAAGACTAGAATTAATCAAGACTATTCGACCTGCCATAGATAAATTGCTCCCTTTCAACAATTCTATCATTTTAGCAACTTTCTTTTCCATATTTCCCAATCAGCAACATGTAACCTAGAAGAAGATACAAGAACCTCAAGTTATTTCAAAGGAAAAGTACCAATTTGACAGTTAAAAATCTCGGCAAACTCCACTGCGAGGTCATTGTCCCCTCCAATAGTTAACACTTCACCCTTATCAAAGTTATTCTTAAGACCTGACATTTGTTCATAAATTGCCTGGAGCAGTTTCAGATTTTGAGCTTCCTGTTTATTATTTCTCAAACATAAAATGGTGTCATTAACATATTGCGAAATTGTAACTCCACATGGAACTAAATTAGAAGCTAGCCCTGTAATTAAGCCAATTTTTCTGCGCATTGATTACCATTTTGGTTAAACAATCAACAGCAAAATTAAACAACAAAGGAGACAAAGGGTCACCTTGTCTTACTCTTTTGTGACTTTGAAAATGGCTACCTAACTCATTCAGTTTAACATTTAAAGTTCCTTCCTCTAAAAATTGATCACATTCATATCCGATGTTTTAATCTCATATTTAATTGATCACATTGTTTAGGCCCAGAGGTGAGAGGCAATCATCCAGGGGCCTTTGAAAGATTGATGCAGATGGAGATGTCGGCCAGAGCACAGCAGCAGGTGCACCCAGCAATGGCCGGCCCTGTACGTGGTGGTGGGATGCAAGGTCATGAGCTTGACATGAACCTGAGGTACAGATGATGATCAGAAGCTGGGTTTCTTGTGTGTACCGTGTTCATTGACTTGGTTTAGCATCCGGTGCCGGTTCCTACAAGATGGCTGATTTGGGTCCTTTCACCGGGGTAGCGATGTAGCATGTATGTACTTGTGAAGGTTGAGTCGGTTAATGATTCTGGAGCGCTCCGTTGGGAAAAGTGGTAAAAGAATATCTTGTTCTCACATGCTGTCTAGCAGCCATCTCTCGTCTCTGCAATGCATTTTGTGCCCTCTGCCTGACTAAGCCCTTTTCAAATTTGTAAAAACCTTATTCTGTGCACGCATAAAAAAAACCCGAACCGGATTAACATATTTGGATTCGGTTTGCACCGGAGCACCAGAAAAAGGTTCCCATGAAATTTTAGAACGGAGGGAGTCCATCAGCCTCAGTCAGCAGCACTAGTGGTAGTGAAAGATCTTGTGACACCCATAATCGTCTTGCTGCATGCAAGGACGAGCATTTGGCAAACCAATAATGCCAGCTTTTCTGCATCTTCATCACCGGCACAAAAGTTATGCATGCACATCAGTTATACAAATATCATTGATTGTTTTTTCCCATGGGTATAGTATCATTTGAGAATTGAGACAAAGCTCAAATTACAATAATGTCAAGCAGGTTGATCTTCCACTCATTTAGGAACATTACAAGATGAGCCCCAAGTAAGGCCCTGACACACACAGTCAGGACACATAAAATTCTTCCGCGGCAGTAGCAGCATCACTTCATGTACCTCTGCAGAAACTTGTGGTGCATGTCACTTTATAGTGTCGTTGATGAACTGTTTTGGTATTTTTGTCTTTCAAAAACTTAGTATGCTGCGTAATATATATACAACGGGGAATACAAGCTCTATTTCGAAGAAAATAAATTTACATTTACTCTTTTGAAGAAAACTAACTTTAGAGTAAAATAGAAGTCTAACCCTTTTGAGTTCACGCAAAAGTTAGAAATCTTTTGAACTTTTCCAGTTTTGCGAGAAATCCAAAAGGGTTAGCATTTTATTTTATTGAGAAACGAGTTTTCTACGAAAAATGGAACGTAAATTTATTTTTCTTCGAGATCGAGCTTGTCTTACCTGTCAGATATGCGTTACGTGGTCATACTTAATTTTTGGAGAAGTTATGATGGAATCATATTTTTGCGAGAAATCCAAAGGGTTAACCTTCGAGTTTATAGAGAAGCGAGTTTTTTTTTTGCAAAAAATAGGTCTTAAATTCATTTTTCGACAAGATCGATCTTGTTTACATGTCGGACATGCGTTACGTAGTCATACTTAAGTTTTGGAGAAATTTTAACAGTATTAAATTTTCACGAGAAATTTAAAGGGGTTAGCCTTCGAGAAATGAGTTTTCTGCGTAAAATGGACTGTAAATTCATTTTTCTCTTAGATCGAACTTGTATTACATGTCGTATATGCGTTACATAGTCATACTTAAGTTTTGGAGTAGTTTCGACGGTATCGATTTTTCGCATGAAATCCAAGTTTTTAGCCTTCGATTTTGTCAAGAACCAAGTTTTCTACGAAAAATGAGTCATAAATTCTTTTTTTTTTCGAGATCGAGCTTGTATTACATGTTGGATACACGTTACATAGTAATGCTTAAGTTTCGGTGTAGTTTCGAAAGTAATAAATTTTTGCAAGAAATCCAAAGGTGCCTTCGGTTTTATCAAGAATCGAGTTTTCTACGAAAAAAGTGTGGTAAATTAATTTTTTAAAATCAAGTTTGTATTACACGTCGGATATGCGTTACAAGTCATATGTAATTTTTGAAGAAGTTTTGACGGTATCAAATTTTCGAAAAAAAATACAATGGGGTTAGCCTTCAATTTTATTGTGAGAACCGAGTTTTCTGCGAAAAATGGGTCATAAATTCGTTTTCCTTCGAGATCGAGCTTGTATTATATGTCGAATATGTGTTACGTAGTCATACTTAATTTTTGGAGAAGTTTCAACGGTATCAAATTTTCGCGACAAATCCAAATTGGTTAGCCTTTGATTTTATCGATAGCCGGTTTCTGCGAAAAATGAGTCATAAATTCATTTTTCTTCGAAGTCGAGCTTTTATTACATGTCGGATATACGTTACTTAGTCATACTATTTTTTTTAGAAGTTTAGACGATATCAAATTTTTGCGGGAAATCCAAAGGCGTTAACCGTTGATTTTATCGAGATTTGAGTTTTCTGCAAAATGGATCATATACTAGATTTTCTTCGAGGTCGAGATTGTATTACATGTCGAATATGCGTTGCGTAATCATACTTAAGTTTTGGAGAAGTTTCAACGGTATCAACTTTTCGTTAGAAATCCAAAGTGGTTAACCTTCAATTTTTTATCGAGAACCAAGTTTTCTACGAAAAATGGGTAGTAAATTCATTTTTTTCGAGATCGATCTTGCATTATATGTCGGATATGCATTATGTAGCCATACTTAATTTTGTAGAACTTTTGATGTTATCAAATTTTCGCCAGAAATCCAAAGGGGTTAGCATTTGATTTTACCGAGTACCAAGTTTTCTAAAAAAATGGGTCGTAAATTCATTTTCTTTGAGATCAAGCTTGTATTACATGTCAGATATGCGTTAAGTATTCATACTTAATTTTTTGAGAAGTTTCGATGGTATCCGATTTTCGCAAGAAATTCAAAGAAGTTAGCCTTTGATTTTATCGAGAACCAAGTTTTATACGAAAAATGAGTCGTAAATTCATTTTTATTCGAGATCGAGCTTGTTTTACATGTCGGATATGTATTACATAGTCATACTTAAGTTTTGTAGAAGTTTCAAAGGTATCAAATTTTGGCGAGAAATTCTAAGGGGTAAGCCTTTGATTTTATTGAGAATCGAGTTTTATACAAAAAAATAGATCGTAAATTCATTTTTTTTCAAGATTGAGCTTGTATTACATGTCGGATATGCGTTACAAAGTCATAATTATTTTTTAGATAAGTTCCCACAGCATCAAATTTTCGCGAGAAATCCAAAGAGGTTAGCCTTTGATTTTATCGAGAATCGAGTTTTCTGCGAAAAATGGGACGCAAATTTATTATTCTTCGAGATAGAGTTTTTATTACATGTCAGATATGTGTTGCATAGTTATACTTAATTTTTTGGATAATTTTCGATGGTATCAAATTTTTTCGAGAAATCTAAAAGGTTTACATTCAATTTTGTTAAGAATCGAGTATTTAGCGAAAAATAGGTCGCAAATTCATTTTCTTCGAGATCGAGCTTATTTTACATGTCGGATATGCGTTACAAAGCCATATTTAAGTTTTGGAGAAGTTTCAATAGTATCAAATTTTTGCGAGAAATCCAAAGTGGTTAGCCTTCGATTTTATCGAGAATCGAGTTTTCTACGAAAAATAGGTCGTAAATTTATTTTTCTTCGAGATCGAGCTTGTTTTACATGTCGTATATGCATTACATCATCATACTTAAGTTTTGGAGAAGTTTCAATAGTATCAAATTTTCTCGAGAAATCCAAAGTGGTTATCCTTTGATTTTATCGAGAACCGAGTTTTCTACATATCGAGCTTGTATTACATGTCGTATATGCATTACTAGTTATAATTAATTTTTGGAAAGTTTTGACGGTATCAAATTTTCGCGAGAAATCCAAAGGATCCAGCCTTCAATTTTACCGAGAATCGAGTTTTCTGCGAAAAATGGGTCGTAATCTCCTTTTCTTCGAGATCAATCTTGTATTGCATGTCAAATATGCATTACGTAGTCATACCTAAGTTTGGAGAAGTTTCTATAGTATCAAGTTTTCGCGAGAAATTCAAATGGATTAGCCTTCGATTTTATCAAGAACTGAGTTTTTATGAAAAATGGGTTGTAAATTCATTTTTCTTCGATATCAAACTTGTATTACATATCATATATGTGTTATGTAATCATACTTAATTTTTGGAGAAGTTTGGACGATATCAAATTTTCACGAGAAATTCAAAGGAGGTTAGCCTTCAACTTTATCGAGAACAGAGTGTTTCTAAAAAATTGGTCGTAAATTTATTTAGTCTCAAGATAGAGCTTGTATTACATGTCAGATATGCGTTACGTAGTCATAATTAATTTTTGGAGAAGATTCGAAGGTATCAAATTTTTACGAGAAATCCAAAGGGGTTAACCTTCGATTGTACCGAGAATCAAGTTTCTGCAAAAATTGATCGTAAACTAATTTTTCTTTGAGATCGAGTATGTATTGCATGTTTTATATGTATTACGTAGTCATACTTAAGTTTTGGAGAAGTTTCAATGGTATCAAATTTTTGCAAGAAACCAAAGGAGTTAGCCTTCAATTTTATGGAGAACTGAGTTTTCTACAAAAAATGGATCGTAAATTCATTTTTCATCGAGATCGAGCTTGTATTTCATGTCAGATATGTGTTACGTAGTCATACCTAATTTTTGGAGAAATTTCGATGATCTCAAATTTTCGCGAGAAATCTAAAGGGGTTAGCCTTCTTATTTATTGAAAACGAGTTTTCCGCAAAAATGGTTTGTAAATTCATTTTTTAAGATCGATCTTGTATTACATGTCGGATATGCATTACATAATCATACTTAAGTTTTGAAGTAGTTTCGACGATATCTAATTTTTGTGAGAAATCCAAAGGGGTTAGCCTTCGATTTTATCGAGAAACGAGTTTCTAGTAAAATTGGGTCGTAAATTCATTTTTCCTCGACATCGAGCTTGTATTACATGTCGTATATGTGTTAAAAAGTCATACTTAATTTCTGGAGAAGTTTCCATGGTATCAAATTTTCGCGAGAAATCCAAAGTGGTTAGCCTTTGATTTTATCGAGAACGAAGTTTTCTGCAAGAAATGGGACAAAAATTCATTTTCTTCGAAATCGAGCTTGTATTACATGTCGAATATGGGTTACATAGTCATATATAACTTTTGGAGAAGTTTTAACAGTATCAAATTTTCGCGAGAAATCGAAAGGGGTTAGCCTTCGATTTTACCGAAAATCGAGTTTTTTGAGAAATGGGTCGTAAATTCATTTTCTTCGAGATCGAGCTTGTTTTACATGACGGATATGCGTTACATATCTATACTTAAGTTTTGAAGAAGTTTCAACGGTATCAAATTTTTGCGAGAAATCCAAAGTGGTTAGGCTTCGATTTTATCGAGAACCGAATTTTCTGCGAAAAATAGGACGTAAATTTATTTTTCTTCTAGATCGATCTTGTTTTACATATAGAATATGCATTACGTAGCTATAATTAAGTTTTAGATAAGTTTCAACGGCATCAAATTTTGGTGAGAAATCCAAAGGGGTAAGCCTTCGATCCTATCGAGAACCGAGTTTTCTACGAAAGATAGGTAATAAATTCATTTTTCTTTGCCGAGCTTGTATTACAGGTCAGATATGCATTACTTAGTCATAATTAATTTTTGGATCAGTTTCGGCGGTATCAAATTTTCGTGAGAAATCCGAAACGGTTAGCCTTCGATTTTACCGAGAATCGTGTTTTCTGTGAAAAATGGGTCATAATCTCATTTTTCTTCAAGATCAAGCTTGTATTACATGTCTGATATTTACATAATCAACTTAAGTTTTGGAGAAGTTTCAACAATATTAAATTTTCGTAAGAAATCCAAAGGGGTTAGCCTTCGATTTTATCGAGAATCGAGTTTTCTACAAAAATTGGATCGTAAATTCATTTTTCTTCGAGATCAAGCTTGTATTACATATCGGATATGCGTTACGTAGTCATAATTATTTTTTGGAGAAGTTTTCACGGTATCAAATGTTCGCAAGAAATGCGAAGCGGTTAGCCTTTGATTTAACCAAGAACCGAGTTTTCTAAGAAAATGGGTCATAAATTCATTTTTCTTTGAGATCGAGTTTGTATTATATGTCGGATATGCGTTAAGTATTCATATTTAATTTTTGGAGAAGTTTCTACTGTATCCAATTTTCACAAGAAATCCAAAGGGGTTAGCTTTTGATTTTATCGAGAACTAAGTTTTCTTCGAAATTTGGGTCGTAATTCATTTTTCTTCGAGATCGAGCTTGTATCATGTCGAACATGCATTACGTAATCATACTTAATTTTTTGTATAAGTTTCAACAACATTTTCGCGAGAAATCCAAATGGGTTAGCCTTTGGTTTTATCGAGAACTGAGTTTGTGCAAAAAGTGGGTCATAAATTCATTTTTCTTCGAGATCGAACTTGTATTACATGTCATATATGTGTTTTGTAGTCATACTTAAGTTTTGCAGTAGTTTCGACAGTATCAAATTTTAGCAAGAAATCCAAAAGAGTTAGCCTTCGATTTTATCAATAATCTAGTTTTCTTCGTGCTTCAAAAAAAAATCTAGTTTTCAAGAAAATTTGATCGTAAATTAATTTCTCTTCGATATCGAACTTGTATTTCATGTCGGATATGCGTTAATTTGTCATACTTAATTTTTGAAGATGTTTCAATGGTATCAAATTTTCACGAGAAATGAAAAGGGGTTAGTCTTTGATTTTATCGAGAACCGAGTTTTCTGTAAAAAAATAGGTCGTAAATTCAATTTTCTTCGAGATTGAGCTTGTATTACAGGTCAGATATGCGTTACGTAGACATTCTTAATTTTTGGAGAAGTTTCGATAGTATCAAATTTTTGCGAGAAATCCAAAGGGGTTAGCATTCGATTTTATCGAGAACCGAGTTTTCTGCGAAAAATGGAACGTAAATTCATTTTTCTTCGAGATTGAGCTTGTAATAAATGTCGTATATGCATTATGTAGTCATACTTACATTTTGGAGAAGTTTCGAAGGTATCAAATTTTTGCAAGAAATCCAAAGGGTTTAGCCTTTTATTTTATCAAGAACACAATTTTCCGCTAAAAATTGGATCATAAATTCATTTTTCTTCGAGATTGAGCTTGTATTCCATGTCGGATATGCGTTATGGATTCATGCTTATGTTTTGGAGTAGTTTCGAGAGTATCAAATTTTTGCGAGAAATCCAAATGGGTTAGCCTTTGATTTTATCAAAAATTGAGTTTTTTTGCAAAAAATGGCTCGTAAACTAATTTTTCTTCGAGACTGAGTTTTTATTACACGTCGGTTCATACTTAATTTTTGGAGAAGTTTTGACGGTATCAATTTTTGCAAGAAATGCAAAGGGGTCAGCCTTCGATTTTATCGAGAACTGAGTTTTCTTCGAAAAATGGGTCGTAACTTCATTTTACTTCGGTATTGAGCTCTTGTTACATGTAGGATATGAATTATATAGTCATAATTAATTTTTGGAGAATTTTGGACGGTATCAAATTTTTGCGAGAAAACCAAAGGTGGTAGCCTTTGATTTTAGCGAGAATCTAATTTTTTTGCGAAAAATGGGTCGTAATTTAATTTTTCTTCAAGAACAAGCTTGTATTACATATCGAATATGCCTTACATAGTCACACTTAAATTTTGGAAAAGTTTCAAGCGTATCAATTTTTTGCGAGTAATTTAAAGGTGTTAGCCTTTGATTTTATCGACAATTAAATTTCTGCGAAAAATGGATCGTAAATTTATTTTTCTTCGAGATCGAGCTTGTATTGAATGTTTGATATGCGTTATGTAATCATACTTTAGTTTTGGAAAGTTTTAATGGCATAAAAGTTTTGCAAGAAATCCAAATTGATTAGCCTTCAATTTTATCGAGAATCGAGTTTTCTAAAAAAAATAGGTCGTACATTCATTTTTCTTCGAGATCGAACTTGTATTACATGTCGAATATGCGTTACGCAGTCATACCTAATATATGAAGAAGTTTCGATGGTATTAAATTTTCGCGAGAAATTCAAAGGGGTTAGCCATCCATTTTATATAGAACCGAGTTTTCTGCGAAAAATTGGTCGTAAATTCATTTGTCTTTAAGATTGAGCTTGTTTTACATGTCGGATATGCGTTATGTAGCTATAGTTAAGTTTTGACGGTATCAAATTACATGTTAGATATGCGTTACGTGATCATACTTAATTTTTTGAGAAGTTTTGACGGTATCAAATTTTCAGAAAAATCCAAAGGGGTTAGCCTTCGATTTAATAAAGAATCGAGTTTTCTACGAAAAATGGGTCGTAAATTTATTTTTCTTCGAGATAGAGCTTGTATTACATGTCAGATATGCGTTACATAGGAATACTTAAATTTTAAGTAAGTTTTGATGGTATCAAATTTTCGCGTGAAATTAAAAGGAGTTGGTCTTTGATTTCATCGAGAATCGAATTTTCCGCAAAGAATAGGTCGTAAATTTATTTTTCTTTAAGATCGAAATTGTAATTCATGTTGTATATGCCTTATGTAGTCATACATAAATTTTGAGAAACTTTTGAATATATCAAATTTTTCATATGAATTCAAAGAGTTTAGCTTGTAATTTTACTCACAACGCAATTTTCTTGAAAGGATGACCGTAATTTATTTTTCTTCGAGATCAAGGTTGTATTCCATGTTGTATATGTCTTATTTTGCCATATGTAAGTTTTGAAAAAATTTCGGGAGTATTAAAAATTTCACATGAATTCAAAGATTAAAACTTCAATTTTACTCAAAACACAGTTTTGAGTGACCGTAAATTCATTTTTCTTCAAGATCGTTTTTTTTGTATTCTATATTGTATATATCTTACATAGCCATACGTAAATTTTGAAAAAAAATCAAAAATATCAAATTTTCACGTGAATTCAAAAGATTATGTAAAACATATACAACATGTAAATTTGCCAAAACTTCTCCGTATCTTCATCACCCGCACAAAAGTTACACAAATATCATTGATTGTTTCCCCATGGAAGAGTAAAGTATTATTTGAGAATTGAGACAAAGCTCAAATTACAATAATGTCATGCAGATTGATATTCCACTCATTTAGAAACATTACAAGATGAGCCCCCAGGCCGGCCCTGACATACACAGCCAGGACACATAAAAATCTTCCACAGCAGCAGCAGCAGCATCACTTCATGTACCTCTGCAGAAATTTGCGGTGGAAGTCACTTTTCCACAGCAGCAGCAGCATCACTTCATGTACCTCTGCAGAAATTTGCGGTGGAAGTCACTTCTTATAGTGTCGTTGATGAACCGTTTTGGTGTCTTGGTCTCTCCACGAGCCTGGTTCTTGAACACAACATCATCATCCCACCTGCAAAACACATTGAAAACAAAGGTTAGGAACACCATAATCATCTTTAGTAGTTCTATCAGTGGATCATAAAAACATATAACATAACAGGCACAGCATCAACATCTAAGTATCCAACCTTCTCTTGATACTGAATGAACCAGGATTATTAATGTTGATCAATGGATTTCCTCGCATCAGTTCAGCCTCTTTCATCTTGGCTTCCTCTTCTGCTTGTTGCCGCTCCTGCGATGAAAGATTAACAATTATGTTTTCGAAACCCAAACGATCATCATCATATAACAGAGATTGTAAGAAACAAACAAACCTTTTTAAGCTTCTCTTCTGCTCTTTCTTTCTTAATCCTCTCAAGCTCTGCCATCAAAGCTTCAGTGTCATCATCGTCATCATCTTCATCACTGAATTTGAATGTATCAAATGTTTAAGAGGGACAATACACAGCATATTAAAATGAAAATAAAATATTGATAATAAATATTAAATAACATCATCAGCCGCTTCGAATCAATAAAGGCACACAGCACCCAACCAGACATGTTGCGCAGAATTGACCAGTTGCAACTTGCAAGTAGCCTTCCAGCTAACAAATGCCCGAGTTATGTTTTAGAGGACACGGCAAAACCTTTCTGGTACTCTCTTACCACGTAACACAGTTGCCTCATGCAGAAATGAGAAGAATCAATCCATAGTATTTTAGAAGCGCCATAACTATTAATCACCAAGGAGGAGAAAGATCAAACCTTTCATCATCACTTCTAGGTTCCACATCTGAGTCATCTGCATCGATTTCTCGTGGAACTATCTTATCCTCAGCCTCTCTCCTTGAACCTATGATTTACAATAAGGAAGGTTCAGACATCATCACTTAGCCACTACATAAAGAATATTCATGCATAATTAGTGTTACCAACCTTCTAAGAGTAGCTGACTTGAAGTTTTCCGGTGGTTTCTCTCTTCTGCGAGCAAGAGCATGCATGGTTACGGTCTTCTAGATTGTACATACCATTTAAAATTTACAATTAGATGACCATCTGTGTATTTTCTTTTATTATTATTATTATTATTTTAAAAAGTGTCAGGGGAAGTAGCGATACCGGCATAGGACTTATCCTTGGAAGAGTAGTGTTTGCGCTCACGTTCCTCAAGTTCGTCCCTAAGGTTTCTTTTCTGTAGCTCCTCTTGGGTCTGCTGGCCCTCTTTTCTGCACAAATGGGGGCATATAGTTGGCCAATATCAGTCAGTCATGGAGGGAGGGAGAAACCTCAGTCTAACACATTGGCAATGACGTACATAGGCAGTGGGATGTGAGGCTTTAATCAAGGAAGGTCTTAGACTCTTAGTGCCAGAGATATCTGATTAGATTGATTCAATTGATGATCCTATAATCAATTAGTGATATCTGATTAGATTGATTCAATCTAAAGGGCTTGCCAACAACTGAAGGGCTTAACAAGTGCGGGCTGGCTCTACTGCTGGATGTTGGTAGTAACCTGGTGATTCTCTGGTGGTGCTAGGACGATCAAAGGCGGCGCCCTACTCGGGAGACCCTATCGATTTTTTCCCCAATCCTTGGTCGAAAGGGGTACTCGCGGGCAGATCTGGAAGCATGGAAGCAGTCCCAAGGAAGGAAGGAAGGAAGGGTGGTTACCTGGGCTTGAGGGTGGTGTGGGCGGCGAGGTCGCGGGAGGAGTACTTCTGGGAGGGCCCGAAGATGCGGGTTCCCCCCTGCTCGTTGCCGCCCTTGGCCGGAGCCCACGTGGGCCGCGCCGCCGTCGTCATCTCTCAAGCCGCCCCCTCGTCTCTAGGAACCGATCTGGAGAAGGTAGCTGGATAGTCAAGGAGGGGGAAGCGAAGGAGAAGGTGGGTAAGCCAGCCAAGGAAGGAAGGAAGGAAGGAAGGGGAAGAAGGCCAAGACGAAGACGAAGGCGAAGACGAAGAAGCTGCTGCTGCTTGGATCTTTTATTTTTTCCGGATAGGCCCCCGACGAAGCCTGTATTTATTTGCTAGTGGCTCATTCTGGGCCATCCATACATGGGCTGAACGGACGGCCCGGCGCAGCCCGACGATCTATGGAATACGATGATGAGCCCAATAGGGATTACGATGCTGACTAGCCAGATGCAAAAGGACATGAAAAGTGAGAACGGACCAGGCCATCATTCATGAAGCCCACACTGTTATGTGCAGAGAGAAAGAGGAACAACATCTGCATGCTGCCATTTTCTGGTAAAACAGATTTTTACACATGGAGCAATCTACGGAGGAAACTAACTTTACAAGTGTAAGTAACAAATTCATTTCTGATCAAGAACTGGGAGTTTCGAGGAATGCCCTGAGAAGCGATGAAGCAATGGAGTGCACCACAATGTGTGCTATCTTGGACTTGATTTGCCCTCTTCGCGGCAGCGGGCGAGCACTCCTTTGCCTTCCAGCCCTGTAAACCTTGATGAGATGGCCATCGCTTGTTTTGTCAGCCATTTTGGTCAAAAGGAGATCTTTTTTGCTGTAGAACCAGATGTTGCAGAGTGAAGGAGGATGTATTAGAGGAGCTGTGTTGCACTATGCTTATAATCCTTGTTCTTGTGATGTATTTATAGACCTCGACTCGAGGAGTTTTATCCTGATGCAAAGCCATGACAACTAAATTATTGTTTCGTTGTAGCATCAACCGAGTGCTGTTGTTATTGTAAACTTTCAGTGTCTGCGGGTACCGGAATCCTCTGCCGGTATGTATGTTTCAGTCATGATTGGGCTGTTTGTCTGTGTGTGTGTGAATCTGCGAATCTTTGACTTGCTGTGGGGTCTTGTTCTCTCTCGAACGGACACGTATGCGTATGACGAGCAAATGATTGACTCGTATTTGCCACCTGTGTTGTGGCCAAGCTGGTATGTTCCCAGACAGAACTGAGGGTTTGCTTCCCTGCTGAACACGCGTTTGTAAGTTGCAGCTGATTGCTAGACACAAGGACATTTGCCACCTGTGAGTGTCATGCGTGTGCTTCTGAAGATGAGCAAAGCAGGGAACGGCTGCCAGGCTGCGATGTCCCCCCAAACCTGAGCGTTCCTCGCTGAACAAGCCTCCGTTGTGGTGAGTCAGTTGCAGCGATTACAAGGCTCAATCTTGGTGCCAATCATTTGCATTTCGTTGTGTGGTGTGGCAGTTGACGGATCGGCCCTGACGAAAGTCGTGCAGTCTGAGATGACGAGAAGTTTCCTTGTGGAATTCTAGTATCACATCGCTTTCTGAATTTCATATTTAGACGGCTGTCTCCAGGAGCAGTTGAGCATGATTCAGTCTGGAACGCCGTGTTTCAGTTTCAGGTTCAATTAAATAAACTCATATTAAAACGTCATCTTCTTTGTTTTCTTTGCGGAAGGAAACGAGGAGGAGCAATCAACAAAGCCAGCGTCCAGCGTGATGAAGAACATGACACGTACTCCAACTCCATCGTTTGTCAGTGATGATTTCTTAAAGAGGATAAAAATGTGTGTATCGAGCTACAGAAGCAAGCAGCATTGCCGGCCAACTAGCATTCCTGTTCGGAGCCAGCCAGATTCACTGTCTTCACTTCATGGCCGGGACAAATAAAAACGACAGCTCAAATAGCAACAAAATAAAAGACGAGACAATAAACAGACAGTGGTGAGCTTGGAGACAAGAAGGGATTTTGGCCATGCTGTTGGGGGCGGGCGGACGCATGGCGCCGACCGCCGCTCTGCTCCTCCTCTCCAACCACCGCCAGCCGCTCACTCTCAATCTCCGGCCTCTCGTGCTGCCTCGTCCACCACACCAGATCAAGTGGACTTCCTCCTCCTCCGCCGCTCGCCTTCACCATGTCCGGCCCCTTGGCGCGGCCATCGCGCCCGGCGACCATTGGGGCAACTGGGCCTTCCTCCTCTCCGCCGCCGCCTTCGGGACATGGTACGTAGTAATTCAAGCATCGCCCTTCCTTCCTTCCTTCCTTCCTCTGCGCCGGAGACTCCCCTGTCTCACTGGTGACGACCTCACCTCCTCTGTTTGCCTGAAGGTCGGAGGAGAGGACGCCGTGGGGCGCCGCGCTGAGCGGGGCGCTGGTGAGCATCATGGCCGGCCTGGCCGCGACGTCGTCCGGCCTGGTGTCCCCCGGCGCGCCGGCGCACGACGCCGTCATGGAGTACCTGCTGCCGGCCGCCGTGCCGCTGCTCCTCCTCGGCGCCGACCTCCGCCGCGTCGTGCGCGCCACCGGCGACCTCTTCAAGGCGTTCCTGATCGGATCAGGTAATCCGCTTCCTGTGGCAGAAGAAAGAATACTACGAGAGTTCTTTATGCACTCTGCATATGAAATTATGTGCATTTACATATTAAACTCTGCACGTGACTGATGAGTCTTTGAGGAGGACAGTTGCGACTGTAATCGGCACGACAGTGGCATATGTTCTGTTTCCGATGAGATCACTGGGCCAAGACAGCTGGAAGATCGCAGCCGCACTCATGGGCAGCTACATTGGCGGAGGTAACTGATCATCACTGATGAATTAAGGTGGTTTTTTTCATGACCCAAACCTCTCCTGCTTGATCATGGCATGGCATGTCGACCGACAGCGGTGAACTACGTGACCATCTCGGAAGCTCTGGGTGTCACACCGTCGGCTCTGGCTGCCGGCGTGGCTGCAGACAACCTCATCACGGCGCTCTACTTCATGGCCCTCTTCTCCTTGGCATCCAAGATACCACCAGAACCCAAGGCCACGACTGCTCCAGCAGGTACCACCAATCCATCCATGTGTGTTGTGTTCTGACCTGACGATCCATATCGTCATTCATGTGTCTGAATGAGTTCCTTTCTGATAGACGGCAATAACAAGACTGATGATGGTGACAGCCGGCTGTCCGTGCTCAACGGTGGCGCCGCCATGGCGCTGTCGTTGGTCATCTGCAAGGCCGGGTCGGCCGCGGCCAGCCGGCTGGCCTTCCAGGGCGGCACCCTGCCGTGCGTCACGGCGCTGACAGTGTTCCTGGCAACGGCGTTCCCGGGGCAGCTCGGCAGGCTCGCGCCGGCCGGCGAGACCATGGCGGGGATCCTGATGCAGGTCTTCTTCGCCGTCGTCGGGGCCAACGGCAACGTCGTGGACGCCGTCACCAAGGCGCCGAGCGTCTTCGCCTTCGCTCTGGTGCAGGTGACCGTCCACCTCGCCGTCGTGCTCGGGGTCGGCAGGCTCGTGGGGCTGGAGAGGAAGGCCCTGCTCCTCGCCTCCAACGCCAACGTAGGTGGGCCGACCACGGCGGCAGCCATGGCGACGGCCAAAGGGTGGAGCTCCCTCATCGTGCCGGGCATCCTAGTTGGCATTTTCGGGATCTCCATTGCCACGTTTCTGGGCATCGGCTTCGGCATGTTCGTGCTAAAAAGAATGTGCGGTTAGCCACCACTGACTCATACATGCCCCTCACCTGATAGGTTTACTGAGACACGAGCATTACAACAGCGTATTAAGGTTTCAAGAGATTTGCTAGAGATTATAAGCCAGATTTTTGTTTGTCAATTGAAAATCAGGACTGCTAGGTGCATCCAGCATCATGTTTGAATGAAAACCGGTCGATCCCATTTGTAGTGGTGTTTGTTTTGGAAACAAATGGGATAAAATCATCCCCATAAAAGAATATTCTCTTAAGATCTTGCATGAATTAATCCCTCTAAAATTGGGGGAATGAGTTCGTCAGAACGATCTCATCCCTCCTAAACAAACAGAAAATAGGATCATTCCATTCCTAAAAATAGAGATAGATCCATTCGGTCCCGCTTCGTCTCCAAACCAAACACACTATAAGATCACTGTATCACAAGAACAGAATGACGAACCTATTCCTCATAACATAAATACACTCAAATCTATATAACAAAATTAATCAAGCAGGCAGTCGATCAAGCTAGACGAAAAGACAAATCAAATTCAGATGATATACCCTTCAACACTGTTCTTCATTTCAACGACGAACATTTGCAGTCAACTATCCTTTCGGGGATATAAGCATGGTCCAGACTCTCAAACTGCGACAATATATAGGATAATATAGCATGCACCATAACACATTCTAACCCAGTACAAAATCCAGTCTCAGAAAATTGCAACACAAAATGATGATAAAAACACGGCCAACAGAAACCGCGCTCCACTTCATTGGCTTATGGGAGTCTCCTTCGCTAATGACTAAGCCGGGGATGAAGCTCACTGCTCCTCATTGATGGCACCCTTGTCACTCACGTAGATACCATCCAAGAACTTTCTGATATCCTTGTTCTTGACATGGCATTTCTGTGGAGAAGAAAAAAACTTTTGGCATCAGAATATGGATTACAATAAGAAACAAGTCAAGATCATGAAAAAACTTTTGTACATCCAATCCAATGCGTAATACTTACGATACCATGGAACACAAAGAGCAATATATCAGAGGAATAAATGCCAGTACTACCTTTAATACTTCACATTATCACAATAAAAATCCCACGCTGGAATGTAATAAACTTCAGAACCTTCATATGTCAATCCGATCACTACAAATGATCTCTAACAAATATTCCATGTCTACCCATTCAGAGCACTAGAAGTAACTATGGAAATTCTGAAACAATTGTGAGTCATTTTAGAAACCGTGCCTTACTACTTTAGAGATTATAAGTGGATTTTACAGAATCCTCATTGTTGAAATGTATTGGAAGCACTCCTAAGTGTCGCACAAACTAACAAAATGTGATGAGCCGACTCAAACTGAAAGCTTCAGCTATACACAACACAAGATGTGATGAAAATATCTCAAAAGATGTGATAAAGTTGATGTCAACTACAACTAGGAACATTGGACTACAGGTCTGTTCGCTCACATCCTACAATGAAGTCATGCTAGAAAGCACATTTGGATCTTACTACAGTGACTACAAGGGCAAGCAGACATGTCCTCGACAACACGAATGATCTTCATCTAGTTTATACGGGACGGGACGGCACTGCATACAAGAAATAAGAAAGAAGCAGAGGTCCAATGATTAGGTACTACCTGGTTGATGAGGGCAGCGGAGCGAGAGACGAGCTCGATGTCGTTGCCGTCGAGGACGAGCTCATCCTTGACCTTCTCGGACCGCAGGATGGTGACACCATCGAGCATATCCACCTTCCTCACCTGAACAAGGAAGAACAAAAGGAGGAACGAGAAATCAGAGGTGCATCGTCGACACAACTAACTAGCAAGATCTGGTACAAACAAATGTTGTCCATGATGATCCGATCCGAAGAAGCACAGGTACTAGTGTACTACTAGGTACCTTCTTCTCGCCGAGGAAGTTCCTGATCTCGATGGCGGTGTTGGCGTTGGTGATGGAGGCGTTGATGGGGAAGTGAGCGTAGACGAAGCGCATCTTGTAGCGGTATCCCTTGGTGACGCCGGTGATGAGGTTCTGGACGTGGGAGATGGCGGTGCGGATGGCGGCCATGGTGCGGCGGGTGCCGAACCAGGCGTCGACCTTGAGCTTGCGGCCGTTGTCCTGCAGCTGGAAGTCGAGGTTGAGGTGCTTGAAGTTGCGGGTGAGCTTCCCGCGGGGGCCCTCCACGGTTACCACCTTGGCCGCCACCTTGACGGTCACCTCCTCCGGGATGTCCATCGTCTCGGACGCCAGGATGGTCTTCATCTTCGGCGGCGGCGGTGGTGGAGGAGGACTGGAGGAGTACGGTTTGTGCCCGCGACGCGAAGGAGAGGAGGAGGCGGCGGCGTGGAGAGGGCGAGCAGTTTATATGACGACGACGAGGCGGGCGGGGCAGTTGGGGTTTCGGAGCGTGATCGGTCGATCTCAGCCGTCGGATCGTGGGCTAGGGTTCGCCTTGCCTCCGTAAAGAGGGCTGATGATGGGCTTTGTTGTTTCCTGAGCCAGATAACCGACGACGGCCTTTGTGGGATCCTTGGGCCTGGCCTGTACGCGTTGGTAACGAGAATTTTTTCCCATTTTAGCATCATTTTTTAACAAATTTACAATATTAGTTATCCAAATTTTTTTTGCCAATGTAACCTCCTTACCACCTGGTGGACGACTTGCCACGTGGGTGGACGACTTGTCACGTGGCAGGGGAGCCGTCCACCTACGACTTGCCACGTGTCAGCACATTTGGCGTCTCAAAAATTCTGATTTTTGTTCATATTTGAACGTCTATTTTAAAATATCTAGAAACATATTTTGTAAATTTTGATATTGAAGAAAATTTAGTACACAATGTGTACTAAAATGCCTTGAATAAGAACATTTCCAAAATATGTCTTTAGATATTTTGAAATAGCCGTCAAAAGTGAATAAAACTCAATAAATTTGTGCTACAAAGTCAAATTTGCTGAGTTTAGTCACATTTCGACGGCTCTTTTAAAATACATACATACATACATATTTAAGAAATGATGCTGGAGTAACTGTAGACAACAATCTTCACTATATTTTATTAAGTAACAACATTTCCGAAATATGTCTCTAAGTGTTTTAAAATAACCGTTCAAAAGTGACTAAACTCAGCAAATCTGGCTCTACAACTCAAATTTTCTTAGTTTCATTCACTTTTGGACAACTATTTTAAAATACCTAGAGACATATTTTTGAAATATTGTTATTTAATAAAATGTAGTAAAGATTGTGATTTACAGTTACCAATTTTGCTCAGTTTTATTCAATTTTGAACGACTATTTTGAAATACCGAGAGACATATTTTGGAAATATTTTTATTGAAGAATATGTAGTACACATTGTCTGCTACATTTCAGTCAATAATAACATTTCTAAAATATGTCTCTGATTATTTTAAAATATGCGTCTAAAAGTGAATAAAAACTAGAATTTTTGAGACGCCACATGTGTTGCTACGTGGCAAGTCGTCCACGATGGACGGCTCCCTACCACGTCGCAAGTCGTCCACCAGGTGGACAGTAAGGAGGTTAGATTGAATTTTTTTTGAAATAACTAATATTGTAAATTTGTTATAAAATGAGGCTAAAATGGGAAAAAATTCTTGGTAACGAGGCCCTCGTCCTGCTTCTTATAGACCACCTTGTGTTGAGGAGCAAGTGGCGCTCGCTGCTGCCTGCTGCTGATCACATGCTGAGACACACTCACTCTCATTCCGAGCGAGCGAGACAGACTACAGTTGTCGTCGTATGGAGCTTTTGACATCACAATTAAAGTGAACGTACCTCGTAGTAGTACGTAATAGCGACGTACTGTACGTACGAACTCCGGTGTCGATCTGTGCAAATGCAAAAGCGCCTGCTGACGACGGATAAGGCTTTCATACTCCCATTTGTACTCCCATGCGTACTCCCGCTGATGTGTCACATTCTCATTTGTTATAAAGGTATGTAGTTAATATAAGCATTAATATAAAGACTAATGAAATTGTAGAGTACTTATGGGAGCACAATATGGAAGTGGTGTCTGCTGACGATGGGCTTTCCTCCTTGGGGCTTGGGCCAAACAAACAAACAAACCAGCTAGCTGAACAATTAAACATGCATGCGTCGCATTGCTTCTCTTAGGTACAGTACCATGCATAACAGCAATGATAGCTGTGGCATTAAGTATTATTGACTATCTGTAGCTAGAGACCGGTTGAACAGCATCTGCCCACTCAGCTGCCATTCCGGCGGTATTCGTCCTCATATAGTACTGTAAGTAACTAGTGATCATCCTCGCTCATATCCCAAAACAAAAAGCTAGGCCTCTACTGATGCGTGCAATTCTGAATTTATTTCTTAAAACCGGTTTACATGCCCATCACGCAGAAGTACGTGTATATATGCACGATCCGTGTCTGAATGCCCAAACCATGTGTCATGCATGACATTGGTAATTAGCCTGCTGCACTATTGACCGATCTTAAAATTGGTTTGCCTGCACGATTTTACTTATTCATCCATACTAGTTTGTAAACTTATTTTCTCATTTAATGAGAGTGTCAGTAAGGATATCTCTCGTCTTTTATCGTCAAAAACAAAAAATAAATAAAATTTACGACAGCCAAGACAGCATGGTCAACAGTACACTTGAATAACGTACGTACGTAGTACCGTATAGCTAATAATTAATAATGCCTTTTATCCTGCAGCCCTTTGGCAATATCTATCTCACCGGCCGGGCAGCCTGAAGATAGTAGCAGTTCATATATCCTAGCTTGGTAGTCGTCTTGGTGCGCGTACAGTACCCCATATATCCCGCCCGGCGCTAGCTCGTCTTCTCCTGCGCCCGGCGCCGGCGTCCGATAGATCGATTGAGATGGACGACAACCATGCCGTGGCGGTGAAGCCGCAGATCGCCGTGGCTACTACTACGACGTCGTCGACGGTGGCGCTGGCGCTGAGCATGGTGCTGGTGCAGGTCTTCACCATGGTGATGCTGCTCGTCACCAAGCTGGCGCTCAACACCGGCATGCGCCCCTTCGTCCTTCTCGTCTACCGCAACCTCATCGGCGCTGCCACCGTCGTGCCGCTCGCGCTCATCTTCGAGAGGTACATACTCACCTTCGACATACATATATACCCCCGGCCCTGTAAGTTCGTACTGCGGCATGCTGCGCTCCGCGTGTTTGTTTAGCTTTATCAATCCACACATATGTCATATCGCCCTTTCTGTTTGTTTGATGATATGACGGGATCAGAATTACTGTAGTACGACAAGTAGATTTTTTTTCATGAACTGGCATCGATCATCGATTGGTTCTACTAGCTTAATCTGATCAAGGACTGTACGTATATATCGATCACGCACTGTTTAGTGTCTGTTGACTGACAGCTGTTGTTGTCTCAAGCCACAATACAAATCAGTCCACATCTCCTTCGTCGACCGCAGCTGCGAATTTCAAAGCGATTTGACCTGTGTAGTTGCTACTTACTCCCTCCGTCCCACAAAGACTGAGATTTTTAGGACAAATTTAGAGACATAGATAATGATGCATGTGCCCTCATTAAAATGGATCAATTTAATGTGGTTAGCAACTTTTCCAAAGTACTAGCACTAATGAAATGCGTTGGTTGTGAGAACCAAAGCTGCTGTTAATTCTCTATTGGAGGCAGTCAATGAAGAAAGAGAAAGTCTGGTGCATCTTTACTCCAGAACAATAGTTATTATAGGACAAGTCTAAAGATCCAAAAGGACAGTCTTTATGGGATGGAGGGAGTACTTCCCTTCCCTGATGAAGCAAGAGAAGAGGTAGACCTCTAGAAGCTAGATATGTGACTCATTATTGCCGGGCCCGGTCTGGAGGAAGGAAACTGCAGTGCTGCCGGTACAATAACTCTATTGCACTGTGGATCGTGACGCAGTAGATCCATGCACCCAAAACTACTGATTGTGCGTGGTATTGCAGCGTCGTCGTCACGCCGCATATGCATGCACCTAATTAACTACTGAATGTGCTGTTGTGCCTACGTACCTGCATGCCAACGCAGGACAGAATAAAAAGTTGACTTATTAACATCTGTTCAATGTATTTTCTTCACAAAAAAAGATATGTTCAATGTACTTCCTCCGTACTTGAAACATTGTCGTTTTATAGTTCATTTTTTAACTATAAAGTGACAAACTTTTAAAATCGAAGGGAGTATACGTAGATTGATACTATCTCTGTAATTCTTCATTTTTTTAAAATCGGTCTAGGTAATTCTTCATGATACAGCTATATATAATACTCCTTCCGTTTCAATTTATTTGTCGTTAAGACAAGTTCTATTAGTTCATTTCTAGTTTTTTATTGTCTAAAACGACAATTATTTAGAAACGGAGGTAGTAACATGCATGTCAAAGAAATTAAGAATGGGGATCGATCCTTTGCATGGTTGTTTAATGTCATCTTTAACAATTAATATTCTATTTAAAAAACAATTAATATTCTGCTCGATCCAGGGAAATGTGGAAGATGGTGAATTTGGCTGTGTTTGGCTGGCTTTCCGTAAATGCTACATTCGGGTGAGCACTCGCACTCGGCCTTATTAACTTATTGTATCAAAATATATTGAACGAGAAATGCACGCAACAACAGATCAGAGCCGAAAGAAGAAGCTTAGATAACGTCGTCGTCAGTGTTGGAACAGAAACTCTGAACGCTCTTCATTCTGCAAATTATTTTCCTCGTCGTTGCAGAGTCGTGTTGGCGATGGGCTTGTACTACTACGGGCTGCAGTCCACCAGCGCCTCGTACTCTGCCAACTTCCCGAACCTGATCCCAATCGTGACCTTCGTCATCGCCATTATCCTCAGGTGGTTCGTCGGCACATCCAAGCACGTACGACGATCGATGTGGTGGGTTCATCAGCCATGGATAACACCACGTTTGTTGTTGGAATCGTCTTGATCTACCAGGTTGGAGAAGCTGGCTCTGCTGGGGAAGTGGCCTGGGATCATGAAGGTCATCGGCGCGTTGGTGTGCGTTGGCGGGACGATGATGGTGACCCTGCTCAAAGGCCGACTGCTGCACCTGTGGCCTCCCCACTTACAACTCATATACCCCCACGGCGCCCATCAGCATCCGGCACCAGCACCAAGCTCCTCCCATCATCATCACCAGCAAGCAGTCGCCGGAACATTCTTCCTGTGCGGCAGCTGCTTGAGCTACGCTCTGTGGTTCATCGTCCAGGTATCTGGGTTCCCTCCCAGCTGTATTTATTACGTAATAGTAGTAACTCATTCAATCTTCAGTGGTCGCTGATGCTAATAGCTACGATAATTGAATACTTGTCACCGTATGATGAACAACAACAGGCTAAGGTTGCCAAGGTGTTTCCCTCAAGATACTGGGCCACGATGCTGACGTGCCTCATCGGAAGCGTGCAGTCCTTTGCGGTGGGCATGTTTCTCGGCCATGACAAAGCTGACTGGAGCCTCAAGTGGGATCTCAAGCTTCTGACAGTCGTTTTCTCGGTAACTAATATGCTGCATTCGATCGTCACCGTTTTTTCATTCACCCTTAGCAATTAATCGTATGATGATCCATCATCATGCAGGGCGTGTTCAACACTGGCATCACGTTCGTTCTGATCTCGTGGGCCATCAGCCGGCGCGGGCCAATCTACCCTCCCATGTTCAACTCCCTGTCGCTTATCATGACCACCATCATGGAGTCGGTGCTGTTTGGCACCAACATCTACCTCGGGGGGTACGTACCTGTTATATATCTTTTGATTTCAGTCAGTCTTTTCATTCATTCGTAAGTATATATAAAGTGATATGAAGCCAATATGATATAGTACTTCCTCTGGCCCGTTTTATTTGACGTTCAGACAGGTTTCCTTTGTTATTTTTTAGTTGTCTTCTACTGTGGGAACGTCAATTATTAAGATCTGGAGGGAGTACTTACTAATTAGTGAATACTTACTCACGTATACATGCATGCATGCAGCTTGGCGGGATCACTGCTGATCATCGTGGGACTATACGCGTTCCTGTGGGGAAAAGCCAAGGAGATGCAGCAGCTGGTCGCCGCCGAGAAGCAGCAGCAGCCGCCGTTGGGTGGAGATGATGGGATGGCCTAATCTAACTATAAGCCACTACTCCCTCTAGTTCTTGCTCCTTCCGGTCAGTTTAAAATTTAACTAATCATAACTAGTGTTAAATAAAATAAAACAGAAGGAGTAGTATTAATTGATGGCACTAGTAGAACTTTTTTAATTAGCCGTGGAATGTCGTTGTGTGAGCTTGACAAGCTTAATGATGCGTCAGGTTTGTGTGATTGCCAGTAAAGGAATTGCTGATCTGACCGGTCGTTGTTGGGCCGTAAATAACGGATGAGAGACCGGCCGGTCAACGCGACCTAGCTTAATTGGTCTCCATTTTCAGGAGTCCAGTTTCTTTCGGAACACGATAAAGTACAAGCTTAAATTGTTGTCGCTCGAGCGAGTTTGTCACAGCCCGGATTTTGAATAATAATAAAAATCACTTCAATTTAAAAACTTTTGAACAATCTTAAACAAACATTAATCATTAATAAAAATTGAGGTGAATGAATGTGCAGATACGAACACGTACCCACTAAAAACAAGAAATAGGATAGATTAAAAATAAACACCACCATAATGGAAGTAAAAATGACATCAAAATACACACACACATACACACACCTACATGGATAAACATGTATAAATGAAATCATCACTATTTAAAATAAATACAGGGATGAGAACTAACAAGTGGGTGAAAATTCGAGACAATTAAGACATGTAAATTCTAAAAGAAAATCAATATAAGTATACCTAACACATATCACAAACTTAAGATGTGCAATACTGAGGGTCAAAAGTGAGTACATGAATACAGAGACATATACTAATTACATGTACATATGAACCTAATAATAATTCAAGTAAAACAGAAAATATAGTGGGAATATTAAATCAAATATGTAATGGAATAATTGGGTGCAAGCAAATCCGAATTCAAACAAAAATCCATATTATCCAAAATAGACTCGAAGTCGAGATTAAATAACTTAAACACCTTAGAGAAGAACTACCAAATAAAATATATAGAAAAGGTGCCCTGAGAGCAAAGCATGGCAAACCAGAATCAAACTCGAATCAAATTCAAACTCAAATTTAAATTAAATGGACAAAGGGAAGAAAATCAGCCAAAAAATAAGAAAACGGAATTTGGTCCAGTCCTCTAGCGCGGCCCATTTTCTTTCATTCCCCACCGGCCCAGCTCCCTCCCTTTTTCTCAGCGTGCAACCCAATCTCTTTTTCTCTCTTCTCCAGCGAGCGGCCCAGCCCAACCCGGTGCTGTATCGCCTTCTTCCTGCCCACCGCCTTCCTCTCTGAACCTGACCGTGCCTCTGGGTTTCCCGCAACGCGACATCGGTCGTCTCCTGCCCTGCGGCGCGCCAGCACGGGTCACCTCGCCGCCTTGCTATCATGGCTCCAACGACCGCAGTTCGCCTCTGCCGCACCGCCTTCTCCTCCCGACATGATTGCCGCGACGACCGCGAGCCCAACTGCGCACTACACCTGCTCGCGCCCTCTATGAAACCGTCGGCCGTCGTCACGTTCGTTGCTTGTGCCCATACACTGCTGCGTCGTCACCTTCGCTGTCATCATATCACGTCGCCAGCTAGTAAGCGTGGCGCGCGCGCCACGGAACTGCCATGCCAAGTCGCCGATCTTTTTGCACACCGCCTCTCGGCCACGGCCTTGCCGAGGCTATAAGCGGACGCCCACCCTTCTCTTGTTCTCAACACCTTCGCCCTCCTTCCCTCCACGCATTCGAGCACCAAGCCGCACTGACCGCACCTCCGTCGCCCCAATTCCATTCCAACCCTATTTCTTCCAAATATCGGCCACCGCCGATTCGGCCCTCGTAAAGCCTCCGACCTGCGTCCATGATTAGTCACCATCTCTGCCAACCAATCGCGCGCCTGCTAGAGCAAGGAGCCAGACCAAAGGAGCTCTCTCTGTCCCAAATTTTGGACTTCCTCCGTTTCTTCCCCAAGTCCGGTCTCGCTGCTGTCCCACGCCGGTGAGCACTCCTCAGTCGATTCCTTTTGTTTGTAGCATAACTAGGCTACCCTCTAGCCATTACATGTTTTACTCCGTGCTAAGAATCACCGTAGCAAGCTATCCCCATGGAACCCGAATGCGGCTTCCCTCCTCCCATTCCGTCCTCCCATGCATCCTCCCGCTGACGTGTCAAAATGTTATTGGTTTCTTCATTAATGCTCAGTTTAACTACCATACCTTTACAACAAATAAGATGATGACACATCAGCGGGAGCACACATGGGAGGACAAACGGGAGGAGGGAAGCTGTGTCCATGGAACCCTAGGGTCGCAGCCGCCACTTGCCACCTTTCCTCGTCGCCGACCATCGCGAGGCACCCCCTAGCCTGGTCGAGGCTACAAACACTTTTCCGACACCCTAGGACACATCCCCGATACGCTAGTTCGCGGAAAAATCAAGCGCACAGGCGGATTACCGGTGCACCGCCGTGCGCGGCCGCCACGGCTGCCGCCGTTGACGCTACTCCAACCTGGCTGTGCTGCCCACAACATCGCACGCACCTTGGAACACGTCCTTGGCAAGCTAGCTCGTCAGATTATAGCGGGCACGACTAGATCGACGGCGCGATGCCGCTCGCGGCCGCCACGGCCCACCGCCGTCCGCCACTGATGCCGTCCATGCCTGGCCAATCCGTCCAACGCGTTCCTCGCACCACCTGGCACCCGCCTAGCTCGTAAAACGGACGAGAACCGCGCGGGCGCACCTGCTACGGCGAACTCCCTGGCTGCTCACCGTCGCCTCCCAGTCGGGCCAGCAGTCTCGTGTGGCCACCACCCTGGCAGCCACGCCATCTCCACGTTCGTACGTGGTGGCTGAGTCAGCGCCACCTCAGAGCCATGCACGCACCATCCCTGGCCCCATTGGCTGCGCCCGGCCCACGTAAACCACGCACCAAGCAGTCCGTAGACCAAATTTTGGTCCATAGAGCAGTTCTCTCTGCGCCGCTGCCAGAAGGGCCCATGCGCCACTGCCAGGAGGGCCCCACACGCGCTAGTTAAACTGCTACCTACACACACATGTACACACCTTCTGTAGCAGGACCACCTGTCATCCATAAGGCAGGTTAAGGAACATGTTAAGCCCACCCACAAGTGCACACAGAACAATAGAAATTGCATTCTAAAATGTAGGAAGACCTTTAAAAATCCTTAAAATGGTATTTTTACTCTTATAACATACTAGTGGTGATTGGTAGCTTAAATAACTTGTGGAAATTAGTAGAGTATTTGCAGCTTACCATAAATCATTTAATTAATAAAAAAATTAGGAAAACCCCCATGTTTAGTCCCAAACTTGAAAATCTCTCAATAAATAATTATATAGCAATTCCTAAATATATTGATTGGCTTATAGAATATAATGCAAGTGGTACTGGTTAAATTGGCTTATGGGATGGCAAAATAATTATGAAAATCCCAAAAATAACTAAATAAATACAAATTAGGGAAAATAACATATGATGTCTACATAAAATAATAGGTTCACTAAAAATTATCGAAAAATATCTAGGAATATCATTTGACATCTAGAATATGATGTAAGTCGAAGTTGACTAATATAAAATATAGGGTAGAAAAATTTATTGTCGTTCCCATAAGAAAATCGAGAGAAAAATCATAGTTAGTAAAATATACATAGAAGTCCCTAATTAAATAGTCTCCCCACAAATGACCTTCTAAATATTCCTAGGAATATATTATGAGGGATTTAGAATAGTAATTGAATAAAATAGACTATAGGACAATGACCTAAATAACAGTAGCATAGGAAACACAATCAGAGAGCTATTAAGTAAGAGGAACTTACATGCAAGATCTAAATAAAATAACATCTTCACTAGTAAATCTCTAAAAATGCTAATAGCCACATATTAAAGAAGTTATAGAAGACGTTCATAAATACATAAAGAAATCATAGAAGACGTTCATGACTTTCAGGACATATTAACAAATTAGCAGATAAGGGGTGATATAAAATAATAAGTCATTCACTAACTCATAGTAAAAATGTACGATTAGCTAGGAAATGTTAGAACTCGGGATTAGTCTTTAAAATAAGTGAGACTTACATTAGAAGAACTTTAGTAAGTATACTATAAGGAGCCCATAGAAGTTATGGTTAATCCCTTGACCACAACATAAGCAATTTATAGTATAAACTGGTGAATTAAACATAATGATCATAAACACTATAAATAAACTAAGAAGACCGATACAAACATTATAGCTTTTCAATGGCCATTTAGTTGACCAATGAGACAATAGCAATTCCAAATAGCCATCATTAGAATGGCGTATTCTCCGATAAACCTTCAAAGAACCTTAGCAACCGCGTTATTGAGTGATTGTTTGTATTTATTGGAATTTTATTTGGATTTCTTGGATCTTTATCGATGAATCCTATTTTCTTCACGTAGCTACATACTTAGTAATTGGAGAGTTCGTGGAGGAGATATTCAAGACCAGGATCACAAAGAACAAGACAAGGACTTTGATAAACCACTATAAAGGCAAGCTCTAACTCCTTGATCATATTTGACCTATGTTTTGCAATCGCACCTATGGCCTGTTTTCATTTGCATGACTGTATGTCTATTTTAAAATGTTGTTATGCTATGAACCACTTGAGGTGGTAGCATGAGCTATGTTGATGACTGAATATCAGTGTTATCCACTAGCCAACGATAAATAGTAACACAGTAGTTACTTGCTATCAATGGCTTGAAACAAGACATTGTATCAGTTATGATAATAGCACTAATTATCACAATCCCCTCCTTGACCTTGACAACACAACCCCTTGACAACCTAATAGCTTCATCACTGCGCTATAGCAGCGATGCGAGCACCTCCTTGTTAGTACTATGTTTAGGAACCTCAGCGATGTTCGCATCGCGAACCACTACACATTGTATACATGATTGTGAAATGTGTTAAAAGGTGTTTGGTGTGTGAGTTAGGATACGGGTGGGTGATTAATGAACTGTGTGTGTGAAGGTGAAGGGTGGTCGAGGCGGGTATGGTGATGGGATGCCGAGGGCTCCCTAAGAGGTACCTCAGTTGCGGCTGTGTATTCAGTGTAACCCACGGATTGATACTGAGTGCTTCAGTAATAGTCCGATGGCCATGTTTTCCGGACTATCCTTGTGCTGAATACTTCAGTTTAGTTCGATGTTGTGTGTTCGGAACTAGTCCTTTTGCTAAGGACGGATGGATCCGCCTCACCAATATAAGGATCAGTTCATTTGACCTCAACATAGTGATTTCGTACAACCACAAAACATGTATGGGCAGGACTCACCCTAACTTTCTGGTAACTGCCACATGAGAAAACCTGGAGAGTCATGGAGGGCACGGTGGACCAAGAAATGGCACGGAGACCGAGGGTCGTCCGGTGTCTGGCTGGGTAGTGAATGCCCGAATAGCCCCTGCGTCGGGCCGAGGTGTGAATGTGGGGTTACTTGAGGAAGATGGGATGAGCGTTGCGTTACTCTTTGATCCAGAGTACATAGCCTGTGGGTAAAGTGTACAAACTCTGCAGAGTCTTAATCTATCCGGATAGCTGTTGTCACAGTATTGGCACACTATGCTCTGGGCTCCTAATGATTAGCATTAGTGCATCTCCTTGAAGTGTGTGTGGGTGGGTGGACGAGGCCGCCGTGTTTTGGGAAAGTATTGGCATGCGTGCTGGAGTCGTTAGGGCCTTGGGTCCGAAGACTCATCTAAAAGTGAGAGAACTGGCGGGATGGTTTGAAACTCCCCTAGGGCCCGCCAACTATAATAATACTGATTCAACTACTAATATCTCTTATTGCAAAACTCTTTTCAAAGAGAACCTTGCATAAAATGCTTTTCGACAAAACTATGCCGTATGGCCTCTCCTTGCTACAAGCCCCAATGCATGAAACACCTCCCTTGAGTAGTGTTAGGGCTTGTCGAGTACCTTATGTACTCACTCTTGCTTTATATGTGAGGAAGTTGAAGCATGTGAGGATGATGATAGGGTCTAGTCCCACTTCCCAAGTCTGCCTGTTGGGCATGGCGCCGTTCTGCTCCGCTGTTTCTGAGGTTTTATATTTTTGGTGGTTATCCACAACCACATCCAATGTAATCTAGATCATATTTGTAAGACTTATATTGTTTATAAATAAATAATTGTTGTATGGATTTCGATCTATTCTGTTGTGTGTACCAACTACTGATCGAGGGATTGGTACGGCATGCACGAGTGGACTCAGGGAAGGCGGGTCCTGACTGAGTTACACAGTGGTCGTGAATCATGATTAGAGAAGAAGACACGAATAATCCAATTTTTTTATTAATATATCTTTTAAAAAAATCATTTATAATAAATAATCCACAGAATTTGAAATTTGCCAAAATGACCCACTGTCGTACGTGCCTCATACGAAATGACATGTGGGCCATGAATTTCGTATGAGGCACATACGAAATTGACGCGGCGTTCCACAGTGTCTTGCGGCTCCCGAGGCGGCGGAACTGTTCCCCATGCCAAGCGAATCTCGTATGGGCCTCATACGATATTCGCCCCTAGCGGGTATTTCGTATGTGGCTCATACGAAATTTGCCGAGATGTGGGGCACACCCAAGCCATCGTATGTGTCACGGACGACTTTCGTCGTCCTTAAAACGCGCGCCGCTCCTCTCTTTCTCGGCACTCAGTAGCTTGGCCGCCGCCTCCATCTCGTCGCACCCCCGTCGCTCGGCCACGCCTGCTCCGCCTCCGACTCGACCATCTCTGCCGCGCCTGCTCCGCCTTCCGGCCGTCTCCACCTCCGTTTTGGGGTACTTTCTATCGCTTTAGCTTATAGCTTTGTGATTAAATACATTTCTATTCCTCTAGTTTGTAATTTCTATTGCTCTAGTTTCTAGCTTTGTGATTAAATACATTTCTATTTCTCTAGTTTGTATTTTCTATTCGCTATAGTATCTAGCTTTGTGATGAAATACATTTTTATTCCTCTAGTTTGTATTTTCTATTCATGTTTAGTACTATTATCTAATACGTATTTTAGTAGTACTTATAAAATTATTTGTTAGTTATTCGTAAATGTAGAAGTAGAGAATAGAAATGTAATTCGTAATTCTTAAATGTTACGAGAGTGCTATGGTAGTTTTCTATGTAACGTAATTCGTAAATGTTACAATAGAAATCTTAGTTTTCTATGCAATGTTTAGGGTGTAGAAGTAGAAGTAATATCATGTATTTTTATTCGTAATATTATTTTTATGTTTCTATTTGTTTATAGATAATAAGACCATATGAATAGACATTTTTAATGTGCGATTACTTTTATTTTAGAAGTAATCATATATGATTTATTTGTTTGTATAAATTCTAATAGGAATGTTAGAGAAGTTAGTATTTCGGATATTTTATGGAGAAGACACAAAAGTTTATGGCCCTAATGGGATTGATTTGTCTGATTTTGCGTCGTGTGATGGAGGGATAACAAGATCAAATGAGAGAACATTTAGTGGTGTCATAAACTGGTTGATGAAAAAATTTAACCTTGATCCACAACAACATCAGTTGACATTGAAAGGAATGATTAATCGGGCAAGAAATGGAATTTATTGGGATTTGATTATTATTAAAGGAACACATAATTGGAGGAAATTTGTAGATTTAGTTGTGGAGCGGGGTTGACCTCTAGTGCTTCTTGCGCAAGCGGAAATGGAAGAAGTAGAGATTGTTGCGGAAGCTGATGAAGCAAATAGTGTGGAAGATGATGTCGGAGTAGAAGAAGCTGGAGAGAACTCAATACATGTAGAAGCACGTGGTGTGGCAGATGAAGGAGAGCATATTTAGAACATAGTTGAACAAATAAGGATCGAAGATATGGAACACGAAAATGTTCCAGAAGTTGACTCTTCTGATGATGCGAATGAGAATGATACTATTATTCCGGCAGAGTGGAACAATCCAATCCCGAGTAATTTATCAGCTACAGAAAAGTATTGTGGTTTATCGGGATACCACGAGAATCAGTTAACACAAGAAGATATCTTTAAAGACAAAGATAGTTTGAAGGATGCGTGAAATATTAGTCTTTGACTGTGCAAAGATCATTTACAGTTTACAAGTCAAGTAAAAAATATTATGATGTGAAATGTGTGTTCTCAAGTTGTCCTTTTCGGTTCCATGGTTTTAAAGAGAAGTGGACGAAACTATGGAGAGTATCAAAAATGATTGATCACACATGCGAGTCGCATGAATTAGAGAAGTGCAATAGTGCTCTTACATCGCAATTTATTGCGAATCACATGTACGCCCGAATCGTGGACAACATTCGGTTTGAGCCAAAATCAATAATAAACACTATTGAGGAGGAGTTCAAGTACACTATAAGTTACTCCAAAGCATGGAAGGCAAAACAGAATGTGATTGAGCAAAGATTTGGTTCATTTGAAACTTCTTATGAAAATCTTCTGAAGTTATTACAGACCATACAGGAGAGGAATTTTGGTATCGTGCATTTTTTGCATTAGGTCAATGTATTGCTGCATTCAGACATTGCAGGACTATTCTCTGCATTGATGGTACTTTTTAATTGGAAAGTACAAAGGTCAAATTCTAACAGCTATTGCAGTTGATGGGAACCAACAGATGTTGCCTGTAGCTTTTGCTTTTGTCGAAAGCGAGAACACTGATAGCTGGTATTAGTTTCTTAGTCAGGTAAAGATGGCTGTAGTGCAAGAACAGCCTGATGTTTGTTTGATACACGATCGTCATGCTGGTCTGCTTAAAGCAATATCTAATTTAAAACATGGTTCCTCCGAGCGTGGGCAACAACCTTATTGGACATACATTCAATCAAGATATTGCATGAGACATTTGGACGCCAACTTTTTCAGTCACTTCAAGAACAAACAACTTATGAATTTGATCAAGATATTGTGTAGTCAGAATCCAGAGAGGAAGTTTATTGCTCTATGGCAACGTCTAGACGAATTGACTACGACACAAGCAGAGCCGTCCTCAAGCAGAGTCAATCCTAATGAAGTATCTGTTCTAACTGTAGGTTCATCTAGCCAAAACTTCTCTATTTCGATTCGGCACGAACCGAAAGAGAAGTGGTCTTTGTTATACGACACTAATGGTGCTAGGTATGGCATCATGACAACTAATTTAGGTGAGGTGAGGTTCTTCTGTTACATTACTTCTATTAATTTTTATTTAGTCTTCTATATTTTACACATGCTAATGCAGTGGTACTCAATACAGATATACAACTGGGTGATACGTGGTTTAAGGGGATTACTTTTGGTTGCTATTGTCGAGGGCATTTTATATGGGACATGCAAGTACTTTCATGAGCGCTACGCTACTGCAATTTCAGTAAGGAATGATGTCAATTTGGCTTATTCACCCTACATGTGCAAGTTCATGGAGAAGAAGATCCGAAAGGACGCATTTCATCATGTGCGACCTATGGGAACTGCAGAGCACAGGTTTGAAATTCTGTGTAGGGACAATAATCGTCGTGGTGCTAACCGTGATAGAGTTGTTCAACAGTGCATTCTTCGTCAAGATGATTGCACGTGCACATGTATGAAGCTACAACTCTTTCATAGGCCTTGTTCTCATGTTATTGCAGCTTGCTCATATACCAAGTTAACTCCAAGTAATTAGGTATCCTACTACTTCCATAAAGAGGTTGTTGTGAGTACTTGGAATGCGGAGATATATGAGTTTGCTACTGAAGGCACATTTACCACAGATCCAGAAGCAGACGCTTTGCATGGACCTGACACCATGCGGTTGAAACAGAAAAGAGGTCGTCGCAAGACTCGTCGTATCAGAAATGATATTGATGAGTCTAAAATTGGCAAATTTCAAAGAACATGCAGCAAGTGCAACCAAACTGGACATACTTACAAAAATTGCATTTCAAACAATGAGGCAAATGTGGCTGAAGTTGGACCTTCTAGGAATCCTAAGGATGACCGGCGTCCTCGTGCACACCGCACATCTATGTTTAGGGATGACAATGCTATTTGATGTGCATCGTTATATTCATATGTGCTACATTATGTAATATCTTATTATTATGAACTATGAATTTAAACGTGTACGTTAAATGTGGTGTGTTGTATAAAACACTGACATATGTTCTCTTATAATATGTTGTGCATGTCTCTTATTTTAATATGTTGTCCACGTCGTTCGTTTCAATATGTTTTTTATATTTTTTGTCCTACTAATGTTATCCTTGTCATATATAGATATGGCTGAAGAACAAGGACAATGTCGTGAGTTACTTCAGTTTCGGATTGATATAACTCACCGAGCTTTCTGGCTATCGCGTGGTGAGGATTTGCCCGTGCTTCGTCCTCAGCTGCCTTCCAAGTTTTGGAAGATAGATGATAGATGGATTCCCAGGTACGTTCTTCTGTTAATACGAAACTAAATTTGTTTTTATCATTCTGTAGATTTTAATTTATTGCTACGTATGAAACAGGTTGAGTGCAGCTGGGCTGCTTCCGATATGTAGGCTGCTTGAGAAGAGGCCGTATGATCGGGATGATCGCAAGTATCGGTTGAGCCTCGACAGAGCCCTGCTGTCAGCTTTGACAAATCATTGGAGGCTAGAGACCCATACGTTTCACTTGCCGTGTGGAGAGATGACCGTCACGCTAGAGGACGTGTCGTTCTTGTTGGGTCTTCCTATCGCAGGTGCCCCTGTTTGCGCTCCTGAGGACTCACCTACTTGGCGCGCAGAGATGTCTGCGCGGTTTCAGGATGTGGCACGACACCCTGCAACTAACCATGTTTCTTTACTTCACGATAACCAGCACCATGGTCTGACAAAGAAGTGGTTAACGTACTACGATGTAATGTTTTCACATTACCTAAGTGTTATTTTGATGCACATGAACCTTGTAACTTTATTATGTAATGTAAAAGAAATTTACACTATTTTGTTTTCGAATTATAGGTGGATACTATGCATCCACACGCCGATGATGCCACAGTTACCAGATACCTGGAGGCATACTTGTTGTGGCTGTTTGGTGCGATCATGTTCGCCAACACGCACGGTGACTCCGTGGACAGACACTTGATCATGTTTGCTCGACAAATAGCGGAGTCCATACCACATGAGATGCCACAATACAGTTGGGGTTCGGCTGTGTTGGCGGCCACTTACAGAGGACTTTGTGACGCTTGCACGAAGGCTCGAGGTAACACAGTACTAGCTGGTTGTCCTCTACTTCTGCAGCTATGGGTATACGAACGGTTCATGATAGGTCGGCCGCAAGTGCACTCGGCACCATACGATCTTGATGAGTATGGTGAGACACCAGATGATGGCCCTACGATGGGTACTTTTTGGGTGTGCCGGCAGGTACAGAACTATTTTAAGTGTACTCATATTGTTAACGATTACAATAATATAGTATTGTGACATATTTTGTTCTTTACGCAGTGTGAGTGGAGTAACAAACAGATGCACAAGGTGTATCAAGGGTTTGTCAAGGAGTTTGATCGGTTAGATGCGGATGAGGACGTGCGTTGGACACCGTACGATATGGAGGAGCACGACCACCGAGCACCGAGATGACTAGCATATCTGTGCTACAGAGACTCGGATTACTGGCTTACAAGGAAGCCGCTGGTGTATGATATCTTCGTCGAGGAGTACGCACCACACCGAGTGTTGCGTCAGTTTGGCCTACACCAGGCATTCCAAGTGCTTCAACATTCTATTGTGCCTTCTGTAGTTCATACGTAAGTAATTCCACTAATGAATCTTGAATACATTATTATTTCTGAAATATTAATGTATTTATTTGTCCTGCAGGTATTGTCGTAAGGGTACCTCAGCACCGGAACTTTGGTTGCAGCACATGCATCCGTGGCTCCTACAGTGGACGGCTGCATTACACGAGGTTGTGTAGGAGACACGACCGTTCTCACAGGCCGTTTACCAGTAGTACTTACAGTGGTACCTTCCTCGGACGCGAGTTGTTCTCGCACACACACCAGCCGAGCAACAGACGCACGTACCCTCGGTCAGAGATATGTATCCGCGCCATAGAGATGAAGTGGCTTTAATGGCAGTATGATCAAATTCGTTGAAGTACATTTGCAATGTTTTACTATGTTATTTTCATGAAACATGACTAATTAATTATTGTATGACCGATCACTTCGCACTTGTGAAGATGAGTCGGTTCCGACAGGTTCTTGTGGAGTCCTCTGCTGGACTCCAACGACTGAGGCAAGGGATATCGATGACTTCATCAGAGATGGTGCACATGCTGCAAAACATATACAACCACGCCAAATAGGGGCTAAAGTTGGCTTCTTGTGCACAATCATGTGCACAAGACACTACTGTTCTGACCGCACATCACGTTAGGCATCCCAACACAGCAGGTACATAATTATTAGTAAACTTGACATATTTGCATGATACTAATATTTCTGTTCATATATCTTCTGCAGGGACCTCCACACAGGTACCTACTTCGGGTGCAGGATCGTCCACGCAGGTACCTGCTTGGGTCCCAGGCCCATCCACACAGGTGCCTGCTTGGACTCCAGGACCGTCTACATAGGTACCTGCATCTTGGGCTCCAGGCCCATTCACACAGGTACCTGCTGCTTGGGCTCCAGGTTCGTCGACACAGGTACCTGCTTGGGATTTTCCAGACCCGTCGGCGCAGATACCTTCTTGGGTTCCTTCTTCAAACCAGGCTGGCCCGTCCACGCATGTGCCACACATGGGCGCAGGTATGACGTGCAACAATTATGCTACTTAAATATATATTGGACACAATGAACTTGCTAATTATATATTATATGCGAATGCAGGAGACGACACAACAGACTATGATACTACGATTTCCGGCTCGCTGACACACCAAGGCAGTCCTCCAGTTTCACCTTTCCAGATCGATGACTACCTGGTGGACGTGCCGCAGCAGGACACAGTTCCTGCATCGCAGTTGGATGGTGCTCCCATTCTGACTCAGCCTTCACAGCAGTTTGAGACACCGGCGCCTATGCAGCAGCGACGGAGGAGGGCAGCTCCTACGCGCGTGTCTTACGATCGGGCTCATGTGAATGCAGCGCATAGGTTCGACAACAAGCGTGGTAGACGTTAGGAACGTGTACCCATGTATGTGTGTGTTATATTGTAGAAGAACTATGATATATTTCTTTATGCACTATATCTTTCATCATGACAGTGCACTTTATCTTGTTCGGCGAATTTTATCCACGACATCAATAGATACATGGCAGGCGAATCTCGGACATGAAAAGAATGACATTGCAGGCAAATCTCGTACGAGAGAAGAACGACCCTGCACTCATCCGTCCATATAAATATGACTCCTCATGCATCTTTGTGTTCATCACACCAACAATGATGAGTAGAGGTCGAGGTAGGCGTTGTAACACCCATATTTTCATGTATAAAATTTGCTCAAATCCTTGAACATTGTAGCCTGCATTTTTGTGTGAATTTTGAAGTTTAAACGAGTAGCAAACGTTTATGTTTGAATTTGAATTCAAATCAAAAGAAAGGAAAGGAAAAAGAAAAAGAAAAAGGATTAAACCCCCCTTTTGGGCCAAACTTCCCCCCCAGGCCAACTTCTCCCTCCCCTCTCATGCGGCCCAGCCGAACCTCCCCTCTCTCTCTCTCTGCGCCGTGGACCCCGCCTGTCGGCGCCTCCCCCTTCCCTCTCTTCTTCTCCCGCGCGCAACCGTCACCCGCGCAACCGCTGAGCACCCCGCGCCCACGTTCCCCCACCCCCGCCTCGAATCCACTTCTCCCCGGCGGTTTTCGCGCGCGCACCCAAACCGCACACCCCCTACGCGCTTAAGAGGAGCCGGCGCCCCCATTTCCCCCCTCCCCCGAGCTCTCTCCAACCCTAGCCCCTTCACCGCCGGTGAGTCTCCTCTGCGCTCGTGTTCCCGTCGGTGCAACCCCCCTCTCCCCTCCATTCTTGGCCTAACATGGTTGCTGCACCGCAAGGAGCATCCCAGACATCGTAGCTCAGGGAGATCTCCAGTGCACCGCTGCTTCACCGTTCACCGTCGAGCTCCTCCGCCATTCCTCGTCGCCGACCATCCTCCGACCGATTTCGTGCCCCGACACTGCCCTAGGTGAGTTCCCCTACTCCCCCTCTCTCGTTCCGTGCACGTAGCGCGTAGGATCGACGTAGGAATCTACGATTTGGTGATCTCCGGCGAGATCGCCGCCGGCAACCGTCGGGCGCTGCCGCGCCGGGCGCGTGCGCCGGTTAGGGGCGACGTGGCCCCATCTGGGCCGTCGGTTGAACCCCTACGGCCGAGATTAGATCGGCATACCCCTTCGCTTCATTAAATCCGAGCCATCCGATCAGAATCCAACGGCCCATATTCAATTTAGTTTTCCCGCCTGCGCTTTTGCACCATGGCCCCTAGAACCTTGCTTGCTACCCCCTGCGCTTCTCTGGAATTGAAGTCTAGCCCCTGGAAGTTTCAGACTAGCCCCTGGACCCCTAAAATTTGGATTTAATCATTTAAATAAGCAATCTAACCCCTGTAAATTTGTAGAATCATGAATTTAGCCCCTGTGCATTGTAGAAAACTATTTGATTAGTCCCTGGACTTTTATTTATTTGTTGAATATGGTTTTTAGGTGTATTTGAGGTGTAGAAAATAGATAAAAATGGTAATTAAGTGTAGAAATGTTAGGAAAAATTGGTATAAATTATTTTATGATGTGAATAAATTGTAGAGTTCATATGAAATATATTTTGTCCATGGAATATCTATTATAAATGTTTAAAAATACATTTTGGCCATAAAAAATTCAATAAAAATGGTTTTAGGCTATAATTAAATCCCAAAAATGTAGGATAAATATGAAATGCACACTTTGACCATGTTAAGTAATAAATACTTCGTAGGGACGCATTAGTATAGGATTTTATGCTTATGTGTGTGTTGTGATGCATTGTTTTGCGTGCCCTTTACTTATTTAGCTTTATTCTATTCTTGCCATGCTTGGGTATATATCTAGAGTCGTACTACGACCCTAATCTTAACCTCCAAGACCAGGACTTCGCCAACACTCAAGTCTTCAACGAAGGCAAGTGCCCTTGACCATCTTGTACCAATTCTAGGGATTTAGATAGATGCATGCTAATTAAATTGATGTCCTATTTCATGGTTACATGCCCTGTTCCACATAATCCCTTGTTACCTGAAATGGGTTGGGAAGTAGATAGGTCTTATTTATGCTTAGCCATGCTTAGACATTGGGATTGGGATTTCATACAACTGTGCTATGTTAAACTTTATGATTACTGGAACTTGTGGTGATTACACAATTGTAGTGGATAGGAATCTGGTGGTTGGTTAGTATTGGTATGGTGCAGTTTGCACAAGACCCGAGATTAGGGTTTGTTACCACCGGATTCTAAGGACTGGTTTATGGAGGAAGCCACTAAGCTTTATAGTACCACCACGAGACTGAGATGGGGCAGCTTGGTCAATTAATTAGGTTTCTCCCGATGAAATGCTAGTAGTTGGATGGTGCGGGGAATGATGCGGGTGATCTGCTCTGAGATCCGCAAGGCTCAAGAGGGGGCTCTGGGGCGGAGGGTTACTCCGAGAATCTCCAGTGGTGGAAACCTTAGAGGGCTAGCACTAGTCGGGAGTACCTTTGTAAAGACCATGTAGTGATCTCCTGGCCTCACACCAAAGGAAGTGTGCAATGTGGTTAGCTACCACGGGCAATCAAGGAGGTTCACTTAGTCCACCTGGCAACAGGGGATGAAATCACTGCTTGTGGGAAAAGGGTACACTCTCTGCAGAGATTTGGTAAAACTGTCATGACAGCCGTGCTCACGGACAAGAGCGGCTTGGGGCCAATTCATAATCAGTCTATGGTTGGGAAATGGTGGTTAATTATGATTCAAGTACATTCATTATCATTACTTATGTGTTGATTACTTCTTGAATTATGATATTGGTAATTAAAAGCTAAGGTTAGGTTTTAAGCATAGTGCTAAGCCATAATTGGCCTTCCCTTTGCTATAGCCAATCATGTCATCTCTTCCCGCACTTGCTGAGTACTCTATGTACTCAAGCGTTTAATTTTCCCATTAGAATATGAAGAAGAAGAAGCGGCACCATAGGACTTCTTCGTCAATCCGGAGGACTTGGTCTAGGTTGGCGACCTCATGCGCAACCGCTGCCTGTGGAGATGGAGCTACTCTTACCTATTAGCCTTCTGCTGTAATTTGGACTATGTGAACTTTGTTGTTGATGTAAATAGTTGTGGTGTGTATTTGTAGACCTTCGGGTCGTACTGTAAGACTATTTATGTATTCGAACATGGCAATGTAATGATATTTCACTTTCGTCGACGCATGTACGATTCAACTGATCCTGGCGTACATGTGATTAGCGTCTGTTCATCTTTACGATGACTGGGCATGACAAAGTGGTATCAGAGCCGTGTTGTCCGTAGGACGCAAGCCTAGTTAGAAATGGCCAAAAATTAAGGACTATACTATTTTCTTATAAAATAGTATTTCCAAAACTTTGTGCTTCCCATCTCAAACCTTGTGCTTCTTATCTTGCTGTACTTATTGATTTATTTCTAATTTAATTTATTGATTATTGATCTCACTCTCTTCTTTTCAAATGTTTGTAGATGGCGCGAACCAAGCAGACGGCTCGTAAGTCGACTGGGGGTCGTGTTCCTCACCACGCCCTAGCCAGTCGCTCCGCACCTCACACTCCCAGGAGGGAGATGACGCTGTTCTCCACTAGGAGTGCTGCTTCGAGGATGCGTGTCCGTCTTCGCTCTCTTCTTCGTGCTGCGGGGTACCGTGAGTACCGTGTTCGCCTAGTCTACCACACCACTAGGGTCTTTGCACCCTATACTGGTGGACTGGAGTGGACTTCTCAGCTGGGCCGTCTACTACGACTCGGAGCTGCTGCACTCAGACTTCTCTCCAGCCTGGAGGAGCTCCCAGCGTGCGGCTAAGGAGGACGCCACGTGGGAGGCGACTACCTACTGGAGCCACGCCCACAGGTTCCTCCTTGGGTGCACGGAGCACGCGTACACCCCTCAACGCCCTAGTGGCACGGCCGCCTACACTGGACGTGACGTCGAGGGGCCTTTGACCCACCCTCAGTGTGAGAGGCTGGTGGACGACGTGGTGGAGTTGTCTTCGCGACTCCAGCGTTGTCAGCAGGAGCTGCAGGACAACAGGGACCTGGTTGACCGCTACGATCGACTTTGCCGACACTACGCGAGGATCACTGCAGCTGATCCTAACTCTCCTCAGTACTCTTTAGACGTTGAGCCTTGGGACCCAAACTCTCCAGATCGCTGTATGAACTCCCCCCAGGAATCAAGAGAGGACTCGGAAGAAGAAGACCCGGAGATGGAGGTTGAGGAGGACTCTGATGAGTAGGAGTGGACTTGTTTCCCCGCTGGACGACTCAGGACAGTTATCCTTAGTGTGTAGGAGCGTGTAGCTATGCCCTCTTTAGTCTTGAGTTGTGTTATTTATGATGTTATGCTAGTAGTTTGCTTTATGTTGTGTGTGTGTGGTTGTGTGCGACATGAGTTGTGGAATGCTTCGGCATCCTGTCCACATCCATGTCATCTGTTTATAGACTTGTTAGTGTGTCGTGCGAGTTGTGGAATGCATTAGCATCTTGTCCACATCCGCACTAGTTGGTTAATGAATTTGCTTGCTTTATATATATATATGTCTCCCTTGATGCATGTAGTTGGGACCGTTTGCCATAGCGTACCCTTCTATATCTCATCTATTGTCCTAAAGTTTCAATTATTCCCTACACAGATGTCTGGAAGAGGTAGAGGTAGAGGTCGTGGAAGGGGTGTTGTGCCCCAAGATGAAGGGCTTGGAGGTGTGCCAGGATGGAATGGTAGGGTTGCCCGAGGGGCCCCAACCGCGCAGCAAATGCATCAGATGATGGCCATCCAAACCCAGCTGCTTAACAACCTTACACAGATTGTCACCAACCTGCAGCAAGCCCCACCCCCACCACCACCAAATTACAACCTTCCACCACCACCACCTTTTCCACCTAGGTCCTTTCTAAGGGACTTCCTGAACACTCATCCACCCACTTTTGCCACAGTCACCGAACCCATGGATGCCGATGATTGGCTCCGAACCGTTGAAAGCAAGTTGAGGCTCATCCACTGTGAAGGAAGGGAGAAAGTACTATTAGCCTCCCATCAACTCCAAGGACCGGCAGCCGACTGGTGGACTGCCTTTACTGAAGCCCACCGGGATCCAGAAAGCATTACTTGGGAAGAGTTCAGGACCAATTTCCGGAATCACTTTGTGCATGAGGGAGAAATACAAGCAAGACGTGAAGAGTTCCTGATGTTAAAGCAGGGCCGTATGACGGTGAGAGCCTACCTGAATGCATTCACCCAGTTATCCCACTATGCACCGACAGACGTGGATACTGATTCCAAGAAACAATTCCGCTTCAAGAATGGATTGGACAAGGAGTTAAAGTTCGCCATGTCTTCCAGCGACTACAGCGACTTTCAGAAGCTGGTTGACAAAGCTTTTGAAGTGGAGAGGACTAAAAAGGAACTGGATGATGAGGAAAGAAAAAGGAAGTTGACTATAGCACATGCCTCTAGCAGCAATGTACGCCCCCGTCTTAACCCTCCACCTGCAAATCAGATGACTCGTCCTATGAACTACTCGGGACAGAGATTTCCAAACTCTAACTACAGGCCACCCACTCCCTACAACCAGCAAATGCGCCAGCAGCAGCAGCAGCCACCACGCCAGCCAATGCAACCCCCACGTCAGCAGATGCAGCCACCCCGCCCTTCAGCTCCAACTAACCGTTCAAATGGCCAACCCCCAAGAAACCAATCAAGAGGCAACAAGGGCCCGAATAATGCTGCGGGAGTACAATGTTACAAGTGCGGAGAATGGGGACACTACGCCAGCAGTTGTCCAAAGAAGCAACAAAACCCATCTGGTCGTGTCAATCATGTGACACTGGAGCAAGCACAGGAAGCGCCTGATGTGGTGATCGGCATGTTTTCTGTTAACTTTCACCCTGCCACCGTATTGTTTGATTCGGGTGCTACGCATTCATTTATATCCAAGGATTTCATAAAGAAGCATGACATGGTAGTTACATTCTTGAATGGGCCATTATTGATAAACTCTCCTGGAGGAGAGATGGTGGCAAGGCATCTATGCCGTAAAGTGAGTATAAACATAAGGGGGGGTAGTCTTTTGGGCCAACCTAATAGTGTTGGACTCACAAGGATTAGACATCATTCTGGGAATGGACTGGTTGACGAAGAATCAAGGAGTAATTCATCGTGCAACTAGGACAGTTTGCTTAACACACCCGGATGGCACTACAGTGGAGTTCAAGCCAGATCAGACACAAGAGGCAGTAGTACAACTCAACCATCTTGAGAGTACCGAAGACATCAGGGTTGTGAAGGAATTTCCGGACGTATTCCCAGATGACTTACCAGGTATGCCCCCTGATCGAGAGATTGAATTTGTCATTGAGTTAGTACCTGGGACGGCCCCAATATATAAGAGGCCGTATAGAATGGATGCTAAACAATTAGCTGAACTAAAGGATCATATTGAGGAGTTATTGGGAAAAGGATATATTCATCCTAGCTCATCGCCTTGGGGAGCACTAGTTATATTTGTACCTAAGAAGGATGGAACTCAAAGGTTGTGTGTGGATTACCATGCCTTAAATGAGGTAACAATCAAGAATAAATATCCACTACCAAGGATTGAAGATTTGTTTGATCAGTTGAGAGGAGCATGTGTGTTTTCCAAGATTGATCTTCGTTCGGGCTACCACCAGCTGAAGATTAGACCGTCAGATATTCCCAAGACGGCATTTGTCTCTCGATATGGACTATATGAGTATACAGTTATGTTGTTTGGATTGACCAATGCTCCAGCATATTTTATGTATCTTATGAACAAGGTATTCATGGAGTACTTGGACAAGTTCGTAGTGGTATTCATCGATGACATACTTATCTACTCCAAGACTGAAGAAGAGCATGAGGAGCACCTCAAGATGGCTCTACAGAAGCTTCGCCAACATCAACTGTATGCCAAACTTAGTAAGTGTGAGTTTTGGCTAAAGGAGGTATCATTTTTGGGACATGTCATATCCGAAGGAGGTATAGCAGTGGACCCAGGAAAAGTGGCCGATGTCCTTAAATGGGAAACACCTGAGAGTGTACATGATATACGAAGATTCTTAGGTATGGCTGGTTACTATCGTCGATTCATCGAGGGATTTTCAAAGATCTCTCGACCACTAACCAAGTTGCTTGAGAAAGGAGTTGCTTTCAAGTGGACCTCTGAATGTGAAGTAAGCTTCGCTGAGTTGAAGAAGAGGTTAACCAGTGCACCGGTATTGGTGATGTCTGATATGCAGAAGGAGTTTGTGGTTTATTGTGATGCATCTGGTCATGGTTTAGGGTGTGTCTTAATGCAAGGAGGACATGTGGTGGCCTATGCTTCAAGACAGCTTCGGAAACATGAGAGGAACTATCCAACACATGATTTAGAATTGGCAGCTGTTGTTCATGCATTGAAGATATGGAGACACTACTTAATGGGAAAAAGGACTGAGATATACACAGATCACAAGAGCTTGAAGTACATATTCACACAACCGGATCTTAATCTCAGGCAACGTCGTTGGTTGGAATTAATAAATGATTTTGATGTGGGAATCAACTACCATCCAGGAAAGGCTAATGTGGTCGCTGATGCTCTAAGCAGGAAGGGACAATGCAATAACTTGTCAGTACAAGCTCTTCAACCCCAGTTATGTGAAGAGTTTGCAAGGTTAAACCTATGTCTAGTGTCTAGCACTGAAGCAGTTGCTATGGAAGTGGACTCAACCCTTGAACATGATATACGAGAAGGACAAAAGAATGATGAGAAGGTCAAGGAGATCAAGCAGTTGATGAAGAAAGGGAAAGCTCCAAACTTTAGAGAGGATGAACAAGGAACCTTATGGCTTGGAAAGAGGATTTGTGTTCTAGATATCAAGGAGATTAAAGAGTTGATACTAAGGGAAGCTCATAACTCCTCATACTCCATTCATCCCGGAAGCACAAAGATGTATCAAGACCTTAAAGATCGATATTGGTGGCATGGAATGAAACGGGATGTAGCAGAATATGTGGCCATATGTGATACATGTCAATTGATTAAAGCGGAACATCAAAGACCAGCAGGGTTATTGCAACCAATCAAAGTGCCCGAATGGAAGTGAGAAGAAATTAGCATGGATTTCATTGTGGGACTACCAAGAACACAGTCTGGATATGATTCTATATGGGTTATTGTGGACCGTTTAACTAAAGTTGCTCACTTTATTCATGTGAAAGAGACCTACAATGGTCCCAAGTTGGCGGAACTGTACATCTCCAGGATTGTATGCTTACATGGAGTTCCTAAGAAGATCATTTCAGACAGAGGCACCCAATTCACCTCAAGATTCTGGCAGAAGTTGCATGAATCAATGGATACCCGTCTAAATTTTAGTTCGGCGTATCATCCTCAAACTGATGGTCAGACAGAACGCACCAACCAGATATTAGAAGACATGTTGAGAGCGTGTGCTCTAAAAAATAGCAAAAGTTGGGACAAGAATCTGCCATATGCCGAATTCTCTTACAACAACAGTTATCAAGCCAGTTTGAAGATGTCTCCTTTTGAAGCATTGTATGGGCGAAAGTGTAGGACACCGTTGTTTTGGAATCAAACTGGGGAAAGTCAAGTCTTCGGGCCTGATGTATTAAAAGAGGCTGAAAGGTAGGTACAAGAAATTCGAAAGAATCTAAAGGCAGCCCAAACAAGACAGAAGAGTTATGCGGATACTCGAAGACATGGTCTAACATTTGAGGCTAGTGATTATGTGTACTTGAAGGTGTCACCTATGAGAGGATTGAGAAGATTTAAAGTAAGAGGCAAGTTGTCACCCCGCTACATTGGTCCGTTCAAGATACTCGAAAGACGAGGTGAAGTTGCTTATCAGCTTGAGCTTCCGCCACACTTGTCAGATGTGCATAACGTGTTCCATGTATCACAACTTAAGAAGTGCTTAAGAGTGCCTGAAGAGCAATTGCCTATGGAAGCAGTGGATGTACAGGAAGACTTGTCCTATGTGGAGCAGCCTGTCAAGATACTTGAGACAATGAAAAAGATCACAAGAAACAAAGTCATACGCATGTGTAAAGTTCAATGGAAGCATCACTCGGAGGCAGAAGCAACATGGGAAAGAGAAGAAGATCTCAAGGCGGATTTCCCCCATCTATTATCTTAGGACGTCCAAATCTCGAGGGCGAGATTCCTTTTAAGGGGGGTAGAGTTGTAACACCCATATTTTCATGTATAAAATTTGCTCAAATCCTTGAACATTGTAGCCTGCATTTTTGTGTGAATTTTGAAGTTTAAACGAGTAGCAAACGTTTAAGTTTGAATTTGAATTCAAATCAAAAGAAAGGAAAGGAAAAAGAAAAAGAAAAAGGATTAAACCCCCCTTTTGGGCCAAACTTCCCCCCCGGCCCAACTTCTCCCTCCCCTCTTCTGCGGCCCAGCCGAACCTCCCCTCTCTCTCTCTGTGCCGTGGACCCCGCCTGTCGGCGCCTCCCCCTTCCCTCTCTTCTTCTCCCGCGCGCAACCGTCACCCGCGCAACCGCCGAGCACCCCGCGCCCACGTTCCCCCACCCCTCCCCTCGAATCCACTTCTCCCCGGCGGTTTTCGCGCGCGCACCCAAACCGCACACCCCCTACGCGCTTAAGAGGAGCCGGCGCCCCCATTTCCCCCCTCCCCCGAGCTCTCTCCAACCCTAGCCCCTTCACCGCCGGTGAGTCTCCTCTGCGCTCGTGTTCCCGTCGGTGCAACCCCCCTCTCCCCTCCATTCTTGGCCTAACATGGTTGCTGCACCGCAAGGAGCATCCCAGACATCGTAGCTCAGGGACATCGCCAGTGCACCGCTGCTTCACCGTTCACCGTCGAGCTCCTCCGCCATTCCTCGTCGCCGACCATCCTCCGACCGATTTCGTGCCCCGACACTCCCCTAGGTGAGTTCCCCTACTCCCCCTCTCTCGTTCCGTGCACGTAGCGCGTAGGATCGACGTAGGAATCTCCGATTTGGTGATCTCCGGCGAGATCGCCGCTGGCAACCGTCGGGCGCTGCCGCGCCGGGCGCGTGCGCCGGTTAGGGGCGACGTGGCCCCATCTGGGCCGTCGGTTGAACCCCTACGGCCGAGATTAGATCGGCATACCCCTTCGCTTCATTAAATCTGAGCCATCCGATCAGAATCCAACGGCCCATATTCAATTTAGTTTTCCCGCCTGCGCTTTTGCACCATGGCCCCTAGAACCTTGCTTGCTACCCCCTGTGCTTCTCTGGAATTGAAGTCTAGCCCCTGGAAGTTTCAGACTAGCCCCTGGACCCCTAAAATTTGGATTTAATCATTTAAATAAGCAATCTAACCCCTGTAAATTTGTAGAATCATGAATTTAGCCCCTGTGCATTGTAGAAAACTATTTGATTAGTCCCTTGACTTTTATTTATTTGCTGAATATGGTTTTTAGGTGTATTTGAGGTGTAGAAAATAGATAAAAATGGTAATTAAGTGTAGAAATGTTAGGAAAAATTGGTATAAATTATTTTATGACGTGAATAAATTGTAGAGTTCATATGAAATATATTTTGTCCATGGAATATTTATTATAAATGTTTAAAAATACATTTTGGCCATAAAAAATTCAATAAAAATGGTTTTAGGCTATAATTAAATCCCAAAAATGTAGGATAAATATGAAATGCACACTTTGACCATGTTAAGTAATAAATACTTCGTAGGGACGCATTAGTATAGGATTTTATGCTTATGTGTGTGTTGTGATGCATTGTTTTGCGTGCCCTTTACTTATTTAGCTTTATTCTATTCTTGCCATGCTTGGGTATATATCTAGAGTCGTACTACGACCCTAATCTTAACCTCCAAGACCAGGACTTCGCCAACACTCAAGTCTTCAACGAAGGCAAGTGCCCTTGACCATCTTGTACCAATTCTAGGGATTTAGATAGATGCATGCTAATTAAATTGATGTCCTATTTCATGGTTACATGCCCTGTTCCACATAATCCCTTGTTACCTGAAATGGGTTGGGAAGTAGATAGGTCTTATTTATGCTTAGCCATGCTTAGACATTGGGATTGGGATTTCATACAACTGTGCTATGTTAAACTTTATGATTACTGGAACTTGTGGTGATTACACAATTGTAGTGGATAGGAATATGGTGGTTGGTTAGTATTGGTATGGTGCAGTTTGCACAAGACCCGAGATTAGGGTTTGTTACCACCAGATTCTAAGGACCGGTTTATGGAGGAAGCCACTAAGCTTTATAGTACCACCACGAGACTGAGATGGGGCAGCTTGGTCAATTAATTAGGTTTCTCCCGATGAAATGCTAGTAGTTGGATGGTGCGAGGAATGATGCGGGTGATCTGCTCTGAGATCCGCAAGGCTCAAGAGGGGGCTCTGGGGCGGAGGGTTACTCCGAGAATCTCCAGTGGTGGAAACCTTAGAGGGCTAGCACTAGTCGGGAGTACCTTTGTAAAGACCATGTAGTGATCTCCTGGCCTCACACCAAAGGAAGTGTGCAATGTGGTTAGCTACCACGGGCAATCAAGGAGGTTCACTTAGTCCACCTGGCAACAGTGGATGAAATCACTGCTTGTGGGAAAAGGGTACACTCTCTGCAGAGATTTGGTAAAACTGTCATGACAGCCGTGCTCACGGACAAGAGCGGCTTGGGGCCAATTCATAATCAGTCTATGGTTGGGAAATGGTGGTTAATTATGATTCAAGTACATTCATTATCATTACTTATGTGTTGATTACTTCTTGAATTATGATATTGGTAATTAAAAGCTAAGGTTAGGTTTTAAGCATAGTGCTAAGCCATAATTGGCCTTCCCTTTGCTATAGCCAATCATGTCATCTCTTCCCGCACTTGCTGAGTACTCTATGTACTCAAGCGTTTAATTTTCCCATTAGAATATGAAGAAGAAGAAGCGGCACCATAGGACTTCTTCGTCAATCCGGAGGACTTGGTCTAGGTTGGCGACCTCATGCGCAACCGCTGCCTGTAGAGATGGAGCTACTCTTACCTATTAGCCTTCTGCTGTAATTTGGACTATGTGAACTTTGTTGTTGATGTAAATAGTTGTGGTGTGTATTTGTAGACCTTCGGGTCGTACTGTAAGACTATTTATGTATTCGAACATGGCAATGTAATGATATTTCACTTTCGTCGACGCATGTACGATTCAACTGATCCTGGCGTACATGTGATTAGCGTCTGTTCATCTTTACGATGACTGGGCGTGACACGTGGAGGTGAAACAATGGTGGGTACAAGTCGTGCTACGCGAGGAGGTAGAAAATTTAGAGCAGTGCCTGAAAATTACTTGATGAGAGGTCCAACTTGGTATGAACCACCATTAGATGAGTTCCCGCTTTTTAGTAAGAGTGATTTTAGCCCGTTTAATCCACTACGGCCATACGATGGCAGCAAACAACAGTGGCCTAAGTGTCATTGTGACCTGGATTGTATTGTCCAAATGATGGACGAAGGAGACGACAGCGATCATCGATTCTTTCATTGTCCTGTTGGTGGAGTAAGTACTACATATCATTTGCAAAACATATTTCATATATGCAATTTTCATGATAATACTTTGGTTTTAGGCTTAGTATGATGATGACAACTGTGGATATACACTCTGGGTTGATCCACCACCTATTAAGGCTACTCGAGAGTACATTAAACATGTACAATGTCGCAATCAAGATTTGGTAGGTGAACTGACTGAAATGGAACTTCAACAAATGGAACTTTATCCTGTTACAAGTCAGACGAATGATAACGATGAAAATGATGTTTGCAATAACATGTCTTGCAACTGTCCGCATCACAAATAGTAGCGAATTAGCAAAATATATTTCGCATGTATCAAAAGTATATTTTATATGTATCAGAAGTATGGTTCCCATGTATGACAACTATGTTTTGAATGAGAATTTTGTTAAAATTACTTTGTCATCTTCGTACTTTGCGACTCGCCATACTACTTTCTACCTTATCAGACGAATCTTGTAAGACGAATCTTATCTACATAATACGACAAAAACTGACATGAAACTTATCCACGACATGGCAGGCGAATCTTGTACAAGAGAAATACGAAATTGCACTGCTCCATGTCAGCTGAATCTCGTACTCCATGTCAGGCGAATCTTGTACAAGAAACATACAATTGCACTGCTCCATGTCAGACCCCGTGAAATGTCAGTTCACACTTATACATCTCAGGGATGAAATTTCTCGTAGACTATGTCCATACACCATCATCCGCTCGTCTATATAACACTCACCCCGGTAACAGCTTCACCACACACTTGCTACAATCATTGCATATACTTTACTACCATGGAGGAGAACTCACCACCCAAAAATAGAGAAAACATTCCAATCCCCGAGGGATTACAACCTCCAATGTGTTTCTGTGGCACTAATTGTAGGTTTGTAAGAGATCTTCGACCTGGTTACTCGTATGGTTGCCGGCTTTGGATGTGCAATAACTACGAGTACGATCCTCCTCACAGGACGTGCCCATTTCTTCCAGGTGGTAGGAAACAGGTAATATGCATCATTATTTCTGTTTTATGAATGCTATATAATCTAATCTTTTGTACAAACACTTGTGCAGTCGTCACCACCTCTTTGCGACTTCAGGAACTACATCGACCAGGAACAATCGACAGAAGACGCCGAGGAGGTTGAGAGAATGGCTCGACTTGCATATTGGAAGTTCAAGGAAGAAATAGAGTGGGATGAAAGAATAGAGCAAGAGAGGAGGAATAGAGCTACACAGGAGGAGCGCCGTCGCAAGAGGCAAGAAGAAATTCGATAATGGAGAGCAGAGTGTGATCGCAAAGCTGCAGAGGAGGAACGTGTCGCAGCACAAACACGAGAGGCTGAGCGAGAACGCATGCGCGAGAGAGCTCGTTGCGCAAAAGAAGCCGGTACGGATGCTTTGCGTAAGGGAAAATACCCCCATTGCACTCAGTAGCAACTTGGATAAACTATGCTTAGCGTTTTATTCAACTAAGGCGTGTTAGGATTAGATCAACGCATCTTAAGTACGTCGTACACACGTCATTTGTATTACCTATTCTATATTTTCTTTCAGAAATATGTGTACTTATGTTTTGCCTCATGTACCATAGTAGTAGAGTGGCAAACAACATGCACATATTTTCGGAACTATGTAATTTCATTTGATGTAACCGCCGTCGAGCTTACAATTTAAGTACCTTCAATTAATATGCATTTGTATAAATTAATACATTAATTGTATAATGTTCGAAACTATGCATTTGTTATCGCTATATGATTTTAAAAATTTTGAAACTCCCATTAAACTCCCGTAAATTATATTCATAACTTATTTTTATACTAAAAAAAACTTACATTACAATAACATTTATGAACGTTTCTGTCGATTCTAACTCCAAATGTTTCTAAACAAAAACCCAGAACTGAATACATTTTACAAATGTGCAGAAACGTGATTGTATTGCCTAATAACACATACAATTACTCTAGTTTCTACATACTAAACATAGAGGAAGTTCATTGAATTCAAAACTTCACAATGTATTCTCTATTTATACTTTGGAAATTTTTAGCAAATCTGTCTAGAAATATTTAAAATGCTTTGCCTAAAATCCATTAAAAGCAGGGTGAAAACTGGGGCATACACGAATGTCGTACGTGCCTCATACGAAGGTACTGTTCACTTCGTATGTGGCACGTACGAAATTCGTGCGTGCTCACTTCTTCCATCGTGGCAAGCCTTTTCTCTACCGTGGCAGACACAGATGACGTGGCGTCGACCAAATAAGCATTTCGTGTGTGCTTCATACGAAATTCGAATTTCATATGTGGCACATACGAAGCTGGGTCATTTTAGCCAATTTTCGATTCCGTGGGTTATTTATTATAAATGATTTTTTAAAAGATATATTAATAAAAAATTCCGAATAATCCACGGATTACTAAGAATCTAGCTAAGAAGAAATGGCGAGTTTACTCTGATTAATTAGTTGGATTTGGATACCCATTGATCCTCAGAGCTGCAAATCTAGCAACAGCGGCTCGGTGCCGTCGAGCTCCAGGTCGACGACGACGGCCGGCCGCCGCTGCTGCACCTGCTTATTGCCGAATGAGGCCTGCTGTTCGGCTGTAAGGACCGGCGGTGCGGCGGACGACAGCGCCTTCCCTCGACGTCGGCAGTCGATGTAGAGGCGCGCGCCGTCGCGGCAGAAGCAGACGGTGTCGCCGGCGGCGAGCCTCTTGTCGCGGACGTAGCGGCTCCATCCCTTGGTCATGACGTAGCTCTGGCTGCTGCCCCAGTAGGAGTAGCGGAAGCGCCACGTGGCGTGCCCGCCACGGGCGCCGTCGTGGAAGCACAGCACGGTGCCGGACCGCGCCGCCGCGGCGCCGAGCAGCGGCAGGTGCTTCTCGGCGAAGTGCTTGGGCACCACCAGCCGGTTCAGCTTCCCCACGTCGCTCGGCGTCAGCGCCTTCTCGAACAGCCGCTCCCGGTTGTTGCCGGTGCCACCGTGGTCGCCTGCTGCTGACCTCTGCGTCGTCGTCAGTGCCATATGTGTATGCGCTAGCTACTGATGAATTTCTGATTCTGGAATAGATGGATTGCTATTCTTACTGTGATACTTCGCCATGCCTTGGCCAGTATATATATAGAGAGCTACCAAGCCGTGAAGTAGGTAACCATGTGATCATAGCTTAGCTCGGAGCTAGGACACCGTGCGACCTTGACCCTTGGGGCGGTAAGCGAACCGCCTGATCGAATATGAACGATGGAGAGGGAACAGGTCTCGCGTGGCTGCATGTTCATCCATTAAGGCGAGATGATGCCAGTGGCAGCCGTACATAATTACCATTTGCAGGCATAAGCCAATCATCCTGAATGTACCTACATCCATACATACTTAGTAAACGCCCAGATTCATTAGCAAGGTCAACGACTCCAAAATTTGTCGAATCGGCGGTTCGTTGAAAAAGTCTAATGCTAGAGTACACATATGCGTACTACTGTACTATTTTATTCATTCCAAATTACTTGTCAGTTTAAAAATAAATTAGAGAATGACAAGTATTTTGAGATAGAAGGAATAGCTAGCTACTAGGTCGTAGTGCCAGTCTGCCAGGGATGGATGGAGATGACCATGACACGATCGAGAGAGGATTTGCCAGGTATTTATCTCGTAAAAAAGAGAAGACGCGCGACAATGAATTGACTAGGGTTAGGTGAGTTGCAACAACCTGGATATGTATCCATATGCTCCGGCAAGTCTTAGAGTACAACTTAATTATTAATTATACTGCAATCATAAGGTAATTTATTGACAAAGCGCGTATTTTGCTACAGCTATGATCCAGCCGAAACAAACTGCATCGGTAGCACTTGGTTCAGGCAATCTGGACAGCATGTCGACCATGCATGCATGAACCATGAGAAAGCTTATCTAGTCAAAACCCACGGGATCTGATCAAAACGGGGTATCTGAAATGAAACCCCTGCAGAGATTCTGAAACTTTGACGTCTTTACCTCTCGGAGGCGTGTAAGAAATTATTCCATATATCTGTAGTATTTCTGTTCATTACTAGACAGTGCATGAAGTGCAGTGATCTCGTTGGCTACAGTAGATTCCAGCGTTGATAAACGATAAATCACAACTACGTACTCAGCTAGTGCCTAGTGACAGGTGAGCAAGTTTCAAAACTCAGCAAAGGGTAGTAACACTACTAGCTAGATCGCTATATATACAAAATTGAAGAAACAAAATTTAAACCAACTGGTGGAAATACTTATAGAATTGCAATTTGGGTTCATGGCTTGTTGTGGGGTGCTCGTTCCCATCCTGCAACTTCTATGTTGTTTATTCGAGGGAAATACAACTTCTATTATTGTTGGCCCCGACTAGCTAGGTCTCAGAAATGTGAGGAGTAAACTAGCAATACCAATTGGCGCAGTTGCAATTGATAACGTGAGATTATTAGCTGGCTGTTCTTGGCCTTGTGATGATGTCACCTTTGGAAGGGAGGTTTATGTCACACATTGATAGTTAAGCTTGCTATTTGGCCCTGCTGCTGCTGGTCAAACCTTTATAGCGCACCGATATATTCCAGAACTAGTTGCACTACGCACAGGTTGCTCCTTAACTAATCAATCGCATTATATCTATTGCAAACGGAGTCATTATGTTAGTTCCTTGACTTGACCAGGAGATTAGTTGGGTCACAAGTCTTCTTGCCTTAGCTAGGTGAGTACCTGTAGCTAGCTAGCGCATCACCACTTGGCTTCGCTGTTGAAACAATACCTGATTGGTCACTCCTGAAGAACATAAACTTTCAAGCAGGGCCAAATACGCCACCGTATTCAGGTCTCCTGGACTGAATCCGCTTTTCAGCCGATGCACGCGCAGTTCTGGGTTTGGTGAGCCTGGTTTAAGTTATTCAACTACCGGTACCTGCATTGCTGATGAGGAGGAGATGTGCTGGAGCTTATCAACTGAATTTTAATACCCGACATCGAATTCTTTTTTTCGAAGAGGGTACCCGATCGACACCAATTTCATTTTAATTTATGAAGAAATACCCGGGCCGAGACCGACTGAAGAAGAGATCAAGATGCCATCACAACAAGTGGGAAAATACTGTATATCCTAAAGTTTGGTCGTTGACAGGACCTGAACTGAACACGGCTAACCCTCGGCTCTTCTCAAAAGTTGGGCAGCTGGGCCAGAACGACCTGAGACAGGCATGAGTGGCCGGCTGGGAGACATAAGCCATTGGAATTTGAATGGATGACTCTAGATATCCCAAAAATTGTGTTCTACATTTACTTAAATAACAACATTTCCGAAAGATGACTCTAGATATCCCAAAATAACCGTCTAATAGTGACTAAACTCAGCAAATTTTCCTGTGCAGTTCAAATTTCTTGTGTTTTATTTATTTTTGTACAGCTATTTTAAAATACCTAGAGGCATATTTTGGTAATTTTTTTATTGAAGAAAGTGTAGTACATATTTCGTACTACAGTTTCCTCAATAATTACATTTCCAAAATATGTATTTAAGTATTTTAAAATAGCCGTCCAAGACAGAGAATTTTTGAGACGTCCGAGAGGCTGACACAGACCAATCGTCCCCGGTGTGGACGCCTCGTTCACACTGCGGACGGTAGGGTGGTTATAATGACAAAAAAAGTTTTTTGATAACTAATGATATAAATTTATTATAAATTGATATTAAAATGGAAAAAATTCCGGAGAAGGGACGGGTCGCGCCATGGAAAAAAGCGACGGCCTGCTGGGCCAAGCCTGTCGCGCAAAGGATATGGGACGTTCAGAAGAAAAGGAATGGGCGGACAATGCTGGAGTGGGAAAGAACAACCAGGAATGGGCCGTGGATTCAAATTGAAATTTGGATTCGGATTTGAAAGTGATTTGGGCACAAATTATTTGTTTGCTTCGATGATTTTGATGGTTACCTCCCACACACATTCGTACATGGAGTTATTTTTACTATTGATCGAATTTTTATTTTTTAATTAAAATAACCGTCACCTTTCATTTTCTCAAAATTCCAAATTCTGAGTGTTTTTTTTTTATCAAATTTAGGGCTGTTATACAAGCTTTTGTCGCACCTTGCAAATAAGCGGGCGTGTTTATATATATCAGAAGTTTCACATCAAATAACTCATGTTGTTGGATAGAATAAAATATTCCCCATTCTCTCTACAAAACGACAAGCTTTATGAGACGGAGGTAGTACATATGAGGAGATGAATTAACAGCATATTGAAGAGAGATTCGACCCTATATACTGTATATGGTACACATAATAAACAAGATTAAAAATAATAAGGCGAGAGAAGAGTCGCCGCACGCACGCAGTGACAACATAAAAAGTTTGATTTGATAACGAAACGAAAAGAAACGAATCCAAACTTCGGCAGCTTTGACGTACGTGGCGCTCTTCTTCAGTACAGGAAAAAACAAAAGTTGCTTCAGTGCGTAGTTGGGTGATGCATACGATACGACGATGCATGCATGAGTAGAAGTTGTTAGGTGACCAGAAGGACGTGTTCGGCGAGGGCCGCATCACCATGCGCAAGACCGCGGCCAAGCCCAAGGTGGTGGCGTCTGGCAGTCCGTGGTACGGCCCCGACCGCGTTCTGTACCTCGGCCCGCTCTCCGGCGAGCCCCCGAGCTACCTGCCCGGCGAGTTCCCCGGCGACTACGGCTGGGACACGGCCGGCCTGTCCGCCGACCCGGAGACGTTCGCCAAGAACCGCGAGCTGGAGATGATCCACTCCCGCTGGGCCATGCTGGGCGCGCTCGGCTGCGTGTTCCCGGAGCTGCTCGCCCGCAACGGCTTCAAGTTCGGCGAGGCCTTGTGGTTCAAGGCCGGGTCCCAGATCTTCAGCGAGGGCGGGCTCGACTACCTCGGCAACCCGAGCCTGATCCACGCGCAGAGCATCCTGGCCATCTGGGCATGCCAGGTGGTGCTCATGGGCGCCGTCGAGGGGTACCGCGTCGCCGGCGGACTGCTTGGCGAGGTCGTTGACCCGCTCTATACCCCGGAGGCAGCTTCGATCCGCTGGGCCTCGCCGACGATCCGGAAGCTTTCGCGGAGCTCAAAGTGAAGGAGATCAAGAACGGCCGCCTCGCCATGTTCTCATGTTCGGATTCTTCGTGCAGGCCATCGTCACCGGCAAGGCCCCCTTGAGAACCTCGTGTTGGAAGTACCGCATTAGTACGGGATTAGTTCGGTTGCTGTCCGGTAAGGGTAACCGGATTAGTCCGGATTCTTATCGGACTAATTCGATATTATCTAGTAAAATATCGGACTAGTCCGAATCCTGACCGGGCTAGTCCGGACTTTTCAGTAACTGTTAGTTTGAACTCGAAACTGACATGTATTCTAATTGAAAGGACACAATCGACCGAATGTTATATACCTGATCGGAAGACACACAACATTTCTAAGGGTGGGAGACTCCCTCTTGTGTCTCTTGGTGAAATATAAGAAGAGGGTTAAGTGTATGATTAAGGAATGTTAAGACATACATACACACTTGAACATTCTAACCCACTCAGAATCCGATCAACATACCAAAAGAAGAACAAGGAGAAACGCCTCTCGTCGTCGTTCTTCTTGTGGCCTCGCCTTGTTGGCTCAATGGCCGTATCGTCAAGAGCAACCACAAAGATGGAGAAGAAGGTATTAGAAGTTCTTGTGCTATTTGAGAGATAGCACTTGATGTTCATTTTGTATTCAATTTTCTCCATGTAATTTGAGATGATTTAGTGGTTATTTGATCTTTGTGCTCTCTTATGATTTCTAACAATGGTATTTGTCGAATTGTTTTCTACGACACTTCCCCCGGACTCGCTAAGAAGCAGCCCGCGGAGGTTCTTTTGTGGTTGGAGCACGCAGAGATCAAGATCAAGATGATGACACCAGAGATTTACGTGGTTCGGGCCGCTTGGGCGTAACACCCTACTCTACGGGGTTTGTGTTACTGTGTTGCGAGCTGATCAGCTGGGATCAGGTTCCATCAACTTGTCCCCTGAGTTCATGCAATACGACCCTTTTATAGTTCTAAGGGCTGACCATTACAAAGCTTGCCTGGCCTGACATGGCGGCCCTGACGTATTTAATGACCTAATACACTGTCTAAGGGTATTAAGTATAATTAATAGGGTGATAACGTGCCTTCATGGCAGCGTTACCCCTATTAATAGTGCACTAATCGTGTGTCATTAATACGACATTAATAACACATTATCAGACCTTGTAGTTGTTAATATGGCTGTTAACCACAAGGTCGGAGGTTCGAGCCCTCCTTCTAGCACCAGGGGACAAGCTGATGGAACCTGATCCCAGCTGATCAGCTCGCAACACAGTAACACAAACCCCATGGAGTAGGGTGTTACGCTCAAGCGGCCTGAACCATGTAAATCTCTGGTGTCATCATCTTGATCTTGATCTCTGCGTGCCCCAACCACAAAAGAACCTCCGCGAGCTGCTTCTTAGCGAGTCCGGGGGAAGTGTCATAGAAAACACTTCGACATTTGGTGCACCAGGTAGGGGGGTAATCCCGAGATCACAAGATAATGAATTCAGGTGCTGGATCCTCCAATGGCAACCACGTTGGACAACCTGCAATCCCTCCAATGTCCAACAACCAGCAGGTGTCGTTGTTCCAGTAGGCGTTGTGGTACCACAACCACCATCTGTTCCAGCAAACAATGCTGGTCAACAAGATGGAGCATCTGCGTCGATCACTGCATTGACAAACAACAATCCTGAGCATGCGCTTATTACTGCGCGAGCTCTCCTACAACGCCCACCGCCTCCAGGTGCACTCCAGGGTGCTATGGAGCAGTGGAGGGCTGATGTGGACCATCTAGTCGCAGTTGCGGCTGCAAGCATCAGCAATCAAGCTCCTCCCCCTTCGGGGCGAGCACCATCTCAACGCCGGACCTTGTTGGGCCGACTTGGTCCACAAGTTTCGCAGCAGAGGAGACGTGCTGCATCCCAGCAGGTGACCTTGTTGCCCCCTAGGGCACGACGCACCCACACTATTACCAGGATTCCGACTCATGACCTACAGTCGGAACTGGATCGCCGTTACTGGCAGCAGGATGGCCGCGCTCACATCGAGCGTTCTCGTGAGAGACGAGAGGCTCGGGACAATCCTGCTCCTCAAGGAGTAGGAGGAGGCTGTTCTGCCCTAGCCATGCACTTACGCATGGTCAGATGGCCACAGAAGTTCCGGCCTCACTTACCGGAACAATTCGACGGGACTGTCAACCTCGCCGAATTCCTTCAAATCTACTTCACCACCATACTGGCAACGGGGGTGATGACGCTATAATGGCCAATTACTTCCCTATGGCTTTAACCAGGACTGCAAGGTCCTGGTTTATGAGTCTTCCACCCGACTCCATTAATAGTTGGGCGGAGCTGTGCCAACAATTCACTGCCAACTTCGGGAGCTCCTACACCCGACCCGACACTAAATTGGACCTATTTGCCGTAAAGCAAACATCGGGGGAATCACTATGGTTCTTCATCCAGCGATTCTCTCAGGTACGAAATACCATCCCTTCAATCTCGAGCTCTTCTGTCATCGTTGCATTCAGACAAGGTATTCGAGATAAGAAGATGTTGGAGAAGCTGGCTATTAAAGAAGTTACCAGCGTCACGGAACTCTCCAGTCTAGCTGACAAATGTGCTAGAGCTGCGGAGGGCCATGAAATGCACTCCAAGCCAGCTCCGGAGGCCAACCAGAAGTCTTCTGAAGCCGCTACCTCCAGGCTCCAGTAGTGGTAAGAAGAAAAAGAAGCCCAAGGGCAAAAAGAAGACATTGGCCGGCGCTCCAGCTGCTGCTGCTGCAGCTCCTGGAAGCCGGGGGCCACGCCCCGAGAAGCGACCTCGACCTTCATCAGAAGACAGCAACAGTTCCAAAGCATGGTTTCTGATTTACAAGACGAATCGACACAGCTTGGAAGAATGTCGGGAGGTCCAGAACCTTGCCGAGCACTATAACAAGCGCCGGGAAAAAGCTCCTTTCTGTCAAAGGGAAGGAAAACAAAAAGTTGATGAAGCTTCGACTGAAGAGGAGCTAGGTTTCCAGGACCCTAAAAAGGTCTTGAAAGCCATTTACAACACTATCGACGACGACTCTGACGCCTTTGACAACGAACGTCGGAAGACCTTGAACACCATCTATGGTGGTTCTCGGGACATCACCTCTCGTCGCATCCTCAAGACAATGCGGCAGGACATGGCCGTGGCAGCTCCCACTGCTAAGGCAGAACCACATCAGAAGTGGATGGACACACCCATAATTTTCGATGCTTCAGACTACCCCCAAAACATGATCGGGGCTGGTCAACTTCTGTTGATGGTGTCACCCACCATTAACAATATTCAGATCCACCATGTAATGGTGGACGGAGGTTCCAGGTTAAACCTCATAAGCTTCGAAGCTTTCGTTAAGCTTCAGCTCTGACCTTCGAACCTTCTCCCATCCCGAACTTTCTCCGGAGTAGGTCCGAGAACCATTACTCCTCTCGGTTCCATTACACTCCCGGTAACCCTCGGGACCCGGGAGAACTACAGAAACGAGAAACTGATCTGTTTCAACTTCGGGACCTCCAGTTGACCTTCGATGTCGCGCATATCAGTCTGCCTTTCAATGACATTTTGGATATCATCAAATCCAAATGTCTAAGGAAGATGAAGAGCATACTGCCTTCATAACAGTAGATGGATTGTACTGTTACACTGCCATGCAACTCGGTCTTAAAAATGCTGCTTCAACATTTGTGCGAGCTATGTACAAAACATTTGGAGAGCTAATTAGAGACTTGGTGGAGGTGTATGTTGATGACATTGTCGTGAAGATCAAAAACAAGGAGTCACTCCTTGACAACCTACAAGCCGTCTTCGACAAGCTGCGCACCACACGCACCAAGCTGAACCCAGACAAGTGTGTCTTTGGGGTTAGCTCCGGAAAGCTTCTGGGGTTCTTGGTAACTCACCGAGGAATTGAAGCAAATCCGGCGAAGATCAAGGCTATAGAAGATATGCGGCCCCCAACCTGCATTAAAGATGTCCAAAAGTTGACTGGATGTTTAGTTGCGCTTAGCCGGTTTATATCAAGACTGGCAGAACGGGCGCTACCCTTCTTCAAACTCTTGAGGAAGTTCGGACCATTTCATTGGTCTGAAGAAGCAGAAAAGGCGTTCCAGGAGTTGAAACAACTCCTCACCACACTACCAATATTGGTAACTCCTAATCCTGGTGAGCCTTTACTGCTTTACATTTCAACAACCATTGAAGATGTCAGTATGGTCCTGGTTGTGGAAATACCAGAGCCACATCCGATTCAGGCGTCCGGACCCCTCCGAGAGGGTCCGAAACCACCTGAAGACGTGACTGGGTCTCAGCTCCCAAACACGAAACCTCGAAACGAAGTTCTAGGAGATCAACCTCATTCGCCTGAGGAGGGTCACCTGGCTAACCAAGATGATCTGGATCTTCCCAGTGAGATTCGGGTTGAACAAGAAGGAATTTTAGAACCCTCCGGGAGGGTCCAAGAAGCATAACCTGAAGGTCCGGGATCCTCCAGCAAGGTCCAGGTTGATGGAGAGGAAGCTTCGGGTCCTTCTGAAAGGGTCTGGACCATCCAATGCCTTGTGTAATTCATCAGCGGAGTACCCCACGACGCCAGGACAAGATACATTGAGGTGCATAAACTGCTTTACGCAGTTCTTATTGCCTCAAGGAAGCTTTGTCATTACTTCCAATCCCACAAAATCTCAGTGGTAAACTCTTTTCCACTACGTGCAATTTTGCATAATCCTAATTCTATCGGGAACATTGCAAAGTGGCCAGTGGAACTGGCCGAATTCGATCTAGAATTTGTGTCAAGACAAGCAATTAAAAGTCAAGCCTTGGCTGATTTTGTGGCGGAATGGACCCCCTCTCCATCAAACCCTGGGGGGCGACAGTGAGCAGAAACCAAAACTCAAAGTTCCGGTATTCACCGAGCCTCACTGGACCTCTACTTTGACGGCTTCAAGCAGAAGCAGGGGGCCGGAGCTGGAATCCTCCTCATGGCTCCGACCGGGGAGAAGGTCAAGTACATGGTACACCTTTATTTCAAGGCAACCAATAATATGGCGGAGTATGAAGCTCTCATCTATGGACTCAAGGTGGCACTATCTTATGGTGTCAAACAATTGTTGGTGAAAGGAGATTCACAACTCATCATAAAACAAGTTAAAGGTGAATGTTCCTGCAACAATTCTCAATTAGTTGCTTATCTCCTTGAAGTCCAGAGGCTTCAGAAGGACTTCGAAGTCCTGGATCTCCATCATGTTCAACGTCTTCATAATGCTGAAGCTGACGAACTTTCGACGAAAGCCTCAACCGGAGCTCCGGTTCCTGACGGAATTTCCGTCCGGAGGTTATCAAAACCAACAGCTCAGCCTGCCAAACTGAGCGAAGGGGGCAAGACCAACACCTCGAAGCTGGCAGTCCCAGTGGCCCTGTTCCCATGGCGACCACCAAGGGTCGTAGGTGCTGTCGAAAGCTTCAAGCAACCCAACACGTAAGACTCAGAAGCTCAAGTTAGCTCCGATGCATGGATCTCGGATATACGGAGCTACTTGAAAGACAATATCCTTCGTGAAGACAGTGTATCTGCTGACCGGATTGTCAGATTGGCTAAAAGATACACGTTGGTAGAAGAGGATTGTTAGGACCCACCTTTCGAGGCCCACTCGTGCTTCTTGTACCAATCCCTGGATCAGTAGTTGGTACGCACAACAAAATAGATCGAGATCCATACAATGATTCTTTATTAATAATCAATATAAGTCTTACAAACATGATCTAGATTACATTGGTTGTGGTCGGAGATGACCATCAAAATAGATAAAATCCTCAAAATAGCGGAGTAGAACGGCGCCATGCCCAACAGGCAGACTTGGGAAGTAGGACTAGACCTAGTCGTCATCCTCACATGCTTCAGCTTCTTTGTCTTCTGATAAAACCACATATAAAGCAAGAGTGAGTACATAAGGTACTCCGCAAGCCCTAACACTACTCAAGGGGAGGTGTATCATGCATTGGGGCTTGTAGCAAGGAGAGGCCATACGACTTAGTTTTGCCGAAAAGCATTTTATGCAGGTTCTCTTTAAAAGAGTTTTGCAATAAGAGGGAGTAGTAGTTGAATCAGTACTATTATTGTTGGTAGGCCATGGGGGAGTTTCAGACCATCTCGCCAGTTCTCTCACTTTTAAATGAGTCTTCGGGCCCTTGGCCCTAACGACTCCGGCACGCATGCCAATACTTTTCCAAAACACGGCAACCTCGACCACCCACACACACTTCAAGGAGATGTGCTAATACTAATCAATAAGAGCCCAAAGCATAGTGTGCCAAGACTGTGATAATAGCTATCCGGATAGATTAAGACTCTGTAGAGTTTGTACACTTTACCCACAGGCTACGTACTCCGGATCAGAGAGTAACGCAATGCTCATCCCATCTTCCTCGAGTAACCCCACATTCACACCTCGGCCCGACGCAAGGGCTATTCGAACATTAACTACCTAGCCACACACCGAACGACTATCGGTCTCCATGCCATTTCCTGGTCCACTGTGATGCCCGGTTCCGAAAAATGAACCAAGCTAACGCATATGTGTGCCCAGGACGTTCATCACACATACACGAGTGCAATCACAAAAGAGTATACAGAAAATTACCATAGAACATGATTAATTAACCAAATTTTATTACACAAACCATATTATCCTCGAATACAACCTCTAATGAATATTAATGACAAGTCCATCTAATGCAGCGGAAATAAACCGATTAAGCAAACTAAACAGCTAGGCAGCATAAGCAATAGGGTATAGCGCAGCTCTAATCAACACCACAGGCAAGCTGACGGTAGACACGGCCTAGAACTCTGCATTATCGCCATTAAACTCCCAATCCTGACCTGCTACTGTTGGGGGTGGATTGCAAGAGTGAGTACATGTCGTACTCAGCAAGTGTGGAAAGTATGACATGTGGTTGATTCAAATGACGACAATAATAATGGTTAAGTGCTGAAAAGTACATTAAAACATTTGAAAAGCAATATATTACATGTATATGAAGTAAACCCGTCATAAACCATAAATAATAACATAGTACCAATCCATGTTCCATATCCATCATCATATACCAATATCCATATTCAATACCAGAATTCAATTCATAACCATCCATAACCATAATACCAACCATAACCATCCCAAATACCATCCCAATACCGAGTTCCCTCTAATCATGGAAGTTGTCCATGTGCTCATAACCGGGAGCACGGCTATCATGATATTTTTAATACTCTGCAGAGTTTGTACCACTTTACCCACGTGTTTGTGATTTCATCACCTTTCGATGACTAGAACCTCTATTATGCCGTCTCACACTTCCATCGGTGTGTGGCCAAGAGATCACAAAATAGCCTTTACAAAGAGATTACTAGCCTATTTAGACCCCACTGAGGTTTCACTGGTGGCGATGCCTCCAACTGAGCACATCTTCAACCAAGGGCCCCCTCTTGAGCCATTCGGATCCCAGGGTAGTCCCACCAATCATCAACAAACCCAATCCGACTACCCCTTCCCCAAGCATCCATAATGGTCCAAATAGCACTGGCAAAACCCTAATTAATCAGCTACGCTGCACCCATACTTGGCCTCGTGGTGGCACTGTAGTCCTGGCTTATTCTCGCATGAACCGGTCCTTAGATCTAAAGCAAGCAAACCACCATGACATCCAACCCATCCACATACCAGGCTTGCTTAGATCACCCATCATTTTAACCAGTTCATGTTAAACATAATATCATAAATGCATAATTAAATGTGTAGAGTTGTTTTCCCATCCCAATTGATTAAGCGAAGCAAAAAGGTAAAAACCCTTCCCGACTCTCTACCATATATTCTAGGTGACAAGGGTGGTTAAACAAAGCTAGTCAACTTCCTATCATAGGATTCCCATCAAATTGACACAAGCATGCAATTTTTGCAAACAAAACATTTATTTTAAAACAGGATCAATATGCTTCAAGGACACTTGCCTTGCTCTTGCGGTTGTGTAGGGTCAAAACCTTCAAACTCTTGGTGCTGTAGATCCTCTGCAGCACTCTCTAGTGCAAATCCGTCTAATCCACACAATAAACATACAAGACAAGAAACACAATCAAAGAGTGCACATATATTACTAAATATGACATGACATGCATGATTAATACAAATGCAAGGTAGAACTTGTTAATATATTGCTTTTAGACAAGTTTATACAGGTTTGGATGTGACTAGATCTAATTTTAGAATCAATTCAACCCAATTTAACCAGGAAGATCGGACTAGTCCGCTAGGGACCGGACAAGTCCGCACTTTGCGATATCAGCGGATTAGGGTTTTCTCGATCTACGTAAACTTGGAGATTAGGGGTTGAATTCACGTAAGGAAAAGATAATAGAAGGTATATCAGGTGTTTAGGACTCCAATGAATCAAGAAACTTGGAGGTAACACTTGGATCTTGGTGATTTGGGGTTGGTGATGAACTTGGAGATGAATTGGCGATGAAGAACGAAAGCTTGGTGGAGATCTTGATCCGCTTTCGTTTCCTCCTCTTCTTCTTCTTGCTTGGGATCTTCTCCTTCCTCCTTGATGGTGGCTCTCCACGAACTAGGGTTTGGGTGGGGTGGAAAAGTGGCAAATAGATGTCAAGCAAAGGGGTGGGGTTGTTTATATAGAGGTGGAGGCTAGAGTTAGATGGATTTCGAGTTTGAGATGAGTAGAGGCCGATTTAGAGTCCCACATGGGCTCTAAAAGAGTTAGGTACAACGACCCTAGGCCCACTTAACGTGAAACCCGAGAAACAAGTCATAAAACAAAAGATCAACTCGGAGTGACGAAATATCACACAAGTCCGAAAAGGACCGGACTAGTCCGAAGTCGTCCAGAGAGAAAATCGGACAAGTCCGAAAGTTTCCAGAGGCAAAATCGGACTAGTCCGAACTTTCGTGCATTTTAAGTGCGGTTTTGTTCCAAATCAATTTTAAATGCTCCAAATCAATTTTAAACTCGTTCCTCTTTATGTGAGTTAATGTTAAACATGTATATGAGTGTATGTAGGGCATGATGTCTGAAAATGAGGGTGTTACAAACCTACCCCCCTTAAAATGAATCTCACCCTCGAGATTCGACGTGGAAGAGAAGAGATAGGGAAATTCCTTCTTGAGATCATCCTCCAATTCCCACGTCGCTTCTTTTTCTGTGTGGTGCTTCCATTGAACTTTACACCATCTAATAACCTTGTTCCTTGTGACCCTCTCCTTAGTTTCCAAGATTTTGACCGGTTGCTCGGCATAATTCAAATCTTCCTCTAGTTCCAATTTTTCCATTGGCACTTGTTCTTCCGGTACTCTCAAACACTTCTTGAGCTGGGAAACATGAAAGACATCATGGACATCCAAAAGATGAGCTGGCATCTCCAACTTATATGCTACTTATCCTCTTTTGTCCAAAATCTTGAATGGTCCAATATAACGAGGTGCGAGCTTACCCCTTATGTTAAACCTCTTATGACCTCTCATTGGTGACACCTTGAGGTAAACAAAATCTCCTATTTCAAAGGCTAATTTCCTTCTCCTATTGTCCGCATAGCCTTTTTGCCTTGATTGGACAGCCCTCAAGTTTTCACGAATTATTTAGACTTGCTTTTCGGCTTCTTGCAACACATCCGGGGACCAAATACTTGAGTTTCTCCTGCCTCATTCCAGAACAAAGGTGACATACACTTCCTCCCATAAAGCGCTTCATATGGTGACATCTTCAAACTTGCTTGGTAACTATTGTTGTATTTCCGCGTATGGCAAGCTTTTGTCCCAGCTTTTCCCATGCTTTACAGCACAAGCTCTTAACATGTCCTCCAAAATTTGATTGGTACTCTCGGTTTGTCCATCCGTTTGAGGATGATATGCTGAACTAAAATTCAACCTCGTTCCCAAAGCTTCATGCAATTTTTGCCAAAATCTGGAGGTAAATTGAGAACCTCTATCCGAGACTATCTTCTTCGGGACTCCGTGTCGACACACAATATGCTCCATGTATATTTCGGCCAATTGTGCAGCTGTATATTTGGTCTTCACGGGGACAAAATGAGATGACTTGGTTAAGCGATCCACAATTACCCAAATTGAGTCATACCCGGACTGAGTACGGGGTAACCCAACTGTGAAGTCCATTCCGATTTCTTCCCACTTCCATTTCGGGATCTTCAATGGTTGCAATAATCCAACTGGCCTTTGATGTTTCGCCTTGACTCGTTGACACACATCACACAATGCCACATATTCAGCTATGTCCTTCTTCATGCTATCCCACCAATAGCTAGTCTTCAAGTCTTTGTACATCTTTGTACAACCAGGGTGAATTGAGTAAGGTCGGTCATGTGCCTCCTTTAATATTGTCTCCCGAATATGCTTCACATTAGGCACAACGATTATCTTTCCAACCCATAAGGTACCATGTTCGTCTTCATTAAATCTGAATTCTCTCCCTTCTTCGGTCCTTTCCTTGATTTCCTTGATCTCTTCATCCGCGGCCTGTGCTTCTCGAATTTCTTGCTCTAGGGTTGGGTTTAACTCCATCATCTCCATCTCATTTACAAACCCGAGGTTCAACCGTTCAAACTCCTTACATAACTCGAATGGTAACTCTCGAACTGTGAGTTGATGACTTACTCCTTTTCTACTCAAAGCATTGACCACTACATTGGCTTTTCCCGGATGATAGTTGATTCCCAAATCATAATCCTTGATGAGCTCCAATCATCTACATTGCCTCAAGTTCAGATCCGTTTGTGTGAAAATATACTTCAAACTCTTATGATCCGTATAAATTTCACACTTATGTCCAAGAATATAGTGCCTCCAAATCTTCAACGCATGTACCACGACTGCAAGTTCTAAATCATGCGTTGGGTAATTCTGCTCATGTTTCTTCAGTTGTCTCGATGCATAGGCGACCACTTGACCTTCTTGCATCAATACACATCCAAGTCCTTGTCTCGATGCATCGCAATAAATATCAAAACTCTTGCTCACATCCGGCAGTACCAAAACTGGGGCTATTGTCAACCTCTTCTTTAACTCCTCAATACTGTTCTAACAAGCTTCAGTCTATTGGAACACCTTTCCCTTCATTAGCAACTCCTTCATAGGCTTGGATATCTTGGAAAAGTCCTTGATGAATCTACGGTAATATCCAACCATCCCAAGAAAACTCCTGATCTCCTTTACATTTTGCGGGGGCTCCCACTTCAACACGTCTCTCACTTTTCCGGGGTCAACCGATACTCCTCCTCCTGAGATGATATGACCCAAAAACGACACCTCTCTCAACCAAAACTAACACTTGTTGAACTTGGCATGCAATTGACGCTCCCTCAATTTCTGCAATGTAAGCCTCAAGTGTTCCTTATGTTCCTTCTCATCCTTCGAGTAGATCATAATGTCATCAATAAACACCACAACGAACTTATCCAAGTACTCCATGAAGACCTTATTCATGAGGTACATAAAGTAGGCAGGCGCATTTATCATTCCAAAAGACATCACGGTGTACTCATAAGATCCATACCGTGTTCTAAAAGCTGTTTTAGGTATGTCTGATGGTCTAATCTTCAATTGAAAGTATTCCAACCTCAAATCAATCTTAGAGAAGACACAAGCACCCTTCATCTGATCAAACAAGTCTTCTATACGTGGCAATGTGTACTTGTTCTTGATTGTCACCACATTGAGAGCTCGGTAATCTACACACATCCTTTGAGATCCATCCTTCTTGTCCACAAACAGCACAGGCACTCCCCAGGGTGAAGAACTAGGACGAATAAAACCTTTCTCTAGTTGCTCTTGAATTTGTTTCTTGAGCTCCACTAATTACAAAGGAGGCATCCTATATGGCCTCTTAGCTATAGGTGCAGTTCCATGTATTAAATCAATAACAAACTCAATGTCTCGATCAGGTGGCATACCTGGCAACTCGTCCGGAAAAACATCCAAAAATTCACACACCACCGGAATCTCCTCAATTGCGGCACCGTCCATATGATTCAGCTCCAATTGCTTTGGTGTGGCTTGAGATGCTTCAAATTCTACGGTGATCCCTTCCTCATTGGTCAACTTCACTGTCTTCATGGCACACTCAATAACTCCATTGTGCTTCCTCAACGAGTCCATACCAAGTATAATGTCCAATCCTTGAGAATCCAAAACAATGAGGTTGGCGGAGAAGTCTACCCCCCTTATTCTAAGGCTTACTTTTGGACATACTATATTTGTCCTCATCTCTCCTCCAGGAGTCTTAACCAATAGAGTAAACTTCATATGAGAGATAGGCAAACTATACTTGGCAACATACTTTGATGCAATGAATGAATGTGATGCTCCAGAATCAAATAACATAGTCGCAGGGTTGGAGTTTGCGAGAAACATACCAATGACCACGTCATCCGCTTGTTGAGCATCCTCCGTAGAGACATGGTTCACGTTGCCACGAGCAAAATTCTGCTGTCCCAGGTTCCCTTGTGGCTGTCCTCTATCGGGTCTTGGGTTTTGCCTCGGTGCATTGCTTCCTTGACCAAGGCCTGACTTAGGACATTGATGCGCAAAGTGTCCAGCTTCTCCACAAGTATGAAACTTCTTAACTCCACCAGAATTATTGGGACGTGCTTGGTTTTGAACACTTGCAGCAGGAAAGTTAGCACGAGGCGCATAAGGCATTGGAGGCCTATGTGCTTGCATGACAGGGCGCTGCTGCACAAACTGAGTTGGGCGCGGTTGAAAGCATCTAGGCCCCCATGAGGTATGGTTTCGGTGATTAATGACAACCATTGGTTTTTTACTAATGAATTTGTGGATGCAAGGTCTCCCATATCACTCAATCAAATGAAATCTATATGTCATTGGAGACTACTAAACAATCAATTTATGAGATCAATCAATGTTGTGAAGATAAGAAGTAAAAGCTCTTATGTCAAAGTCATTCAACCATAATTGATGACACTTAATGCTTGACAACCATCAGAAGTACATTTCCAACAAATGTCTAAGAGGTCAATCGAGCAAAGTTCAAAAGAATCACTTAGAAACAACTCGAAGCAAACATAATCAACTCACTGGATCAACCGATGTTTCCAGAGAACAACACAATCGGTCGAGTTGGTTCAGCAGAAGAAGAAGACCTCAGAACAAAGTACTCACCGAATCATCCGATGCTAAGGGCTAAGCTACATCGGTCTATCAGTACAGTTTGCATTATCCTTGGACCAAGTGTAGCACCGCATCATCCGATGTACAGAAATATACACATCGGTCAATCACTCCAGTAAGCATCAAGTTTGAGCCAATTCTGGAGGAAGAGCCACCGGATCATCCGATGAGAAGACAAGTGCAACATCGGTCTAACAACGGTCATATCTGACACAATGACGTCAGCTAAAGTGAACTTGACGATGATAACTAAAGGGGAGACATCGGATCATCCGGTGTTCACAGAAAAGTTCTGTCAGCCTACTTTTCCAACGGATATTTTGTGGAGACTGGCTATAAATACCCCCTAAACCTGTCAAATTGATAAGTCTTGATCACCAGACATAATCTACACATCTACAAGCATTCAAGACAAAGAGCCATCACTTCTACATCATTTAGATCACTTACACACCAAGAGATAGGCTAGAACTAGCTAGAGAGAGAGAGCTTGTGTGCCTCCATTCTTGGTGAGTGGAATCTCTAGGGTAGTGACAGCCTTAAGGGAGTGTCCCTTTGTGTTTGTAATTGAGAGAGACTTCCGAAGCTTGCCAAGAGGATTGTGGAAGCCTGGAGGATCGAAGTTGTACAAGGCTTGAGCTCCACCTTGCCAAGGTTGGCAAACGGAGAAGAATAGTGAAGATCCCTAGTCTCGGTGACTTGGGTGTGACTATACCCTTTGGTGGGTGCCACAACATGGATGTAGGAAGATCTTGACGATCTTGCCGAACCACGGGATAAATCCTCGTGTCTCCTCGGGAGTTTGCATCCTCTTCCTCTCCCTTACATTTATGCATTTTATATACCGCGTAGTTGCTATTTACTTCAATGCATAGATCGTTTGCGTAGGGAATTGGGCTTTTAGGAATTAAGTTTTATTGCTTAGATTTTTGAAAAGAATCCCAATTCACCCCCCCTCTTGGGCATTCGATCCTTACAATTGGTATCAGAGCAAGGTTGCTCATAGGATCATTCTAGCTTCACCGCTAGAGATCTAAAATGGCCAAGGTTGGGGGTTCGGTTCCTATCTTCGAGGGCAAGAACTTTGCCTATTGGAAAGCACGCATGCGCGCTTATCTAGAGGCTATTGCTCCCGAAGTATGGGAAGCGACCCACGCGGGGTTTGGAGAACACAACTATGTTGGTGATCAAATTAAATGGGATGCTAAAGCTAGGAATGCAATCTATGAATGTATTAGTCAAGATGTGTTTGCTAGAATTGCTAGTAAAGAAAAAGCTTGTGAAATTTGGGCTTGCTTAATAGAGATTCATGAGGGTTCTTCTCGAGTCAAGGAACTTAAATATCACATGCTTAAAGCAAAATATGATGAATTTAAGATACTACCTCATGAAAATGTCAATGAGATGTTCTCTCACTTGAATGTACTTATTGAAGAAATTAATGCTCTTGACATTGCTTCTCTTGGCAAGGGACTCATCAACCGCAAGATCCTCATGCTCCTTCCCAAGTCAAAGTACAACATCATCAACTCCATGCTTCAAAAGGAGTCTCTTGACCACATTGAAGTTTCAGAGCTCATTGGAGAAATTCACGCTCATGAGATGAGTGTACTTGGGATGATGGAGCAATCATCTTAAAAAACAATTGCTCTAAAGGCCTCCACCAAGAAAACAAGCCTCAAGAAGAAGAAGGTGGTTGAGCCTAGCTCAAGTGAAGAAGAACAAGCATCAAGTGAAGATGATGATGATGATCTTGCATTAATGATGAGAAAGTTCTCACGCTTGAACTCCAAGATTACTAAGAAGGGATACACATTTGATCCCAAGAAGAAAGTTTTTCCACCAAGGAGAGATGATCACAAGACTTGCTACAATTGTGGTGATCAAGGCCACATCTCCTATGATTGTCCAAAACCAGACAAAAGAAGAGAGAACCACAAGTGCAAGCATCGCAAGCTTGAAGAAAGTGAAGATTATAAAGAAGAGGCCAAACCCAAACCAAGATCCTTTGGGAAGAGGAAACATGACAAGGGCAAGAAGGCAAGACTCTTCCCAAAGAAGAGAAATGGCCCACAAAAGGTGTTCATGTGTGAGGCAAATGAATGGGTCACCGACGAAGAAACAAGTGATGAAGAGAGTGAAGCGGAAGAAGAAAGTTTGGCCGGCCTCGCCATTGCCAATAATGATGACTCACCTCTTCATCCACCGCCCATGTGCCTCATGGCGAAAGGTAACACCAAGGTATGTGACGACTCTAGCGATGATGAGCTTTCCCCCGATGATTTAACTTCTTTAATAAATGAATATCACACTATCATTAAGAGGGAAAAGAGTAAGGTTAAGGCTCTTGAAGGAACTCGTGCTAAGATTGAGAGTGCTAACCTTGATTTGCTTGACAAGTATGAAAGCATACTCAAAGAGCATGACACGCTCAAATCCCATGTCAAGCAAGTTGAGGAGGATAAGGCTCAAATCAAGCTATATCGTCATGAGCTTGACTTAGCCCACCAAGCACTCTTGGGAAAGCACGATGAGTTAATACAAGAGCATCAAACACTTAAACTTGCTTATGAAGTGCTTGATCAAGAGTTAAAAACTATGAAGAAACAAACTCTTAATGATAAGATATCCATTACTTCTCATGCCACTAATGTCTTGCACAAGTCTTTGCATTTGAAAGAGAACACTAGGGAGAAGGACTTGTTGGAAGAAATTGAGAGTCTCCGCACTAGTGTGGCTATACTATCAAAAGGAGAAGTCAAGCACAAGGAAATCCTCTTCCAACAAGCAAAGGCCTTCAACAAGAGAGGACTTGGATCCTTCCCGGTGCCTAACAAAGGAAAGGTGCCCTCACCGGAGCTTAGAACAAGCTTCATCAAGGAAGTTGGTTCTTATTGCCAACATTGTGAGGTCACCGGTCACCACATAAGGGAGTGTCCTCTTCCTAACCGACCTTCTCCAAAATTGCCTACTAACTACAAATCTACTTTCAATGATCATTATTATCTCTTGAGTAAAGTAGATGGCAAGGTGAAGGCAAAGTTCATTGGCAAAGACATGAAGGGCATGAAGGGGAAGCTCCCCAAGCAACTTTGGGTCCCAAAAACACTTGTATCACACATACAAGGACCTAAGTTGGCTTGGGTGCCTAAAGTCAAAAATTGAATTCATGTGTGTAGGTGAACTACAAAGCCAGAGGAAAGCATTGGGTACTCGATAGCGGGTGCACTCAACATATGACCAGCAATGATGGTATGTTCACCACCATAGAAAACCCCGACAATCATGAACAAGTCACCTTTGGTGATAACTCTAAGGGAAAGGTAATTGGGTTAGGTAAAATTGCTATTTCAAATGACTTATATATTTCTAATGTTTTGTACGTTAAGTCACTTAGTTTTAATTTACTTTCTATTGCACAACTATGTGATCTTGGACTAACATGCACATATAGCAAAAATGATGTTGTTGTGAGTAGTGAAACAAGCCAAGAACTAGTCTTCAAAGGGTTTCAGCATGGACACCTCTACCTAGTGGACTTCTCCAACAAGAATGCTAGCTTGACCACTTGTCTCTTCACTAAGACAAGCTTGGGTTGGCTATGGCACCGACGCATAGCGCAATAGGGATGAGCAAACTCAAGAAGTCATTTAAGCTTGGGATGGTGACCGGCGTGAAGGATGTCACATTTGAGAAGAACAAGCTTTGTAGCGCTTGTCAAGCCGGGAAGCAAGTTGCTTCACACCACCCAATGAAGACAATGGTGTCAACCTCCAAGCCACTTGAACTACTTCACATGGTCCTCTTCGGACCGTCCACATATCAAAGCCTTGTCGGTAACCTCTATTGTCTTGTTATAGTTGATGACTACTCTCGCTATGCTTGGACTTTGTTTCTAGGTGACAAGAGTGAGACTCTGGAAGTGTTCAAGACCTTCGCTAACCGCGCTCAAAGGGAATTTCAACTTCCCATCATCAAGGTCCGGAGTGACAACGACACCGAATTCAAGAACTACAACATTGGGGAGTGGTGTGACCGTGAAGGCGTGAAACATGAGTTTTCGGCCACATACACTCCTCAACAAAATGGTGTTGTTGAAAGGAAAAACAAGACACTCATCACTCTTGCGCGAGCAATGCTTGATGACTACGCCACGTCGAAGAAGTTTTGGGCCGAAGTAATCAACATGGCGTGCCATGCCGCAAATAGGGTCTATCTACATAGACTACTTCAAAAGACCCCGTACGAGCTTCTCATTGGGAGAAAGCCCAACATCTCCTACTTTCGAGTCTTTGGGTGCAAGTGCTACATCTACCGCAAGAAAAGGCTCGGTAAGTTTGAAAGAAGATGTGATGTTGGTATATTTCTTGGTTATGCATCAAACTCAAAAGAATATCGAGTATTCAACCAAACCTCCGGTTTAGTTGAGGAAAGTTGTGATGTTGAGTTTGATGAAACTAATGGATCCCAAGAGGAGAGTTTTGGTCATGATGAAATAGATGATGAGCCTCTACGAGAATCCATGAAGAACATGACCATTGGAGACGTCAAGCCTAAAGTTGAGGAGAGCCATGATCAAGGAGGAGCTTCAAGTTCCAACATCAACACCTCTATGGCGCCTCAAGTTGACGAAGAAGAGAAGGATGATCCATTGCCAACTCAAGACTCACAAGCCACACAACATCAAGAAGAAGAAGAAGTCCATGATCATGTCCAACCACAAGAGGAGCAACACGCATCACCATCGCCAAGTGCTTCACAACCACTTATGAGGCATGGACGCATCTCCAAGGCGCATCCGATGGACCAAATCATTGGAAGTCCGTCAAGGGGTGTAAGTACACGTTCTAGCCATTTCGCTTCATTTTGTGAGCACTACTCGTTTGTTTCATGTGTAGAACCCACTCACATTGAGGAAGCACTCCAAGACCCAAATTGGGTGATGGCCATGCAAGAAGAACTCAACAACTTCATCCGAAATGAAGTTTGGGTGTTGGAGGAGCGACCCAAGGACAAGAACGTCATCGAAACAAAGTGGGTGTACCGCAACAAACAAGACGAGAATGGCGTTGTGGTCCGCAACAATGCAAGACTTGTGGCCAAAGGGTTCTTGCAAGTTGAAGGACTAGACTTTGGGGAGACATTTGCTCCGGTCGCCCGGCTAGAAGCCATCCGTATACTTCTTGCCTTTGCATCACATCATAATATTAGACTTTATCAAATGGATGTGAAAAGTGCCTTTCTTAATGGTTACATTAACGAGCTTGTTTATGTTGAACAACCTCCCGGGTTTGAAGATCCAAGGAATCCTAATCATGTGTATAGGTTGCACAAGGCGCTCTATGGGCTCAAGCAAGCACCTAGGGCGTGGTATGAACGACTACGAGATTTCCTTATCATGCAAGGATTCAAGATCGGGAGGGTGGACACTACACTCTTCACCAAAGACATCAACGGAGATTTGTTTATTTGTCAAATTTATGTTGATGATATTATTTTTGGTTCAACGAACGAGGCTCTTAGCCATGAGTTTGGCAAAATGATGTCTAGGGAATTCGAGATGTCAATGATTGGAGAGCTCAACTTCTTCCTTGGATTCCAAATCAAGCAACTTCAAGAGGGGACCTTCGTCTATCAAGAGAAGTATACCAAGGACCTCTTGAAGAAATTTGAGATGGGAGATTGTAGCTCAAGAAGCACTCCAATGGCAACAAATTGTCATCTCGACGCGAATAAGGACGGTAAACCTATTGACCAATCTAACTACCGTTCTATGATTGGTTCATTGCTTTATCTTACCGCATCTAGGCCCGACATCATGTTTAGTGTATGCTTATGTGCTCGCTTTCAAGCGGCACCTAAAGAATTGCATAGGAAGGCAGTCTTTAGGATACTTAGGTATCTTAAGCATACCCCTAGTGTGGGCTTGTGGTACCCTAAAGGAGCAAAATTCTATCTCTTGGGATACTCGGATTCAGACTTTGCCGTATGCCGCGTGGATCGCAAGAGTACCTCCGGTGGGTGCCACTTGCTTGGGCGTTCCCTAGTATCTTGGTCTAGCAAGAAGCAAAATTCCGCCGCCTTGTCCACGGCGGAAGCGGAATATATTGCAGCCAGTGCATGTTGTGCCCAAATTCTTTATATGAAGCAAACCCTTTTGGACTTTGGTATTAAACTTGGTTGTGTGCCTCTCCTTTGTGACAATGAAAGTGCGGTTAAGATAGCTAAAAACCCCGTTCAACACTCCCGCACTAAGCACATTGATATTCGCCATCATTTCTTGAGAGACCATGAAGCTAAGGGAGACATCTCATTGCGAGGTGTTAGGTCCGAAGAACAATTGGCGGATATCTTCACTAAACCACTTGATGAGAAAACTTTTTCTAGGCTAAGAAGTGAATTAAATGTGCTATATGCATCAAACGTCATGTAAGAATGCACTTCATATAGGTCTTGCCTAACTCTCAAAGGATAGGGGTGAGCAAGGGTTAGCTTGGGATGGAGGTTCCTTTTGGTTTCCCCAAGGCTTGGAGAGTGGCACTCCCTGAAGAAGCCTTTGAAAGGTTCAAATTTGGCAAGATAGATTTACTTTATGTCTTGCATGGTGCTTGCCATATAGACTTGCACTCATATTTAAATTTCTTGCATTATAATTTGTTTTGGCATTGCATACGGTAGATTGTCACAAAGGGGAACCCACCTCATGAGAAAGAGACTTGTTTGAAATGCAATATCTCAACTCATATGTTGTGGAAAGAACAAAATGTTAGGTGCGTTAATGCCTAGAGGAACATGCTCTAAAGAGATAGAAGTCTTCACACTCTAGCTCACAAAGCATGGGCCTTACATTTTATTTGGATGATTTCCTTCCTATTTTCTTTGGTGTTCTATTTGTTTTAAGGCTTAGCCAAGTTATTGGCAATTAGTGTTTTTGAGGGGTAAGGGGTTGCCCAAAAAGTCTTAAGACATGTGTTTCTCATTGTTTGTTTGTTTGGTCAAAGGACATATATGGGATGTTGCTGTTTTGTAGTCATCGGATTATCCGATGCTCAGGCCAGACCATCATCGGATCAGTTGGTGTTCAACAGCCAAGGGTCAACTCAGTCAGTATCTCAAATCAACCGACGAGTTCATTCTGAGAAACATCGGTGCATCCGATGTTCACATTTTTGGAACTGTGCTTAAATCCACCGATGCTATCCCTTTCCACGTCGGACCATCTAGTGTCAACGGTACCTTTTTGAATATCCTTACTGTGACATTCGACCGATACCTCTATCGTTTAATGTCGGTCCATCCGGTGTTAAATTTTCGGCTAGGGTTTGGGACCTCCTTTTTAAACGGCCCTTTTCCTCCCGGCCCTTCTCTCTCCCCGATCTCGACTCACCCGAGCCTATCTCCGCAGCCACCGCTCCTCTCGCCCTGCGCCACCGCCGTCTCCGGCCGCCGCCGTCGCCTCCGGCCGCCGCAGCCGCCTCCGACCGCCGCCGCCGCCCTCCAGCCACCGCTGCCGCCCTCCTGTCACCGCCGCATCAAAGCAGTTGCGCCGCCACTTCCTTCACCGCCGCCGCCGCTTCCACCACCGCAGCCGCCGCCGCCACTCTCCTCCACCGCCGCAGCCAAACGCCGCCGACCGCCGCCCGTGCACCACCACCGTCGACGCCCCCAGCAGCCACACCACCACCCTCTCCACCATCGTCGTGGTGCCTCCCTCAACGGTCGCCGTCTCGTCGCCGTTAGGGTTTTCAGCCGCGTCGATCATCGTGTCGTGCGCTTGACGTCGTCGCGCCTCATCGCAATGGCTCGTGACAAGAAGAACAAGGGCAAGGCCATTGCAGAGCCGGCCACAAAGAGGCAGAAGCTCTCGAAGGAGGAGAAGAAGGCGTTGATGGCCGCTCGCGCCGCTGAGGAGCGAGAGCGTGGCCGAGGAGGATCATTGAGGATCCGCGAGGCTCGTCCGAGGCAGCCTCCCGTGCTAGATGAGTCCGAGGCCGAAGAAGAGCCGGAAGTGCCACTTGTCCACCGACGCTCAGCCCGGACCCATGGGGGTCCTCCCGCGGCAGCACCACGTCTGAGACCGACTGCTGCCGATCGTCATGAGGACAAGGAGGCCCAGAGAGCCATCTACGAGATGGACACCACCGTCCGTGTCGGTGAAGGTGTACGATTTACAAATTACGGAAAGATGAAGGCCAAGCAGCTAAGAAGACTCATATGGAGCGTTCTGCTTGAGGAGTAGTACCCGCAGCCCAGAGAGGCTCTTGTGGACAGTCGTTTCTGGACCGTGACACAGGCGTCACTCTACGAGACCTATAGACGCCGCAACCACAAGCTATTCCAGCACAACTTTCTGGATTGGGATCAGCTCGCCCTGGCAGCAGAGACAGAGATACGCCCATACTTTGAGAGGTATCGAGGGCTGGTGCAGTTGATGTCCTACGACAAGAGTGCATATGTGGAGGATTGAGTCCGCGTATTCTACGCTACCCTATATGTCTCTGAGGGCCGCAGATCGATAGACTTCATGTTCATGGGCTAGCACCATCACCTGACGAGGCAGACGCTGGCACAGCTGCTAGGAGTAGACCTGCACGACACTTGCGTGCATGAGAGGGTATATGGACTGGCAGACCCGCCGAAGAGGCCACTCACTAGAGGAGTGGCACCACCACTGGAGGAGATACGCTCTCTGTTTGGACCGACTTTCTCTCCAGACCAGCCGAGGGTACCAGCACTGCTGACTCCAGCTGCGCGCACAGTGCACCTTGCCTTGCGTCGCACGCTTTTGCCGAGGTCAGGATACTTAGAGGGGTTCACCAGTCTGCAGCAGGCCCTCCTGTTCTACATCATGAACGGGATGGAGTTCGATATAGTGGACATCCTCATATGCGAGATGGAGGATGTGATCACTGATGGAGTGGGCATGATGAGGCAGCTTGTGTTTGGACACTGGATCAGCTACCTGCTCTACATGGTTGCTCCTGAGGGGTCTGCGGTGCGTGACAACTATACTGCCGAGAGTATGACACAGTTCAGTTATTACCGTGCCCCAGCTCCTGGAGACCGCCGCCTTGTCTGTCCAGTCGAGCGTCAGGTTCGTGCTCGTCTATCTGAGGAGGACTTGTCGGATCTGGAGAAGGAGGATGAGAGGCTGGCAAAGGCAGAAGCTCAGGGTGAGTACCTGCAGCATATATGGTCCGAGAGCGACACAGATGACAGTGTTGAGGAGTACTTCCCACCTCCTCCCTCACCCAGGCAGCACGACGCGGAGGCTGGAGGCTCTACAGTGCCACCCCCTACTCCACCTCCCGTCACAGAGGCACAGGTCTCTCAGCCGTCTGAGCTCACTTCACTCCTGCAGCAGATGGTTGAGCAGCAGCGCCTGGACCGACTTGCAGCTGAGCAGACCCGAGCTGAGCAGGAAGCACGTCTTCTGGAGCTCCAGCAGCAGCAGCAGGAGATGCAGCGCCAGATCGCCTGTGAGAGGCGAGAGGACACTGACCGGCTGACTGGGCTGATCGACTAGATGCACCAGCGCTCCCTCGACCAGCAGCAGCAGACGCAGCAGGCGATGATGGGAATCCTGAGGTTGATCACCAACCTCTACACCCAGACCGGGATTGCCCTACCGTCGCAACTGCCAGGCGTCGCTCCACCTCCACCTGTTCTTGCTCCAGCTGCAGCTCCGGTGCCGACCACGCCGATCCCGTCGATCAGCATGTCTCCACTGCTAGCTCCAGGCGCACCGATCCACTCTCCACTGCCGGCTAGGACACTGTTCCAGCAGACGCCGACATCCGTCGTCAGTGCCCCCTTGCCAGCAGCTATTACTCAGCAGGCACCGACGGCAGCTCCTACGGCTCCGACAGCTCCTTCCACCTCTACTCCAGGCAGCAGCTCTGACGATAGCACCCCCGACGGTGACCAGTTCGTCATCGCTCCTAGTACTCAGGGTCCTTAGGCACTCGGATCCCTTTTTGGTGTCTTGATGCCAAAGGGGGAGGATAGCTTAGTCTCAGGGGGAGTGTCCTAGCCTTAGGGGGAGTTTACCTATATCATCATTTGCAATTCGATGTTTTTGCTACTCATTTGGTGTTTATTGAGTACTCTTAAGTTATTAATCGATTTAGCTTATTTGGTGTCTATCTATATCTTATGATCACTTATTCACTTGAGTTATTCCTTGATTGAGCTTTCAAATTCATTACTATCAAGTGTGATAATCTTGTATTCATTGCATATCCTCTTAAGTTTCGTACTATCAAATTCATTACTATTGTGCTTTAATTTTTTTGTTGTCATCAATCACCAAAAAGGGGGAGATTGAAAGCATCTAGGCCCCCATGAGGTATGGTTTCAGTGATTAATGACAACCATTGGTTTTTTACTAATGAATTTTTGGATGCAAGGTCTCCCATATCACTCAATCAAATGAAATCTATATGTCATTGGAGACTACTAAACAATCAATTTATGAGATCTATCAATGTTGTGAAGATAAGAAGTAAAAGCTCTTATGTCAAAGTCATTCAACCATAATTGATGACACTTAATGCTCGACAACCATCAGAAGTACATTTCCAACAAATGTCTAAGAGGTCAATCGAGCAAAGTTCAAAAGAATCACTTAGAAACAACTCGAAGCAAACATAATCAACTCACCGGATCAACCGATGTTTCCAGAGAACAACACAATCGGTCGAGTTGGTTCAGCAGAAGAAGAAGACCTCAGAACAAAGTACTCACCGAATCATCCGATGCTAAGGGCTAAGCTACATCGGTCTATCAGTACAGTTTGCATTATCCTTGGACCAAGTGTAGCACCAGATCATCCGATGTACAGAAATATACACATCGGTCAATCACTCCAGTAAGCATCAAGTTTGAGCCAATTCTAGAGGAAGAGCCACCGGATCATCCGATGAGAAGACAAGTGCAACATCGGTCTAACAACGGTCATATCTGACACAATGACGTCAGCTAAAGTGAACTTGATCGATGATAACTAAAGGGGAGACATCGGATCATCCGGTGTTCGCAGAAAAGTTCTGTCAGCCTACTTTTCCAACGGCTATTTCATGGAGGCTGGCTATAAATACCCCCTAAACCTGTCAAACCGTTAAGTCTTGATCACCAGACATAATCTACACATCCACAAGCATTCAAGACAAATAGCCATCACTTCTACATCATTTAGATCTCTTACACACCAAGAGATAGGCTAGAACTAGCTAGAGAGAGAGCTTGTGTGCCTCCATTCTTGGTGAGTGGAATCTCTAGGGTAGTGAGAGCCTAAAGGGAGTGTCTCTTGGTGTTTGTAATTGAGAGAGACTTTCGGAGCTTGCCAAGAGGATTGTGGAAGCCCGGAGGATCGAAGTTGTACAAGGCTTGAGCTCCACCTTGCCAAGGTTGGCGAATGGAGAAGAATAGTGAAGATCCCTAGTCTCGGTGACTTGGGTGTGGCTATACCCTTTGGTGGGTGCCACAACGTGGATGTAGGAAGATCTTGACGATCTTGCCGAACCACGGGATAAATCCTCGTGTCTCCTTGGGAGTTTGCATCCTCTTCCTCTCCCTTATTTTTATGCATTTTATATACTGCGTAGTTGCTATTTACTTCAATGCATAGATCATTTGTGTAGGGAATTGGGCTTTTAGGAATTAAGTTTTATTGCTTAGATTTTTGAAAAGAAGCCCAATTCACCCCCCTCTTGGGCATTCAATCCTTACAACGGTGCATAGCTAGGGCGCTATATAGGAGTGGAGGAGCTGTAGTATGGCGCAATAGGAGGCGCAAAACGAGGGCGCACATTACATCCTTGTTGCTGTCCTTGGTATGGCACTTTTCTCTTATTGTCTTGCTCCATCTCATAGATATTGTTCTCAACCACAATTGCTTTGTTCACAAGCTTCTGAAAATTTGCATAGTCACAATTGAGTAGTTGCACTTGGATTTCATTGTTCAAGCCCCTCATGAACAAGTATTGTTTCCGGCTGTCCTGACTAACATCCTCAGGCGCATATCTTGAGAGTTGAGTGAACTAATTGAGATATTCACTCACGCTTGATCTCCCTTGCCTTAAATTCTCAAATTCTTGCCTCTTCAAAATCATAACACCTTCCGGCACATAACGGGAACAGAAATTCTCCTTGAATTCCGCCCAAGTAATCCTCTCTTGATTCTCGTGAGCATTGCAATAAGCATTCCACCAATCCGCAGCTGCTCCAACGAGTTGATGAGAAGCAAATAGCACCTTCTCCCGGTCATTGCATTGGACAATAGCTAACTTCTTCTACACGAACTTGAGCCAATCATCCGCACCCATAGGGTCGGCAGCTTGAGCACATAAACTCTCCCAATCGGTTATGAGAGGGTGGCGGTGGCGGTTGAGGCATGTAGGGCTGATTATTGATATTGCCAGCCTGCAGCTGTCCCATAGTTTGTATCATGGTCTGCATGAGCTGGTTTTGCATAGCCAATAGCTGCTCAATGTTGATAGCTCCCTGAGTAGATCCTTGTCCAATGTCGTTCTGAGGCACTCCATTGTTCTCCTCCTCATCATTGCCATCCCTCTGGTTGCGAGTCCTCACCATCTGAAGAAAAGCAATAGGTAAGAATTAGAAAACGTCCCCAACTATATGCATCAAGGGATATGAGACTAAACAGCTAGCTACACTAGCCTAGGTGGACACGGCAATGCTAAAGCATCCCAAAATCCTCTATTAAGCACACAAGCAACCAATATATAGCAAACAACACACCAACCAAAATATATCGATTCCTGAGTGCTCCTATGTGCTCTAAAGTGTCCATTCTATCTAGGTTGCGTTCTACGGTCAACCTGTGGCCCTGATGCCAATCTGTGATGCCCGTTTCCAAAAAAGGAACCAAGCTAACGCATATGTGTGCCCAGGACGTTCATCACACATAAACGAGTTCAATCACAAAAGAGTATACATAAAATTACCGCAGAACAAGATTAATTAGCCAAATTTTATTACACAAACCATATTATCCTCGAATACAACCTCTAATGAATATTAATGACAAGTCCATCTAATGCAGCGAAAATAAACTGATTAAGCAAACTAAACAGCTAGGCAACATAATCAATAGGGTATAGCGCAGCTCCAATCAACACCACAGGCAAGTTGACGGTAGACACGGCCTAGAACTCCGCATTATCGCCATTAAACTCCCAATCCTGACCTGCAACTGTTGGGGGGGGGTTGCAAGAGTGAGTACATGTCGTACTCAGCAAGTGTGGAAAGTATGACATGTGGTTGATTCAAATAATGACAATAATAATGGTTAAGTGCTGAAAAGTACATTAAAACATTTGAAAAACAATATATTACATGTATATGAAGTAAACCCATCATAAACATAAATAATAACATAGTACCAATCCATGTTCCATATCCATCATCATATACCAATATCCATATTCAATACCAGAATTCAATTCATAACCATCCATAACCATAATACCAACCATAACCATCCCAAATACCATCCCAATACCGAGTTCCCTCTAATCATGGAAGTTGTCCAGGTGCTCATAACCGGGACCACGGCTATCATGATAGTTTTAATACTCTGCAAAGTTTGTACCACTTTACCCACGTGTTTGTGATTTCATCACCTTTCGATGACTAGAACCTCTATTATGCCGTCTCACACTTCCATCGGTGTGTGGCCAATAGATCACAAAATAGCCTTTACAAAGGGATTACTAGCCTATTTAGACCACACTGAGGTTTCACCGGTGGCGATGCCTCCAACTGAGCACATCTTCAACCAAGGGCCCCCTCTTGAGCCATTCAGATCCCAGGGTAGTCCCACCAATCATCAACAAACCCAATCCGACTACTTCTTCCACAAGCATCCATAATGGTCCAAATAGCACTAGCAAAGCCCTAATTAATCAGCTACGCCGTACCCATACTTGGCCTCGTGGTGGCACTGTAGTCCTGGCTTATTCTCGCATGAACCGGTCCTTAGATCTAAAGCAAGCAAACCACCATGACATCCAACCCATCCACATACCAGGCTTGCTTAGATCACCCATCATTTTAACCAGTTCATGTTAAACATAATATCATAAATGCATAATTAAATGTGTAAAGTTGTTTTCCCATCCCAATTGATTAAGCAAAGCAAAAAGGTAAAAACCCTTCCCAACTCTCTACCATATATTCCAGCTGACAAGGGTGGTTAAACAAAGCTAGTCAACTTCCTATCATAGGATTCCCATCAAATTGACACAAGCATGCAGTTTTTACAAACAAAACATTTATTTTAAAACAGGATCAATATGTTTCAAGGACACTTGCCTTGCTCTTGCGGTTGATTAGGGTCAAAGCCTTCAAACTCTTGGTGCTGTAGATCCTCCGCGGCACTCTCTAGCGCAAATCCGTCTAATCTACACAATAAACATACAAGACAAGAAACACAATCAAAGAGTGCACATATATTACTCAATATGACATGACATGCATGATTAATGCAAATGCAAGGTAGAACTTGTTAATAGATTGCTTTTAATGATCAATAACTAGTTCTAATAGCTTTTAACAAGTTTATACAGGTTTGGATGTGATTAGATCTAATTTTAGAATCAATTCAAACCAATTTAACCATGAAGATCGGACTAGTCCGCTAGGGACTGGACAAGTCCGCACTTTGCGAGATCAGCAGATTAGGGTTTTCTTGATCGACGTAAACTTGGAAATTAGGGGTTGAATTCACGTAAGCAAAAGATAATAGAAGGTATACCAGGTGTTTAGGACTCCAATAAATCAAGAAACTTGGAGGTAACACTTGGATCTTGGTGATCTAGGGTTGGTGGTGAACTTGGAGATGAATTAGCGATGAAGAACGAAAGCTTGGTGGAGATCTTGATCCTCTTTCGTTTCCTCCTCTTCTTCTTCTTGCTTGGGATCTTCTCCTCCCTCCTTGATGGTGGCTCTCCACGAACTAGGGTTTGGGTGGGGTGGAAAAGTGGCAAATAGATGTCAAGCAAAGGGTTGGGGTTGTTTATATAGAGGTGGAGGCTAGAGTTAGATGGATTTCGAGCTTGAGATGAGTAGAGGCCAGTTTAGAGTCCCACATGGGCTCTAAAAGAGTTAGGTACAATGTCCCTAGGCCCACTTAACGTGAAACCCAAGAAACAAGTTGTAAAACAAAAGATCAACTCGGAGTCCCGAAAAGGACCGGACTAGTCCAAAGTCGTCCAGAGAGAAAATCGGACAAGTTCTGCAAAAAATCGGACAAGTCTAAAAGTTTCCAGAGGTAAAATCAGACTAGTCCGCAGAAAAATCGGACTAGTCCGCACTTTCCTGCATTTTAAGTGCGGTTTTGTTCCAAATCAACATTAAATGCTCCAAATCAATTTTAAACTCGTTCCTCTTTATGTGGGTTAATGTTAAACATGTATATGAGTGTATGTAGGGCATGATGCATGAAAATGAGGGTGTTACATCCACTGTGCCCTCCATGGCTCTACAGGTTTTCTCATGTGGTAGTCACCAGAAAGGTAGGGAGAGTCCCGCCCATACAGGTTCTATGGTTGTACAAAATCACTATGTTGAACCGGTCCTTATATTGGTGAGGCGGATCCATCCGTCCTTGGCAAGAGGACTAGTTCAGAACACACATCATCGAACTAAACTGAAGTACTCAGCACAAGGCTAGTCCAGAAAACATGGTCATCAGACTATTACTGAAGCACTCAATGCCAATCGGTGAGTTGCACCAAATACACAGCCGCAACTGGTATACCTCTTAGGGAGCCCTCGATATCCCATCACCATACCCGCCTCGACCACCCATCCCCTTCACACACAAAGTTCATTAATATCCCACCCATATCCTAACTCACACCACCAAACACCTTTTAACACATTTCACAATCATGTATACAGTGTGTAGTGGTTCGCGATGCGAACATCACAGGGGTTCCTAAGCATAGTACTAACAAGGAGGTGCTCACATCCCTGCTATAGCACAGTGATGAAGCTGTTAGGTTGTCAAGGGGTTGTGTTGTCAAGGTCAAGGAGGGAATTGTGATAGTCACTGCTATTATTGTAACTGATATAGTGTCTTGTTTCAAGCCATTGATAGCGAGTAACTTATGTGTTACTGTTCATCGTTGGCTAGTAGATAACACCGATACTCAGTCATCATCATAGCTCATGCTACCACATATGGTGGTTCATAGCATAACAATATTTTAAAATAGACATACAATCATGCAATGAAAACAGGCCCTAGGTGTGATTGCAAAACATAGGTGAAATATGATCAAGGAGTTAGAGCTTGGCTTTACAGTGGTTTATCAAAATCCTTGTCTTGTTCTTCGTGATCCGTGTCTTGAATATCTCCTTCGCGAACTCTCCGATTACTAAGTACATAGCTACGCGGAGAAAATACGATTCATCGATAAAGATCCAAGAAATCCAAATAGAACTCTAATAAATACGAACAATCATTCAATAATGCAGTCATTAATATTATCATAAGGTTTATTTGAGAATACGTTATTCTACTAGTGGCTTATTTGAAAACATTACGGTTTTTGCGGATTCACTAAATGATCACCGAACGATCATAGCGGTTTCATCGATCCTACTAGCTTTCTTGACCCACTTCCACTCTTTATTACAGTTTAGAAGTTAAGTAGGATTTTTAGCTATTACCAATGGGCTTATAATCAGATTCCGGGTTTAACATTTTCTTCCTCAAGTCCTTATTTATTAATTCATGGGTTGTTAGATTAACTCGCTAGTTTTCCCACCACTTGTTTAGACTACCAAAGACTGTTATTATGGTCTAAAGGTCGCTTATCATTTCTTTATGGACTTCTTCTATAATTCTCCTATATTCACATGAATAGGCTTACTAAAGTTTTACATGTTACTTATTTTAGAAACTACACATGTGTTGTGACCTTTTATAGCTAAATGATTATTTTTACTAGAGGCTGGTGAATGACTTATTAACCTATACAACTCTCCTAAGATGTTGCTTTATTAGTAGGTCCTACCAGTGTTGAGTACATTTTAGACTTCTCTAGTATATGACTATTGAGATTTCTAGAGGATTACTAGTGAGGAAATTATTCATTTAGAGCTTTGCATGCGAGCTTCTATTATTAAAAGCTCTCTAATTGCTCTTCCTTGATGGTAAGTAGTTCATTATCCTACAATTTATTTTACTTGGTTTCTACTCTAAAAGTCTTAATAATATTCTCTTATAAATATTTAGAAGGTCATTTGTGAAGAGACTAGTTAGAATCTTTTATCTGTATTTTACTAATTATGAATGTCAATGTGATTTTCCTATGAGAGCGGTAAGTAATTCTATATCCCCCAATTTATGTTAGCCAAATACTATTTACAATATATTCTAGATTCCAAATAATACTTCTAGGATTTTTAGCTAATTATTGGACCTATTATTTTATTCAGAGGTCATATGTCAAGTTCTCTAATTTTTAACTATTTAATTGCTTTGGGACTTTCATAAATATTTTCCATTCCATACTTCAATTCAGCCAAATATCACTTGCACTATATTCTAAAAGTCAATTAATATTTTTAGAGAATTTTATATGATCATTTGTGGGGAGATTCTTATTCTTTTAGTTTAAACATGAATTTCCTTAATTTTCCAAGTTAATTAAATGATTCAAAGCATGTCATAGATAATTTTATTTTGCAACTATTCACTGGTAGTACTCTCTAAATATCAAATATTATTTTATGAGATTTTCTAAGATTTTTCCTACACTTGTAAATGAATTTTATAATGTTTTGTGTACACAACCTGGGTGCATCTAGTATTTTTATGTGGAGTAGTGAGGCTAACAGGGGACTTGGTCGTCAACTTGTGTGCACCTGTGGGTGTGCCTTAGCTATTTGCATGGCTCACCTAGCCTGACCGATGGGTCCCAGGCGCCAGTGAAGAGAGTGGGAACGGTGTCGTGCACCGTGGGCCAAGTCCACGTCCGGTGGGTCTCTGGTCCACAGGAGCCGAGTCCACAGGAGGGAACGCCAACACGCGCACAGAGGTGGCAGGGGTGATACACGCGTGGCGCTGAGGTGGCACACACATGGCGCTAGGTGGCGCTGACTGGGTTCTTAGGTGGCGGCCAGGTGCGTGCTATGTAGACACAATACGGGCGAAACAGGGGAGCTGGCGGTGTGCAGCCACGAGAGCTTGCCGGCGGCAGCCGGAGCTAGCCCGCCGTCTAATGCTGGTGCGCGGGGCGTGCATAAGCGATCTGCGAGCATGGTTGGGCCGGTGATGCGGACACGGCGGCGGGCGGCGGCGCACGGCGGCTAGAGGCGGCGGCGCATCGTTGATCTACCCGCACGTGCAAGAGTTCGGTGAACCAGTGTCTCAAGTGTATGTTCCTGAGTGCGGTGAACGTGCCGGTGTGATTTTCCTAGCCGGGGATCGTTCCACGGTGGCCGGCGACATGGGGGTGCGGCGAGCATGGCGACGGCTCGGCGAGGTCCGCCCTCCCTTGCTCTTCTCCTCAAATTAAGTACTCTGTCGGGTTCCACACGTCAAGACTCGCCCTAATGGCAAGGTGGCGTGGGTGGAAAGACTCCCTAGCTCGCCGGCGATTATGGTGCATGGCGGCGCATGACAGTGCACGGCTAGGGTTACAGGAATTCGAGCTATGGCGATCTATACCCTAACCAGTGCTCGTTCTGGCTAATTCATGAACCAAGGAAGATACCACGATGGTTAATTGGAATACCTTGCAACATCGGAGTGGGAATGGGGAGGTTGCCGGCAACGGGGAAGAACGGGGAAAATCCCGAATTCCTGCTCGAGGCGGTCATGCGATCTCAGTGGGGTGTGGAGTGAGCGAGAGGGATGGTGTGCGGGTAAAATGGCTAAGGGCAAGGTCCCTTTTATAGCGTCAGAGAGGCGGTAACTGCGGAGACGGTGGCCAGCTTGCTTGGCGCGCGCATTTCGTCGGGCGCGGGCGCGAGGTGCCTCAGGCGGTGGCGCGCGCGATGAGGTGGAAAGGTGGGGGCGACAACATGATTATGGCGTCCGAGGCGGTTCGGGCTGGTGTGCGCAGAGTAGGCGGCATCCCGCCGGTGTCCCATCGCGGGAAAACCGGACTTCCTGTCGGCTTCGATCAGGAAGAAGGAGGGGACGGGGAGGAAGACAGTTCACGCTGCGTTGGGTTGGGCCGAGCGAGCTTGCACGTGAGAGGGAGGCGAGGGCCGAAGCCGGCCGCATGCTGGGCAGGAGGCAGGCGGGCCGCTTGCTGGGCCGCGAGGGAGAGGATATTGGGCCGTGTGGTAGGGAAAAAGGGCCAGCCTGGTCGGAAGGAAAAAGAAGGGGAGGGAGTTGGGCCGGCTAGGGAAAATGGGCTGCATGCCCTTTTATGTTTTATCTAGTTTTATTTCCTTTTCTGATTTAACTCCCATTTGGTTTTAAATTCAAATCTGTTTTGAACTCAATTTACACTTAGTTTATTGTATGCGCACATTCTATTATTTGGGGTATTTTCCACGTTGGCTAATATTTGAATTTTGGTATTCTTATTAGGTTTAAACTACTCTCAATTAGTTCACTGATTTGGGTTTGTTTAACATTTGGGTTTGAATCCTGATTTGGTCTCTGAATTGCCTTTGAATTGGGTTTACACTAATTCGTTCCATTCAACTTATGTTTGATTAATTTATTAGCCACTCGATTTATGAATTTCTTTATTGTATTCTAGGTTGTAATATTTGATCAATTGTTCGTCCTCCTTTATTTACTTATTTATGGGGTTTATATTAAAGTTGACATACATGTGTTTATATTTACGCTTAAATGCTACTTTGTTATTAGTTTCTATTTTATTAGTACATATATGGATTATATGATTTGAGTTCTATAGGGTGTCTCCATAATCTCTCTAATTCTTGCACATGTTTGAATATAATTTCAATTTGAAATTGGGGTTTGGTTTATAGATATTAATTCTCGCTTGAGCCGATTTATATTTTTGATTTATAGTTACCTCTTCAAATAATTATATTCCTATTTGATTTATTGGTCGTATCCTAAGTTATTGGTTGGACACACATACGCATATTTGTGCCATCTTAGGTTGATAACTATTGATCACTTGAGATTTATTCAAAAATTTAATTTGAAGTGATTTTACCGTATGTTAAAATTCGAACTGTGACAGGGATCTCTACCGACGCGGTGCCAATGGCATCCTAATGCGGTGCATTGCAAGGGAAGAAGGCCGCGAGCTACTCGAGGAGATCCATGGAGGTGAGTGCGGGAACTACGCATCTTCCCGCACGCTGGTCGGTAAAGCCTTCCGGCATGGCTTTTACTGGCCTACAACACTTCAATATGCGGTTGAGCTAGTGAAGAAATGTGAATCGTGTCAGTTCCATGCAAAACAGATTCACACACTGGCTCAATCACTACAAATGATACCTCCTACATGTTCATTCGCTGTGTGGGGTATAGACATTTTGGGACCTTTCCCAAAAGCCGTCGGAGGTTACAGGTTCCTGTATGTCGCCACCGACAAGTTCACCAATTGGCTGGAAGCAACTCCAGTAGTAACAATCAACAAACAATCAACAATCAAGTTCTTGAAGTCCATTATATGCATATTTGGAGTTTCGAACAAAGTCATATCTGACAACAGAACTCAATTTACAAGTGCTTCATTCCAAGAATATTGCAAAGACCTCGACATTCAACTTAGCTACGCCTCAGTAGCTCATTCAGCAAGCAATAGCCAAACCGAGAGAGCAAACACACAAATCTTAAAAGGACTCAATATGCGCACATATGAGCACTTGAAAAAGCACGGAGCTAACTGGATTGAATAGCTTTCGTCCACATTATGGGCAAACATGACAACACCCAACCGGAACTGGGGAGACTCCATTCTTCCTGGTGTAAGGAGTTGAAGCAGTCCTTCCTCCAGAGATCACCTTGGGGTCCCTCTGGGTTCGGACCTTCGATGAAGCCACACAGGATCAGCTCCAGCGTGAAGACCTTGACCTCATCGACGAGGGAAGGTGCCAAGCAGCTGTTCGGAATGCACGTTATCGCCAAGCGCTCCGGCACTATCATCAAAGGCATATGTGCAGCCAACAGATTGAAGAAGGCGACCTGGTGCTTCGGAAGATACTAACCCGTGAAGGGATGAATAAACTTTCCCCCAGCTGTTCCTATTTTATTAGTACATATATGGATTATATGATTTGAGTTCTATAGGGTGTCTCCATAATCTCTCTAATTCTCGCACACATTTGAATATAATTTCAATTTGAAATTGGGGTTTGGTTTATAGATATTAATTCTCGCTTGAGCCGATTTATATTTTTGATTTATAGTTACCTCTTCAAATAATTATATTCCTGTTTGATTTATTGGTTGTATTCTAAGTTATTGGTTGGACACACATACGCATATTTGTGCCACCTTAGGTTGATAACTATTGATCACTTGAGATTTATTCAAAAATTAAATTTGAAGTGATTTTTACCGTTTGTTAAAATTCGGACTATGACAAATCTACCCCACTTAAATAGAACCTCGTCCTCGAGATTCGAAAAATGTCTTAGGTAGGTAGTGGTTTATTTCCTAAGGTTTCCTTTACTGCCTTGAGTTGGTCATTTGTTTGAACTCGTCATCACTGTACTGCAACCATCCTTGTTTATCTTGTCACAACGTCGAGTATTTGTACAACTAGTTCTCGATATGCATCATCGCCATGTTGATCCATTGCATCAGCAGTACTTGCCCTTTAGAACTTTGTATGTGTCTTGCTTGTGATTGCACACCTTGAGGGGCGTGTATCCAACATCCTTGTCTGGTACTTGCGGCATTAGGTGGTGGCTCCTATTATCTTAACTGGTTTGACTGATCATGGAGCCTACATGCCTTGTTTCCAAAAATTTGTTTGTACCCCACACTAATGTCTCCCTAGGGTACACACAATGACTACCATGGTGGCAAGTTCTTACGGTGGTTGTTTGTTTATTGTTACTGTTGACTACCTCTTATTCCGATTTTTGCCTCTTAGGGTCCTTACTACGAGCAGAGCCACATAATGACGTTCTTTCCTCTTTAACCATACTAGTGCTGCTCGATATTCTGTATCGTACAGTGTCTCGGGAGGTGACATCTTGAGACTTTGTGGGGTCTACTAACATGCCTTTGGCTTTCAGGGCTTGTCCAAGGAAGGTTTGCTGCTAGCTCCTCTACTGCTATCTTGCCTGTACGATTCCAGAAGCAGACTGATGTATTGGTCAATACGAAGGACTGAATGTGGCCTAGAGGGGGGGGGGGATGAATAGGCCTTTTTGAAATTTGTCGGAACCTGCAACACTTAACAACCAGTTCAAAACCAGAGATATCGGACTAGTCCGGTAAAGTGCGGACTAGTCCGGTGTGTACCGACTAGTTTGATTAAGTTTGATCAATTAATTTGATTCTTCAATGTATGCAGCGGAAATATATAGACAAATCAAGTGTTGCAAGATTATGGACTAGGGTCTATCACAATTCAATCTTATATTTAATGATTCAATGTAAAGTATAGAATAATGATTGAAACCCTAGATTGTTGTACTTAATAGGAATAATGAACACAAAGAAATACACAAGGATTTATCCCGTGGTTTGGCTCCCACAGAGGCAACCTACATCCACGTTGAGGAGTCCACAAAAGGATCGTGTCTTCTCCAACCCTACCCTCGTCGGATCGCCACGAAGGCCAATCCTCTTCCACTTATCACAAAGGGGTGAATAACCGAATTCAAAGGGGCCTTCTCACATGTTGAGGGCTCCCCTAGATTACAAAACGAAATACCACCAAGAACACACTTAAAAGATTATAATGAAATCACAGGAGTGTGTTAGAGAATCAAACCAAGAGCTCAATGAGTGTTGAACATGTCTCTCCAATGATCTAGAGTGAATCCTCAAAGGATTGATATTTGTTGCACTTAATTTCATGAAGAGATGTGGTTTTTGAGGCTCTTGGGAAGTGTGACGACACTAGGGTTTGAGAGAGTTTAAAGTTGGGTCGTGCACCTCTATTTATATGGGGTTTCTAAAAGTGACCGTTAGGGTTCAGAAAGATCAGACTAGTCCGTGGTGGACACCGGACTAGTCCGGCGTGCTGTGTGTAGCAAACCCTAAGTGTCCCGAAATATCAGACTAGTCCGGCTAGGAGCAGACTTGTCCGATCTCGCTTTTGGAAATCTTCGGACTAGTCCGATAGTCATCGGACTTGTCCGGACATGTGAAACCCTAAGTGAATTGGGTGACAAGTCTGCACTTTAAGGACTTGTCCGATTTAGGTCAGAGGGTTTTTCGGACTAGTCCATGCTATTATCGGACTTGTCCGATTTGGATCAGAATGGATATCGGACTAGTCCGGTGATGATAGGACTTGTCCGATTTTGTGTGACTTGTGAAGTGTTTTGGGGACTAGTCCGCACTGGGAAGGACTAGTCCGATTCTAGTAAGAGGGATATCGGACTAGTCCGATGGATATCGGACTTGTCCGATTTTGTGCAGAGAGGATATCAAACTAGTTCGGTCCTGTATAACTTTGTGCAAAGTGTGTCTTTAATTGTGATTGAGCTCTTGGGGTGTGATTCTTTAACACACTCCATACACAATGATCTACTATTCTTCTTCCTTGAGCTCATTTCCACTTTGCCGCTCATTCTCCCTTCTTTTTGACACTTTGCTTATTTTGCTATTAAAACCTGTGCTCATCTCAAGAAATAGGTTAGGATCTCATTTGCTTGTCATAAATCATCCAAAACCCACAAGGGATTCCTAGATGCACTTTCAATCTCCCCCTTTTTGGTGATTGATGACAACCAATTAAGATTTCACAAAATATAATAAAAATTGAATTTTCATAAAGTATGCACATATGAGTCTAAAATACATCAAGCAATGAAAACATATCCATATGTGCATTCTTTATGGTGGGATGCATGACTAAGTATATTGAAACAATGAGAATGACATAATTGACATAAATCAACCAAAACCAAGCATGTGTGTCATTCTAGGAGCAAAATCACATAACTCAACAATTACTTCCCAAAAGATCATAACATTGCATTACAAAACCATAATTAACTTAAGAACATAGTTAAAACTTTACAACTTGCAAAATAGTCAAAAAGCATACAAGAGAGCTCTCTCCTCGCATCCTACAACTAAGGCTAATACTCCCCCTCAATCTCTCCCCATGTGGCATCAAGACACCAAAAAGAATGGAGAGGAGGGTCCTAAGGTCTTCACTCTTTGCTGTCAGTCCTCTCGTCGTCGTCTTCGTCATCTTCATCTTCAGCCTGATGAGGAGGAGGAGGAGGAGGAGGAGGAGGAGGAGGAGGAGGAGGAGGAGGAGGAGGTGCGGAGCCACTCGAGCCCCCAATGCCAAAGTAGGCAAGCTCGGAGGGGGTCAAGGGCCTGAGCTCAGTGAAGTCTGAGTCTGAATCTTCAGAGATTACTGGAGACCCAATGGGTTCGATCTCCAGTTTCTGGCAAATTTGCTTCACATTTGCCTTCACATACTTCATATCTTCTTTTCTTCTCTTGTTGAGCTTATGGGCCTTCACTTCGGCCTTTTTGCAGAAAGCAAAGACGACAGTCAGGTATTTGAAAATCCCACTGGCTGATCGCCTTTGAGGGGCTGCCCTACTAGCAGGGGCAGCTCTGGCATCTTCTGTTCTTCTTGCCGATGCCTCAGGACTGGAGGCCGGCAAGGGAGCAGCCTGGACACTTGGCTTCTGAGGCATCTGGGGCCTCAAGGGTAGATGCTCCACATCCTTGATGAATTCAATTCCGGTGACCTTCTCGATCACAAACATCAGATATGGGGCATACCCACAAGACTTGTTGGGTGTGCAGGATATGTTGACCATATCATTCCAGATGTAGTCCGCCACATCAAACTGGCGGTCCTTGCTTATCACCCTCATCAATGTCCGGAGATAACCCTGCACACTCCCGGCATCTCCATCCTTGGGGGCGATGGTCTTCCTCAAGACTCTATTGAGCACCACAAAGAACAGCTTCATGTTCTTCGTGGATGGGGGGTTGAACTTGGAGTTTGGCTCATATAGGAACTTCATCTTATCCTTCTTGATGACACCTATGTTGTGTATGATCAAGCAGTCAGATCTTGAGGTGTCAAGGTGCAGCAGGCTTGCAAAGTCTTCTTGGGTGAATTGTACTTGGATCCATGAGTCATCCAAGTAACACTTTCCTCATGTTCACTTGAGAAATGGCATGTTGCAAAGAATTGTGCAATGACCTCATCATTCCAGTTATTCCTGAAGGCAAAGAGGTCCTTCAGGCCATGCCTCTCAATGGCTTCCACCACTTCAGTGAACGGGGAACAACCCTTCTTCTCAAAATGTGCCCAATCAATCCATTGACCGCGCACAACCGGTGTCTTCATTGGGAGATACACAGATTTGTAGAAATCTGCATAGAAGTTGCACCAAAATCTTCCGTCGGTAGGTTGCTTCAGTCGGCCATACCAATCAATGCTTCAGAACTTTGCTGCCGAATCACTGCCTTTCCCATTGAACTTCTCTTCAGTGGGGTCCCATACCCCTTCCCTCGGAGCATGGAGCTTCAACGGGCCAACTGGACCCGTCGCTATCCCTTTGCCCTTGCCTTTGGCTAGGCAAGCACTTGCCGAGCTAGGGCCACCACCGGTGGTAGCCCAAGAAGCAGGCACCTTGGAGGCCGGCTTCTTTGCTAGCACTTTCCTTCGAGCCTGTGGAGGAGATGGAGCTGGCTCGGAAGGTCTCTCTTGGCGCTTCTTGCCAAGACCCGTCGAGGTCCGAGGTGCCACCTCGTGGTCCATCTCGGCCTCAAAGTCGGAAACTTCATTGTTCGAGCTCGACATGACCTAGGAATGAGTGGCATGAATGAGAATGAATGGTACAAGGCATAGGTGTGAAAGGATAGCAAGGAATTGCATTGAGAAATTGAGAAGTTATGTTTTGAGTTCAGAAAAATCGGACTTGTCCGGTGTACAGGCACGGACTAGTCCGGGGTACCGGACTTGTCCATGCATGGACTGGACTAGTCCGGTATTCATACCCAAAAACCTAAGCGACTGGACAAATATTGATTCCTAATGCACAACAAGCATAGCATAAACGTAATACATCAAGGAGGCATGTATATAGTGGAATATGCTAGGCTATTTGATCAATAACAAAGAAATTTGGGATTTCTTGGGTTTGAGTGAAAATTACCGAGGAAATCGATTGGAGCTTGGAGATGAGGGTGTTGAAGGCCGGACTTGTCCGAGAACTTCAATCCCGATGTGATGACGATCAAATTCCACCCAAACTTGCGAAGTTTCGATGGAGAAATCAAGGAATCGCCTTGGGAGCTCAAGTGTGAGAGAGAGAACGCGTGAGGCAAGAGTGAGGATGAAGGGATTAGGGTTTTGGCGGCGGCTAGGGTTAAGGACACGGAAAATCGGACAAGTACGGAGATGACCGGACTAATCCGAACTTTTCCAGAGGACTATATCGGACTAGTCCGTGGTCTACCGGACTAGTCCGGCCTAACCGGCACTCTGCGGACTAGTGTGCATGGGAGGACTAGTCCGGGTAACCATGGACTAGTCCGGGTAACCACGGACTAGTCTGTGGTCACCAGGCAAGAATTGCTTAGCCCATTTATATATATTTGAAGGTACATATTTAGAAAATAGGGAGGCAAATCAAATCAAATAATCTTGATGAATATGATCAGTAAGCATACAACAATCAAGCAATGATCATAATTCACCAAGATCTAATAATTAACATAGTTTTTGGAAGAAAATTGAGAGAGATGATTTTCACAATCCAATCGACATATTTTGAGGAATTCATACAGGTATGCAACATTTCAAGCCACACTCCGAGCATTAAGGATATTTAGCTCATTTTGGAGTTCACAAAAGCGCTTTTCATCAAGTGGCTTGGTGAATATGTCGGCCAATTGCTTTTGGGTGTTGACATGGGAAATGGCTATATATCCTTTCATGGAATGATCTCTCAAAAAGTGATGTCTTATATCTATGTGTTTAGTTCTAGAGTGCTCAACGGGATTATGGGAAATTTTAATGGCACTCTCATTATCACATAGGAGTGATGTGATGCCCGGTTCCGAAAATGAACCAAGCTAACGCATATGTGTGCCCAGGATGTTCATCACACATACACGAGTGCAATCACAAAAGGATATACAGAAAATTACCACAGAACAAGTTTAATTAACCAAATTTCATTACACAAACCATATTATCCTCGAATACAAGCTCTAATGAATATTAATGACAAGTTCAACTAATGCAGCGGAAATAAACTGATTAAGCAACTAAGCAACTATGCAGCATAAGCGACAGGGTATGTATATGCGCAACTCCAATAACACCACTGTAACACCCTAAATTTTCGCATCTTGCATGCATACATGTCATTGCATGTTGATTATTTTGTGTGCATCATGTTGATTGTATATGTTCTCTTGTATGTATGATCACGCGTAGAGGAACGTGCTCAAGAGGCCACATACGAGGATTTCCAAAATCAAGACTTTGAAGCGCTTGAGCAACCCCATCCGTCGGAGCAAGGCAAGTGTCCTTGAAGCATATTGATCCTGTTTTATTAAATGCTTTGTTTGCGAACTTGCATGCTTGTGTCAAATTGATGGGAATCCTATGGTAGGAAGTTTACTAGTTTTGTTTGACCACCCTTGTCACCTGGAATTTATGGTAGAGAGTCGGGAAGGGTTTTTACCTTTTTGCTTCGCTTAATTAATTGGGATGGCAAACAACACTACACATTTAATTATGCACCAATGATATTCTGGTTAATGTGAACTGGTCAATATGATGGGTGATCTAAGCAAGCCTGGTATGTGGATGGGTTGGATGTTATGGTGGTTTGCTTGCTTTAGATCTAAGGACCGGTTCATGCGAGAATATGCCAGGTCAACAGTGCCACCACAAGGCCAAGTATGGGTGCGGCATAGCTGAATAATTAGGAGCGCTGCTAGTATTGTATGGACCATTGGATGGCGCGGGGAATGGGAGTCGAGGAGGACTGCCCTGGGATCCGCATGGCACACGAGGGGGCCCGTGGGTGGGAGAATAGAGATTCAAGCCTGCCGGTGAAACCTTAGTGGGCCCGTACATACTAGTAGTCCCTTTTGAAAGGCTATTTTGTGATCTCTTGGCCACACACCCACGGAAGTGTGAAATGGCACAATGGAGGTTTCTTAGTCATCGAAAGGTGATAAAATCACAAACATGTGGGTAAAGTGGTACAACCTCTGCAGAGCGTTTAAAACTATCATGATAGCCATGCTCACGGTTATGAGCGCCTGGATGACCTACATGATTAGAGTTGGAATTGGGTTATGGTTGGTTTATGGTTATGGTTTGGTAATGGGTATGGTTTTTGGATTATGGTCATGGATATGAATTTGAGTTATGGTAATTGGACATGGATAATGGTGATGTTGGCAATAATTGGATATGGTTTATATTATGTTAATATGATGGTTATGATGGGATTGTTTCACATAGACATAGTATAATGCTTTTCAAATGTTTTACTGTACTTTTCAGTACTTAGCCATTTATTACATTCGTCATTTGAATAAGCCACATGTCATACTTTCCACACTTGCTGAGTACGACATGTACTCACCCTTGCAATCCCCCCCCCCCCCAACAGCTACTGGAGACAATTGGGAGTATTCTGAGGATCACGTGGAGTACTAGGTTGCGTACCGCCGTCAATTGCCTGTGGATTGGAGTCGTGCTGTTTAGTTTATTTTCCGCTGCAATTATTTAGAGTTTTATTATTCGTGAACTATTGGATTATTGTAATAAAGTACTTATTTATTAGTTAAGACGTGGTTAAATTCTGTATATCGTTTGTGATGCAATCGTATATGTGTGATGAACATCCTGGGCACACATATGCGTTACGCTTGGTTCATATTCGGAATCGGGTGTCACAAATTGGTATCAGAGCCACAGGTTGACCGTAGGATGCAACCTAGATAGAATGGACACTTTAGGACACATAGGAGCACTCAGGAATCGATGTGTTTTTGCTTGGAGTGCTGCTTGCTATATATATTGCTTGCTTGTGTGCTTAATAGGGGATTTTGGGATGCCTTAGCATTGCCATGTCCACCTAGGCTAGTGTAGCTAGTTGGTTAGATTCATATCCCTTGATGCATATAGTTGGGGCGTTTTCTAATTCTTACCTACTGTTTTTCTTCAGATGGTGAGGACTCGCAACCAGAGGGATGGCAATGATGAAGAGGAGAACAATGGAGTGCCTCAGAACAACAATGGGCAAGGACCTGCTCATGGAGCTATCAATATTGAGCAGCTACTAGCTATGCAGAACCAGCTCATGCGGACCATGATACAAACAATGGGACAGCTGCAGGCTGGCAACATCAACAATCAACCCCACATGCCTCCACCACCACCCCCGCCTCCTCATAACCGATTGGGAGAGTTCATGAGGACTAGGCCGCCAACCTTTGCTCAAGCTGCCGACCCTATGGATGCTGATGATTGGCTCAAGTCCGTGGAGAAGAAACTTGCTATTGTCCAATGCAGTGACCGGGAGAAGGTCCTATTTGCTTCTCATCAACTCGTTGGAGCAGCAGCCGATTGGTGGGATTCTTATTGCAATGCTCAGGAGAATCAAGAGAGAATTACTTGGGTCGAATTCAAGGAAAATTTTCGTTCTCATTATGTGCCCCAGGGAGTTATGATCTTGAAGAGGCAAGAATTTGAGAATTTAAGGGAAGGAAGATCAAGTGTGAGTGAATATCTCAACAAGTTCACTCAACTCTCAAGGTATGCGCCCGAGGATGTTAGTCGGGACAGCCGGAAGCAGTATTTGTTCATGAGAGGATTGAACAATGGGATCCAAGTGCAACTACTCAACTGCGATTATGCAAATTTTCAGAGGCTTGTGGACAAAGCAATCGTGGTTGAGAACAAGATCCGTGAGATGGAGCAAGAAATCAAGAGAAAGGCGCCATATCAAGGACATCAACAAGGAAGTAATGTGCGCCCTCGCATTGCGCCGCCCAATGCGCCTTACTTCAGTTCCTCTATTCCTGCTCAGTGCCCTGGTTACGCACCGCGCCCAACTCAGTTTGTGCAACAACGCCCTGTCATGCAAGCAATGCCTTATGCACCTCGTGCTGATTTTCCTGGAACTAATGCGCAAAACCAAGCTCGTCCCAATAATTCTGGTGGATTCAAGAGGTGTTATACTTGTGGAGAAGCTGGACACTTTGCGAATCAATGTCCTAAGTCAGGCCTTGGTCAAAGAAGCAATGCGCCGAGGCAAAACCCAAGACCTAATGGAGGACAGCCACAAGGAAGCCGTGGACAGCAGAATTTTGCTCGTGGCAACGTAAACCATGTCTCTACGGAGGATGCTCAACAAGCGGATGACGTGGTCATTGGTATGTTTCTTGCTAACTCCAACCCCGCGACTATGTTATTTGATTCCGGAGCATCGCATTCATTCATTGCATCAAAGTATGTTGCCAAGTATAGTTTGCCTATCTCTCATATGAAGTTTATCCTATTGGTTAAGTCTCCTAGAGGAGAGATGAGGACAAATATAGTATGTCCAAAAGTAAGCCTTAGAATAAGGGGGGTAGACTTCTCCGCCAAACCCATTATTTTGGATTCACAAGGAATAAGAGAATTCGTTGGTGTCAAGTGCAATGGGACCACCATACAAAAACCGAAGCTACATGGGAATGTGAAGAAGACTTGAAGGCAGAATTCCCTCACCTTTTCTCCACGCTATCGAATCTCGAGGGCGAGATTCACTTTAAGGGGGGTAGAATTGTAACACCCTAAATTTTCGCATCTTGCATTGCATACATGATCATGCATTAAACATTAGTAGGATAAAAGAAAAATAATAAAACATAAAAGATGGAGCATATATATATACAAATATGGGTAGCAAAAGAAGAAAAAGAAAATAATAATTATAGCCTAAAACTTGTAATAGGGAATAAGTATAAAAATAATAATAATAAAAATATATATAAATATATCTATAGCAATTATATATATATAAAAAAATAATATAAATAATAAATATAAAATAATAATAATAATATATAAAAAGAAATATATAAATAAATTATATAATAATAAATATATATATGTAATAATAAATAAATAAAATAAATAAGATAAATAAAATAAACAATATATAATAACAGAAAAAAAAGGAAAAAAAAGAAAAAAAAAGAGCTGCGCCAGCGGCCCAGCCAGCCGTCGTACGCGCCGAGTGCGCACGCCCCGGGGGCCCCACCCTGCCGACGCCGCCTGGCCCACCCCGCCGCGCGACGCGCGCCCACGCGCGCCCGCCAGCGCGCGACCCCACCCGCTCGCCCGCCTCCGGATCCACGCCCCGATGCGCCCTCCCTCGATCGCCCCGCCACCCCGGCCTTCCCGCCGCCTGGGCCACGCGCCCCGCGCGCCGCTCCCCCGGGCCCCGCCTGCCGCGATTCCCGGCCCCGACCCCGCGTCCCACCCCGCCGCCTGGCCCGCCTCCACGCGCCACGCCCCGCGCTGGGCCCCGCCCGCCGTACGCCTCCCGCTGGCCCCGACGCTCCCGCCCGCAGTTCGCTCCCGACCCCGCCAAAAATCCCGCAGCCCCCGCGTCCGACTTTCCCGCCGCTGAAACTCCCGCCCGGTACGACTCCGCCCCGGCTCCCGGCCCCGCGTCCCATCGCGCGCGGATCCCGCCCGCGGTAACCGCCTTCCGCCGCCCCTATAAAAAGGAACCGAAGGCTCACGTTCCCGACGCCAACGCCCCAGGGAAAAGACCCTAGCCGCCGGGAAAAACACCAGGAGTCCAGAGAGCTGCGCCCAGGGAAGAAAAAAAAGAAGAAAAAGAAGGGGAAGGAGAGGAAGAAAAAGAGGAGGGCGCCACCGTTCGCTGGAGATCGTCGCCGACATCGCGCCGCCATCGTCGTGCCACCGAAGGACTGCTGCGCCATCCACTTCGTCTACGCGTCGCATTTGTTCCGCGACCGTCAAGCCGTCAGATCTACGGTAGGACATGTTCCCGATGCGAATTTTAACGATCATATTGAATCTAATAGGCGTAAATTGATTTTAGTTGCACCATAATTTTATTTTCAGCAGCATTAATCCACCCTAAAACCCCGGTAAACTCTTATGAACGCGTATGAACTAGTCGCATCTAGTTAATAAACAACCGTAGTTAATTAATTATTGAATTATGCATGCATACATGTCATTGCATGTTGATTATTTTGTGTGCATCATGTTGATTGTATATGTTCTCTTGTATGTATGATCACGCGTAGAGGAACGTGCTCAAGAGGCCACATACGAGGATTTCCAAAATCAAGACTTTGAAGCGCTTGAGCAACCCCATCCGTTGGAGCAAGGCAAGTGTCCTTGAAGCATATTGATCCTGTTTTATTAAATGCTTTGTTTGCGAACTTGCATGCTTGTGTCAAATTGATGGGAATCCTATGGTAGGAAGTTTACTAGTTTTGTTTGACCACCCTTGTCACCTGGAATTTATGGTAGAGAGTCGGGAAGGGTTTTTACCTTTTTGCTTCTCTTAATTAATTGGGATGGCAAACAACACTACACATTTAATTATGCACCAATGATATTCTGGTTAATGTGAACTGGTCAATATGATGGGTGATCTAAGCAAGCCTGGTATGTGGATGGGTTGGATGTTATGGTGGTTTGCTTGCTTTAGATCTAAGGACCGGTTCATGCGAGAATATGCCAGGTCAACAGTGCCACCACAAGGCCAAGTATGGGTGCGGCGTAGCTGAATAATTAGGAGCGCTGCTAGTATTGTATGGACCATTGGATGGCGCGGGGAATGGGAGTCGAGGAGGACTGCCCGGGATCCGCATGGCACACGAGGGGGTCCGTGGGTGGGAGAATAGAGATTCAAGCCTGCCGGTGAAACCTTAGTGGGCCCGTACATACTAGTAGTCCCTTTTGAAAGGCTATTTTGTGATCTCTTGGCCACACACCCACGAAAGTGTGATATGGCACAATGGAGGTTTCTTAGTCATCGAAAGGTGATGAAATCACAAACATGTGGGTAAAGTGGTACAACCTCTGCAGAGAGTTTAAAACTATCATGATAGTCGTGCTCCCGGTTATGAGCGCCTGGATGACCTACATGATTAGAGTTGGAATTGGGTTATGGTTGGTTTATGGTTATGGTTTGGTAATGGGTATGGTTTTTGGATTATGGTCATGGATATGAATTTGAGTTATGGTAATTGGACATGGATAATGGTGATGTTGGCAATAATTGGATATGGTTTATATTATGTTAATATGATGGTTATGATGGGATTGTTTCACATAGACATAGTATAATGCTTTTCAAATGTTTTACTGTACTTTTCAGCACTTAGCCATTTATTACATTCGTCATTTGAATAAGCCACATGTCATACTTTCCACACTTGCTGAGTACGACATGTACTCACCCTTGCAATCCCCCCCAACAGCTACTGGAGACAATTGGGAGTATTCTGAGGATCACGTGGAGTACTAGGTTGCGTACTGTCGTCAATTGCCTATGGATTGGAGTCGTGCTGTTTAGTTTATTTTCCGCTGCAATTATTTAGAGTTTTATTATTCGTGAACTATTGGATTATTGTAATAAAGTACTTATTTATTAGTTAAGACGTGGTTAAATTTTGTATATCGTTTGTGATGCAATCGTATATGTGTGATGAACATCCTGGGCACACATATGCGTTACGCTTGGTTCATATTCGGAACCGGGTGTCACAACCACAGGCAAAGCTGACGGTAGACACGGCCTAGAACTCCGCATTATCGCCATTAAACTCCCAATCCTGACCTGCAACTGTTGGGGTGGGGAATTGCAAGAGTGAGTACATGTCGTACTCAGAAAGTGTGGAAAGTATGACATGTGGCTGATTCAAATGACGACAATAATAATGGCAAAGTGCTGAAATGTACAGTAAAACATTTGAAAAGCAATATATTATATGTATGTGAAGTAATCCCATCATAATCACGAGTAATACCATAATACCAAACTGCATTCATTACCATCATCAATAATTTCAGATTTCGCCATCGTCAATAACCATATTCAACACCAGAAATTTATCCATAACCATCCCTAACCATTACCAAACCATAACCATCCCAAATTCCAATTTCCTCTAATCATGTAGGTCATCCAGGCGCTCATAACCGGGAGCACGGCTATCATGATAGTTTTAATTAACTCTGCAGAGTTTGTACCTCTTTACCCACGTGTTTGTGATTTCATCACCCGTCGGCGACTAAAGAACCTCCCTTATGCCAATTACACTTCCTTTGGTGTATGACCAAGAGATCACAAAATAGCCTTTACAAAGGGATTACTAGCCTATTTAGACCCCACTGAGGTTTCACCGGTGGCGATGTCTCCCGCAGAGCACATCTTCAACCAAGGGCCCCCTCTTGAGCCACTCGGATCCCAGGGTAGTCCCACCATTCATCAACAAACCCAATCCGACTACCCCTTCCCCGAGCATCCACAATGGTCCAAACAGAACTAGCAAAGCCCTAATTAATCAGCTACGCCGCACCCATACTTGGCCTCGTGGTGGCACTGTAATCCTAGCTTATTCTCGCATGAACCGGTCCTTAGATCTAAAGCAAGAAAACCACCATAACATCCAACCCATCCACATACCAGGCTTGCTTAGATCACCCATTACCATACCACATTGACCAGTTCACATTAACCAGAATAGCATTGATGCATAATTAAATGTGTAGTGTTGTTTGCCATCCCAATTAATTAAGCGAAGCAAAAAGGTAAAAACCCTTCCCGACTCTCTACCATATATTCCAGGTGACAAGGGTGGTCAAACAAATCTAGTAAACTTCCTACCATAGGATTCCCATCAAATTGACACAAGCATGCAGTTTTGTAAACAAAACATTTATTTTAAAAACAGGATCAATATGCTTCAAGGACACTTGCCTTGGTCTTGCTGTTGATTAGGGTCAAAGCCTTCAAACTCCTGGTGCTGTAGATCCTCCGCGGCACTTTCTAGCGCAAATCCATCTAATCCACACAATAACATACAAGACAAGAAACACAATCAAAGAGTGCACAAATATTACTCAATATGACATGACATGCATGATTGATGCAAATGCAAGGTAGAACTTGTTACTAGATTGCTTTTAATGATCTCTAACTAGTTCTAATAGCTTTTAACAAGTTTATACAGGTTTGGAGTTGATTAGATCAAATTTTAGAATTAATTCAACACAATTTAACCAGAAAGATCAGACTAGTCCGCTAGGGAACGGACAAGTCCGCACTTGACGAGATCAGCAGATTAGGGTTTTCTAGATCGACGTAAATTTGGAGATTAGGGGTTGAATTCATGTAAGGAAAAGAGAATAGAAGGTATACCAGGTGTTTAGAACTCCAATGAACCAAGAAACTTGGAGGTAGCACTTGGATCTTGATGATCTAGGGTTGGTGTGAACTTGGAGATGAATTGGCGGTGAAGGACGAAACTTGGTGGAGATCTTGATCCTCCTTCGTTTCCTCCTCTTCTTCCTCTTGCTTGGGATCTTCTCCTCCCTCCTTGATGGTGGCTCCCCACGAACTAGGGTTTGGGTGGGTGGAAAAGTGGCAAATAGATGTCAAACCAAGGGGTGGGCTGTTTATATAGAGGTGGAGGCTAGGGTTAGATGGATCTCGAGTTTTGGGATGAGTAGAGGCCGGTTTAGAGTCCCACATGGGCTCTAAAAGAGTTAGGCACGGCGTACCTAGGCCCACTTAACGTGAAACCCAAGAAACAAGTCGTAAAACAAAAGATCAACTCGGAGTCACGAAATATCGGACAAGTCCGGACAGGACCGGACTAGTCCGAAGTCGTCCAGAGAGAAAATCGGACAAGTCTGGCCTAAAATCGGACAAGTCCGATCTTAGTCAGAAAGGAAAACGGACAAGTCCGCTGGAACACCGGACTAGTCCGGAAAAGTCCAGGGACTTAGCAAGTTTTCAAGGATTCATGGAATACCGGACTAGTCTGCACAAGATCGGACAAGTTCGATGTTGTACAGGGGCAAATATCGGACTAATCCGCAGCAAAAACGGACAAGTCCGTTTTTAGACAGAAAGAAATCGGACTAGTCCTCAGCAAAACCGGACTAGTCCGCACTTTCCTACATTTTTAAGTGCGGTTTTGCTCCAAATCAATTTTAAACTTGTTCCTCTTGTTATGGGTTAATGTTAAACATGTATATGAATGTATGCAAGGCTTGATGCATGAAAATGAGGGTGTTACAAACCTACCCCCCTTAAAATGAATCTCGCCCTCGAGATTCGACGCGGAAGAGAAGAGATAGGGAAGTCCTTCTTGAGATCATCCTCCAATTCCCACGTCGCTTCTTTTTCTGTGTGGTGCTTCCATTGAACTTTACACCATCTAATGACCTTGTTCCTTGTGACTCTCTCCTTAGTTTCCAGGATTTTGACCGGTTGCTCGGCACACGTCAAATCTTCCTCTAGCTCCAATTCTTCCATTGGCACTTGTTCTTCCGGTACTCTCAAACACTTCTTGAGCTAGGAAACATGAAAGACATCATGTACATCCGAAAGATGAGCTGGCATCTCCAACTTATACGCTACTTCTCCTCTTTTGTCTAAAATCTTGAATGGTCCAATATAGCGAGGTGCGAGCTTACCCCTTATGTTAAACCTCTTATGACCTCTCATTGGTGACACCTTGAGGTAAACAAAATCTCTCACTTCAAAGGCTAATCTCCTTCTCCTATTATCCGCATAGCCTTTTTGTCTTGATTGGGCAGCCCTCAAGTTTTCACGAATTATTTGGACTTGCTTTTTGGCTCCTTGCAACACATCCGGACCCAATACTTGAGTTTCCCCTGCTTCATTTCGGAATAAAGGTGTCCTACACCTCCTTCCATAAAGCGCTTCATATCGTGACATTTTCAAGCTTGCTTGGTAACTATTGTTGTATGAAAATTCCGCGTATGGCAAGCTTTTGTCCCAACTTTTCCCATGCTTTAAAGCACAAGCTCTTAACATGTCCTCCAAAATCTGATTGGTCCTCTCGGTTTGTCCATCCGTTTGAGGATGATATGCTGAACTAAAATTCAACCTCGTTCCCAAAGCTTCATGCAACTTTTGCCAAAACCTGGAAGTAAATTGAGAACCTCTATCCGAGACTATCTTCTTCGGTACTCCATGTCGGCACACAATATGCTCCATATACAATTCTGCTAGCTTCGCGGTGGTATATGTGGTCTTGACAGGAATGATGTGAGCTGATTTTGTCAACCGATCTACAATGACCCATATTGAATCATAGCCATACTGGGTTCACGGTAATCCAACTATAAAGTTCATACCAATCTCTTCCCACTTCCACTCTGGAATCTTCAATGGCTGCAATAACCCTGCTGGCCTTTGATGTTCCGCCTTGACTCGTTGGCACACGTCACACAATGCAACATATTCGGCTATGTCCTTCTTCATGCTATCCCACCAATAGCAAGTCTTCAAGTCTTTGTACATCTTCTTACAACCTGGGTGAATCGAGTAAGGCGAGTCATGTGGCTCCTTTAATATTGTCTCCCGAATATTCTTTACATTAGGCACAACGATCCTCTTTCCAAGCCATAAGGTACCATGTTCATCCTCGTCAAATCTGAATTCTCTCCCTTCTTCGGTTCTTTCCTTGATTTCCTTGATCTCCTCATCTGTGGTTTGTGCCTCTCGAATTTCTTGCTCCAAGGTTGGGTTTAACTCCATCATCTCCATCTCGTTTACAAACCCAAGGTTCAACCGTTCAAACTCCTTGCATAAATCGTATGGTATCTCTCGAACTGTGAGTTGGTGACTTACTCCCTTTCTACTCAAAGCATCGGCCACTACATTGGCCTTCCCCGGATGATAGTGATCCCCAAATCATAATCTTTGATGAGCTCCAACCATCTTCGTTGCCTCAAGTTCAGATCCGTTTGTGTGAAAATATACTTCAAACTCTTATGATCCGTGTAAATTTCACACCTATGTCCAAGAATATAGTGTCTCCAAATCTTCAATGCATGTACCACGGCTGCTAGTTCGAGATCATGCGTGGGGTAATTCTGCTCATGTTTCTTCAATTGTCTTGACGCATAGGCGACCACTTGACCTTCTTGCATTAATACACACCCAAGTCCTTGTCTTGATGCATCACAATAGATGTCAAAACTCTTGCTTACATCCGGTAATACCAAAACTGGGGCTGTTGTCAACCTTTTCTTCAACTCCTCAAAACTATTCTGACAAGCTTGAGTCCATCGGAATGCCTTCCTCTTCATTAGCAATTCCGTCATAGGCTTGGCTATCTTGGAAAAATCCTTGATAAATCAACAGTAATATCTAGCCATTCCAAGAAAACTCCTTATTTCCTTGACGTTCCGTGGCGGTTCCCACTTCAACACTTCTCTCACTTTTTCGGGGTCAACCGATACTCCTCCTCCTGAGATTATATGACCCAAAAATGGCACCTCTTTCAACCAAAACTGGCACTTGTTGAACTTGGCATACAATTGATGCTCCCTCAATTTCTGCAGCGTAAGCCTCAAGTGTTCCTCATGTTCCTTCTCATCCTTTGAGTAGATCATAATATCATCAATGAACACCACGACAAACTTATCCAAGTACTCCATGAAGACCTTATTCATGAGGTACATAAAGTAGGCAGGCGCATTTGTCAATCCAAATGACATCACGGTGTACTCATAAGATCCATACCGTGTCCTAAAAGCTGTTTTGGGTATGTCCGATGGTCTGATCTTCATTTGAAAGTATCCCGACCTCAAATCAATCTTGGAAAACACACAGGCGCCTTTCATCTGATCAAACAAATCCTCTATACGGGGCAAGGTGTACTTGTTCTTGATTGTTACCTCGTTGAGAGCTCGGTAATCCACGCACATCCTTTGGGATCCATCCTTCTTGTCCACAAATAGAACGGGCGCTCCCCAAGGCGAAGAGCTAGGGCGAATAAAATCCTTCTCTAATTGCTCTTGAATCTGCTTCTTGAGCTCCGCTAATTCCATAGGAGGCATCCTATACAGCCTCTTAGCTATAGGTGCGGTTCCAGGTATTAAATCAATAACAAACTCAATGTCTCGATCGGGTGGCATACCTGGCAACTCATCTGGAAACACATCCAAAAACTCACACACTACCGGAATCTCCTCAATTGTGGCACCGTCCATATGATTCAGCTCCAATTGCTTCGGTGCGGTTTGGGATGCTTCAAATTCTACTGTGATTCCTTCCTCATTAGTCAACTTCACCGTCTTTGTGGCACACTCAATAACTCCATTGTGCTTCCTCAACCAGTCCATACCAAGTATAATGTCCAATCCTTGAGAATCCAAAACAATGAGGTTGGCGGAGAAGTCTACCCCCTTTATTATAAGGCTTACTTTTGGACATACTATATTTGTCCTCATCTCTCCTCCAGGAGACTTAACCAATAGAGTAAACTTCATATGAGAGATAGGCAAACTATACTTGGCAACATACTTCGATGCAATGAATGAATGCGATGCTCCAGAATCAAATAACATAGTCGCGGGGTTGGAGTTGGCGAGAAACATACCAATGACCACGTCATCCGCTTGTTGAGCATCCTCCGTAGAGACATGGTTCACGTTGCCACGAGCAAAATTCTGCTGTCCACGGCTTCCTTGTGGTTGTCCTCCATTGGGTCTTGGGTTTTGCCTCGGTGCATTGCTTCCTTGACCAAGGCCTGACTTAGGACATTGATGCGCAAAGTGTCCAGCTTCTCCACAGGTATAGCACTTCTTAACCCCACCAGAATTATTGGGACGAGCTTGGTTTTGAACATTAGCACCAGGAAAATCAGCACGAGGTGCATAAGGCATTGGAGGCCTAGGTGCTTGCATAACAGGGCGCTGCTGCACAAACTGAGTTGGGCGCGGTGCATAACCAGGGCGTTGAGCAGGAATAGAGGAGCTGTAATGAGGCGCATTGGGTGGTGCAAAGCGAGGGCACACATTACTTCCTTGTTGCTGTCCTTGATATGGCGCCTTCCTCTTGATTTCTTGCTCCATCTCACGAATCTTGTTCTCAACCACAATTGCTTTGTCCACATGCTTCTAGAAATTGGCATAATCGCAGTTGAGTAGTTGCACTTGGATCTCATTGTTCAAGCTCCTCATGAACAAGTATTGCTTCCGGCTGTCCCGACTAACATCCTCAGGCGCATACCTTGAGAGTTGAGTGAATTTATTGAGATATTCACTCACGCTTGATCTTCCTTGCCTTAAATTCTCAAATTCTTGCCTCTTCAAGATCATAACACCCTCGGGCACATAATGAGAACGAAAATTCTCCTTGAATTCGGCCCAAGTGATTCTTTCTTGGTTCTCATGAGCACTGCAATAAGCATCCCACCAATCCGCAGCTGCTCTAACGAGTTGATGAGAAGCAAATAGCACCTTCTCCTGGTCACTACATTGGACAATAGCTACCTTCTTCTCCACGGACTTGAGCCAATCATCCGCATCCATAGAGTCAGCGGCTTGAGCAAAGGTTGGCGGCCTAGTCCTCATAAACTCTCCCAATCGGTTATGAGGAGGCGGGGGTGGCGGTGGAGGCATGTGGGGTTGATTGTTGATATTGCCAGCCTGCAGCTGTCCCATAGTCTGTATCATGGTCTGCATGAGCTGGTTTTGCATGGCCAATAGCTGCTCGATGTTGATACCTCCCTGAGTAGATCCTTGCCCATTGTTGTTCTGAGGCACTCCATTGTTCTCCTCTTCATCATTGCCATCCCTCTGGTTGCGAGTCCTCACCATCTGAAGAAAAGCAGTAGGTAAGAATTAGAAAACGTCCCCAACTATATGCATCAAGGGATATGAAGCTAACCAACTAGCTATACTAGCCTAGGTGGACATGGCAATGCTAAAGCATCCCAAAATCCTCTATTAAGCACACAAGCAAACAATATATATAGCAAACAACACTCCAAGCAAAAACACATCGATTCCTGAGTGCTCCTATGTGCACTAAAGTGTCCATTCTATCTAGGCTGCGTCCTACGGTCAACCTGTGGCTCTGATACCAATCTGTGACGCCCGGTTCCGAAAATGAACCAAGCTAACACATATGTGTGCCCAGGATGTTCATCACACATACACGAGTGCAATCACAAAAGGATATACAGAAAATTACCACAGAACAAGTTTAATTAACCAAATTTCATTACACAAACCATATTATCCTCGAATACAAGCTCTAATGAATATTAATGACAAGTTCAACTAATGCAGCGGAAATAAATTGATTAAGCAACTAAGCAACTATGCAGCATAAGCGACAGGGTATGTATATGCGCAGCTCCAATAACACCACAGGCAAAGCTGACGGTAGACACGGCCTAGAACTCCGCATTATCGCCATTAAACTCCCAATCCTGACCTGCAACTATTGGGGTGGGGAATTGCAAGAGTGAGTACATGTCGTACTCAGCAAGTGTGGAAAGTATGACATGTGGCTGATTCAAATGACGACAATAATAATGGCAAAGTGTTGAAAAGTACAGTAAAACATTTGAAAAGTAATATATTATATGTATGTGAAGTAATCCCATCATAATCACAAGTAATACCATAATACCAAACTGAATTCATTACCATCATCAATAATTCCAGATTTCGCCATCGTCAATAACCATATTCAACACCAGAAATTTATCCATAACCATCCATAACCATTACCAAACCATAACCATCCCAAATTCCAATTTCCTCTAATCATGTAGGTCATCCAGGCGCTCATAACCGGGAGCACGGCTATCATGATAGTTTTAATTAACTCTGCAGAGTTTGTACCTCTTTACCCACGTGTTTGTGATTTCATCACCCGTCGGCGACTAAAGAACCTCCCTTATGCCAATTACACTTCCTTTGGTGTATGGCCAAGAGATCACAAAATAGCCTTTACAAAGGGATTACTAGCCTATTTAGACCCCACTGAGGTTTCACCGGTGGCGATGTCTCCCGCAGAGCACATCTTCAACCAAGGGCCCCCTCTTGAGCCATTCGGATCCCAGGGTAGTCACACCATTCATCAACAAACCCAATCCGACTACCCCTTCCCCGAGCATCCACAATGGTCCAAACAGCACTAGCAAAGCCCTAATTAATCAGTTACGCCACACCCATACTTGGCCTCGTGGTGGCACTATAATCCTGGCTTATTCTCGCATGAACCGGTCCTTAGATCTAAAGCAAGCAAACCACCATAACATCCAACCCATCCACATACCAGGCTTGCTTAGATCAACCATTACCATACCACATTGAACAGTTCACATTAACCAGAATAGCATTGATGCATTATTAAATGTGTAGTGTTGTTTGCCATCCCAATTAATTAAGCGAAGCAAAAAGGTAAAAACCCTTCCCGACTCTCTACCATATATTCCAGGTGACAAGGGTGGTCAAACAAATCTAGTAAACTTCCGACCATATGATTCCCATCAAATTGACACAAGCATGCAGTTTTGTAAACAAAACATTTATTTTAAAAACAGGATCAATATGCTTCAAGGACACTTGCCTTGCTCTTGCTGTTGATTAGGGTCAAAGCCTTCAAACTCCTGGTGCTGTAGATCCTCCGCGGCACTTTCTAGCGCAAATCCGTCTAATCCACACAATAACATACAAGACAAGAAACACAATCAAAGAGTGCACAAATATTACTCAATATGACATGACATGCATGATTGATGCAAATGCAAGGTAGAACTTGTTACTAGATTGCTTTTAATGATCTCTAACTAGTTCTAATAGCTTTTAACAAGTTTATACAGGTTTGGAGTTGATTAGATCAAATTTTAGAATTAATTCAACACAATTTAACCAGAAAGATCGGACTAGTCCGCTAGGGACCGGACAAGTCCGCACTTGACGAGATCAGCAGATTAGGGTTTTCTAGATCGACGTAAATTTGGAGATTAGGGGTTGAATTCACGTAAGGAAAAGAGAATAGAAGGTATACCGGGTGTTTAGAACTCCAATGAACCAAGAAACTTGGAGGTAGCACTTGGATCTTGATGATCTAGGGTTGGTGATGAACTTGGAGATGAATTGGTGGTGAAGGACGAAACATGGTGGAGATCTTGATCCTCCTTCGTTTCCTCCTCTTCTTCCTCTTGCTTGGGATCTTCTCCTCCCTTCTTGATGGTGGCTCCCCACGAACTAGGATTTGGGTGGGTGGAAAAGTGGCAAATAGATGTCAAACCAAGGGGTGGGCTGTTTATATAGAGGTGGAGGCTAGGGTTAGATGGATCTCGAGTTTTGGGATGAGTAGAGGCCGGTTTAGAGTCCCACATGGGCTCTAAAAGCGTTAGGCACGACGTACCTAGGCCCACTTAACGTGAAACCCAAGAAACAAGTCGTAAAACAAAAGATCAACTCGGAGTCATGAAATATCGGACAAGTCCGGACAGGACCGGACTAGTCCGAAGTCGTCCAGAATAAAGGAAAACGGACAAGTCCGCTGGAACACCGGACTAGTCCGGAAAAGTCCAGGGACTTAGCAAGTTTTCAAGGATTCATGGAATACCGGACTAGTCCGCACAAGATCGGACAAGTACGAAGTTGTCCAGGGGCAAATATCGGACTAATCCGCAGCAAAAACGGACAAGTCCGTTTTTAGACAGAAAGAAATCGGACTAGTCCTCAGCAAAACCGGACTAATCCGCACTTTCCTACATTTTTAAGTGCGATTTTGCTCCAAATCAATTTTAAACTTGTTCCTCTTGTTATGGGTTAATGTTAAACATGTATATGAATGTATGCAAGGCATGATGCATGAAAATGAGGGTGTTACAAGTGAATACGGTTCATATTGTAACTGTAGTCCCTTAGAGTTTGTTGCATCCAAAGGAGTTGTGCACAACAACTCCCGGCTGCAACATACTCCGGTTCGGCTGTGGATAAGGCAATGGAATTTTGTTTCTTGGAGGGCCAAGAAATTAAGGATCTCCCTAGGAATTGACATGTACCGGAGGTACTCTTTCTATCTACCTTGCATCCAGCATAATCTGCATCGGAGTAACCAATGAGATTGAATTTTGAGCCTTTTGGATACCAAAGACCAAGGTTGGGTGTATGAACTAAATATCTAAAGTTCCTTTTTACGGCTGTCAAATGGCACTCCTTAAGATTGGCTTGAAATCTTGCACACAAACACACACTCAACATAATATCTGGCCTAGATGCACATAAATAGAGTAGAGATCCAGTCATGGAGCGATATACCTTTTGGTCGACGCAAGGTCCATTTTCATTGAGATCCAAGTGGCCATTTGTTGTCATGGGAGTCTTTATAGGCTTCGCCTTGTCCATGCCAAACTTCTTGAGTATGTCTTGCTTGTACTTGGTTTAGCTTATGAACGCCTCTTCCTTTTGTTGCCGCACTTGGAATCCCAAGAAGTACTTTAATTCTCCCATCATTGACATGTCAAACCTATCTGTCATGATTTTACTAAATTCCTCACAAAAAGATTGATTAGTTGACCCAAAGATTATATCATCAATATAAATTTGACAAATAAAAAGATCATTGTCAAAATTCTTTGTAAACAGTGTATAATCTATTTTGCCAATCTTAAAGCCATTTTCAATTAAGAAATCTCTAAGACACTCATACCAAGCTCTAGGAGCTTGTTTGAGGCCGTAGAGAGCCTTACGCAATTTAAATACGTGGTCGGGAAACTCTTCGTCTTCAAACCCGGGGGGGTTGCTCCACATATACCTCCTTCTTGATTGATCCATTGAGGAAGGCGCTTTTCACATCCATTTGATAAAGCTTGAAATCATGGTGAGTAGCATATGCAAGTAATATTCTAATAGATTCAAGTCTAGCTACGGGAGCAAAGTTCTCATCAAAATCCAAACCTTCGACTTGTGAATACCCTTTGGCCACAAGTCGTGCCTTGTTCCTTGTCACCACCCCGTGTTCATCTTGTTTGTTGCGGAAGACCCACTTGGTGCCAACAATGTTCGCATTGGGTCTTGCCACGAGTTCCCACACCTCATTCCACTTGAAGTTGTTCAATTCTTCTTGCATTATCACCACCCAGTCCGGATCTTTCAATGCATCCTCAACCCTGCGCGGTTCCAAAAAGGATACAAACGAGTAGTGTTCACAAAAGTTAGCTATACGAGATCTAGTGGTTACTCCCTTTTGGATGTCACCGATGATGTTGTCGATTGGGTGATCCCTTTGGACGCATTGGTGTACTCTTGGGTGTGGCACTTGAGGCGTTGTATCTTCATGATCATCTTCTTCTCCCCCTACATGGTTCCCTTCGTTGACTTGTTGATTATATTCGTATTCTTGTGGTTGATCTTGTATGGAAGCTCCCCCTTGATCGTTGACCTCCTCTTGTGGCTCATCTTCCTCATACACATGTAGAGGTGACTCTTGTGGTCGAACTTCACCTAAGGCCATTCTTTTCAATGCTTGACAAGGAACTTCTTCTTTACCTAGTACACATGGATCAACTTGCTCCTTTTGGGAGCCATTAATTTCATTGAACACTACGTCACGTGCAATTTCAACAAGTCCGGAGGTCTTGTTGAAAACAAGATAGGCATAAGTGTTCGAATCATAACCAAGCAAGAAACTTTCATCGGACTTCGAAGCGAACTTTGAAGTCCTGGGCTTCTTGTTTAAAATATAACATGGAGAACCAAAAACTTGAAAATATGAAATATTGGGTTTGTTACCGGTGAGTAGCTCATAGGATGTCTTCTTGAGTAGTCGATGAAGATAAAGTCGATTTGTGGCGTGGGAAGCGGTGTTAATTGCTTCCGCCCAAAATCGATTCGAGGTCTTGTACTCATCGAGCATTGTTCTTGCCATCTCTATGTGGGTTCGGTTCTTTCTTTCGACAACTCCATTTTGTTGTGGAGAGTATGGAGCTCAAAACTCGTGCTTTATGCCTTCTTCATCAAGGTACTCCTCCACTTGTGTGTTCTTGAACTATGTGTCATTGTCGCTTCGAATGTTCTTGATTGTCAATGAGAATTTGTTTTGAGCTCGCTTGAAGAACTTCTTGAGTATTCCTTGTGTTTCTGACTTATCATGCAAAAAGAAAACCCAAGTGAAGCGAGAAAAATCATCAACAACTACTAAACCATATTTGTTACCGCCGATGCTTATGTAAGCAATTGGATCAAATAAGTCCATGTGAAATAGCTCGAGCGGTCTTGTTGTAGTCATGACGTTCTTGGCGAGGTGAGGTGCTCCAACTTGCTCCCCGGCTTGGCATGCGCTACAAGGCCTGTCTTTCTCAAATACAACATCCTTTAAACCTCGGATGTGATCGCCCTTGAGGAGTTTTTGAAGGTTCCTCATACCAACATGCACTAGCCGTCTATGCCACAACCAACCCATGTTGGTTTTTGCAATCAAGCATGTGCCAAGTTCAACTTTATCCTTGTTGAAGTCAACAAGATAGAGCTTTCCCTTTAACATGCCCTTGAATGAAATGGAACCATCACTCCTCCTAGAAACGGTCACACCCTCATTAGTGAACAAGCAATTATAACCTTTGTCACATAATTGAGATATGGACAGCAGGTTATAATCTAAGGATTCTACATGTAAAACATGAGAAAGTGTGTGTTTAGAAGATATTGCAATTTTACCGGTGCCGAGCACCTTTCCTTGACTACTATCTCCAAAGTAGATGCCCTCGTTTGGATCCTCATTTTCCTCATATTAACATTCTTCTTTCTCCGGTCATATGGTTGGTGCAGCCACTGTCTAGCACCCATTTAGATCCACCAGAGGATTAGGCCCGCAAAAACAAATTATGCTTTGGTTTTAGGTACCCAAGCTTGCTTGGGTCCTTGGAGGTTAGTTACAAGACATTTTGGCACCCACACATGAGACTTGGTGTTCCCATGGCGTGGCCCAACATACTGAGCATAAACTTTGCCAAAATTATTTCTCATTAAGATATACGAGGCATCAAAAGTTCTAAACAATAACTGTTGTTGATTATGTACAGGACTAGTCTGGGAGGCCAGACTCGTCTAGAGGACCGGACTTGTCCGGACCCCGACTGGACTAGTACGAACTTTTTCAGTTTGAGAGGGTCCTTTTTTACAAAGGCAATCCTCTCCTTGTTATTCTTATGGATTTTAGCATGTTGCTTCTCACCATAAGAATAACCAATGCCATATTTGACATTTGGAGGTCTTTGGACCAAGTATGCACCGCGTGCATATTTGATCTTCTCCTTGTCAAATATGCCACTTTGGGTAGGATGCTTATACTTTGTAGAGGTCGGCTTGTCTTTCAAACTGATGTCAATTTTACTGCATGTATAAGTAGAAGCAACCTCAATTTTAGTGAGTTGAGAAGGTGAACTTGAAGAGGATGAAGGTTCACCTTGCTTGAGTGACTCAACTTGCACTTAAAGGATCTTGTTAACATTGATCAAGCCAGCAAGTTGGTCCTTGATTGTAGCATTTGAGTCGGTTAACTCCAAGCAAGTTTCCTTGCTCGAAGCTAACTCAAGCTCTAGTGATTTGCTTCGTTCCTTTTCAAGTTCTAGAAGCTTGTCAAGTTCGACATATTCCTCCTTTTGGGAGATGATCATGTCCTCTTGACGATGTATTAACCTCTCCTTCTCAACAAGTTGATCAAGCAAAAATTTCATCTTTGTGGTTGTTTTCCTATCTAGTCCAATAAGCATATCCTCATTATCACTATTGATTTCATCATCACTAGAATAGGAATGCACGTAAGGAGTTTTAATGGTTACCTTGCGTTTACCTTCCTTTACCATAAGGCAAGTGCCATCTCTCTTCCATGCGCCGAGTGTAGGGAAGAGAGTAGAATTCTTGGATGTCTTCTCAATGGCTATGCTAGCCATCTCTTCCTCCTCGGATGATGAGGACTCATCATTTGAGTCCCACTCTTTCCCAATGTGCGTTTGTTCGGCTTGTTTCTTCTTCTTGAATAATTTCTTGGGTTGAGGCTTGGCTTCTTTGCTCTTCTTCTTGTTCTCTTCATATGGGCAATCAACTATAAAGTGGCTATACTCACCACAATTATAGCATGCCCGCCTCAACTTTGACTTTGTTCTTTCCTTGTACTTTCCTTCGCTTGACTTTGCACCTTGTCTCTTTTTCATTATTCTCTTGAATTTCTTCATGAACAATATCATGTCTTCCTCATCTAGTTCACTGCTCTCGTCATCACTGTCTTCTTCTAGTTGTGCTTCTCTAGCTTCTTTAGATAGGGGCTTGAGGGTGGACTTCAAAGCAACCCCTTTCTTCTTTGCCTAGGTGAGGCCGGCAATCTCCTTGACATGCTTTGCTTGTTTTTCCATCATCTTGAAGTTGATGATCTTTCCAAGCAATTCATCCGGAGTCATCCTTTTGTATTCGGGACTTTCTCTGATCATGGAGCATAGGGTGACGTTGCGAGGCACGAAAGCTCTAAGGATGAGCTTTACCACCTCGTGGTCATTCCACTTCTTACTTCCGTATGATCTGACCTTGTTGACGAGTGTCTTCAATCGGTTGTACATGTCCTGGGGTGACTAGTCTTCTTCAATTGTGAATCTTCCTAATTTGCCTTCGATCATTTCGATCTTTGCTTCACGCACATGATGGTCACCTTCATGTGCAGTTTGCACTGTGTCCCAAATCTCCTTAGCAATCTCGAGTCCATCTGTAACACCCTCATTTTCATGCATCATGCCCTACATACACTCATATACATGTTTAACATTAACCCACAACAAGTGGAATGAGTTTAACATTGATTTGGAGCATTTAAAATTAATTTGGAACAAAACCGCACTTAAAAACGCAGGAAAGTGCGGACTAGTCCGATTATGCTGAGGACTAGTCCGATTTCTCTCTGACCAAAAACGGACTTGTCCGACTTTGTGCGGACTAGTACGTTATTCCAAGAATCCTGGAAATTCGCTAAGTCCTTGGACTTTTCCGGACTAGTCCGGTGTTCCAGCGGACTTGTCCGATTTCCTCTCTGTTTAAAGTCGGACTTGTCCGATGTTTGGCCAGACTTGTCCGATTTTCTCTCTGGACGACTTCGGACTAGTCCGGTCCTTTTCGGACTTGTCCGATGTTTCGCGACTCCGAGTTGATCTTTTGTTTTACGACTTGTTTCTTGGGTTTCACGTTAAGTGGGCCTAGGGACGTCGTGCCTAACTCTTTTAGAGCCCATGTGGGACTCTAAACCGGCCTCTACTCATCCCAAAACTCGAAATCCATCTAACCCTAGCGTCCACCTCTATATAAACAACCCCACCCCTTGGTTTGACATCTATTTGCCACTTTTCCACCCACCCAAACCCTAGTTCGTGGAGAGCCACCATCAAGGAGGGAGGAGAAGATCCCAAGCAAGAAGAAGAAGAGGAGGAAACGAAAGAGGATCAAGATCTCCACCAAGTTTTGTTCTTCACCACCAATTCATCTCCAAGTTCATGACCAACCCTAGATCATCAAGATCCAAGTGTTACCTCCAAGTTTCTTGATTCATTGGAGTTCTAAACACCTGGTATACCTTCTATTATCTTTTCCTTATGAGAATTCAACCCCTAATCTCCGAATTCACATCGATCTAGAAAACCCTAATCTGCTGATCTCGCAGAGTGCGGACTTGTTCGGTCCCTAGCGGACTAGTCCGGTCTTCCTGGTTAAATTGGGTTGAATTAATTCTAAAATTTGATCTAATCAAATCCAAACCTGTATAAACTTGTTAAAAGCTATTAGAACTAGTTAGTGATCATTAAAAGCAATCTAGTAACAAGTTCTACCTTGCATTTGTATCAATCATGCATGTCATGTCATATTGAGTAATATTTGTGCACTCTTTGATTGTGTTTCTTGTCTTGTATGTTTATTGTGTGGATTAGACGGATTTGCGCTAGAGAGTGCTGCGGAGGATCTACATCATCAAGAGTTTGAAGGCTTTGATCCTAATCAACAGCAAGAGCAAGGCAAGTGTCCTTGAAGCATATTGATTCTATTTTTAAATAAATGTTTTGTTTGCAAAATTGCATGCTTGTGTCAATTTGATGGGAATCCTATGGTAGGAAGTTTATTAGATTTGCTAAACCACCCTTGTCACCTGGAATTTATGGTAGAGAGTCGGGAAGGGTTTTTACCTTTTTGCTTCGCTTAATCAACTGGGATGAGAAACCAACTATACCACTCAATTTAATTATGCATGGATGAGATTATGGTAAACATGAACTGGTTAAATATGATATGGTAATGGGTGATCTAAGCAAGCCTGGTATGTGGATGGGTTGGATGTCATGGTGGTTTGCTTGCTCTCGATCTAAGGACCGGTTCATGCGAGAATAAGCTAGGACTACAGTGCCACCACGAGGCAAAGTATGGGTGCGGCGTAGCTGATTAATTAGGGCTTTGCCAGTGCTATTTGGACCATTAAGGATGCTCGGGGAAGGGGTAGTCAGATTGGGTTTGTTGATGATTGGCGGGACTACCCTGGGATCCGAATGGCTCAAGAGGGGGCCCTTGGTTGAAGATGTGCTCAGTTGGAGGCATCGCCACCGGTGAAACCTCAGTGGGGTCTAAATAGGCTAGTAATCCCTTTGTAAAGGCTATTTTGTGATCTCTTGGTCATACACCAAAGGAAGTGTAATTGGCGTGAGGGAGGTTCTTTAGTTGCCGACGGGTGATGAAATCACAAACACGTGGGCAAAGAGGTACAAACTCTGCAGAGTTAAATAAAACTATCATGATAGCCGTGCTCCCGGTTATGAGCACCTGGACAACTTCCATGATTAGAGGGAAATTGGAATTTGGGATGATTATGGTTTGGTAATGGTTATGGATGGTTATGGATTTATTTCTGGTATTGAATATGGTTATTGGCAAATGGTGAAATCTGGAATTATTGATGATGGTAGTGAGTTCAGATTGGTATTGTGATAATGCTTATGATTATGATGGGTTTACTTCACATACATATACTATATTGCTTTTCAAACGTTTTAATGTACTTTTCAGCACTTAACCATTATTATTGTCGTCATTTGAATAAGTCGCATGTCATACTTTCCACACTTGCTGAGTATGACATGTACTCACTCTTGCAATCCCCCCCAACAGTTGCAGGTCAAGATTTGGAGTTTAATGGTGATAATGCGGAGTTCTAGGCCGTGTCTACCGTCAGCTTTGCCTGTGGTGTTATTGGAGCTGCGCTATACCCTATTGCTTATGCTGCCTAGCTGTTTAGTTTGCTTAATTAGTTTATTTTGGCTGCATTAGTTGAACTTGTCATTAATATTCATTAGAGCTTGTATTTGAGGATAATCTGGTTTGTGTAATAAAACTTGGTTAATTAATCTTGTTCCGTGGTAATTTTTGGTATACTCTTTTGTGATTGCACTTGTGTATGTGTGATGAACATCCTGGGCACACATATGCGTTTGCTTGGTTCATTTTTCAGAATCGGGCGTCACAGATTGGTATCAGAGCCACAGGTTGACCGTAGGATGCAGCCTAGATAGAATGGACACTTTAGAGCACATAGGATCACTCAGGAATCGATGTATTTTGGTTGGTGTGTTGTTTGCTATATATTGTTTGCTTGTGTGCTTAATAGAGGATTATGGGATGCCTTAGCATTGCCATATCCACCTAGGCTAGTATAGCTAGTTGGTTAGCTTCATATCCCTTGATGCATATAGTTGGGGACGTTTTCTAATTCTTATCTATTGCTTTTTTTCAGATGGTGAGGACTCGCAACCAGAGGGATGGCAATGATGAGGAGGAGAACCATGGAGTACCTCAGAACAACAATGGGCAAGGACCTACTCATGGAGCTATCAACATTGAGCAGCTATTGGCTATGCAAAACCAGCTCATGCAGACCATGATACAAACAATGGGACAGCTACAGGCTGGCAATATCAACAATCAGCCCCACATGCCTCCACCGCCACCCCCGCCTCCTCATAACCGATTGGGAGAGTTTATGAGGACTAGGCCGCCAACCTTTGCTCAAGCTGCCGACCCTATAGATGCGGACGATTGGCTCAAGTCCGTGGAGAAGAAGCTAGCTGTTGTCCAATGCAGTGACCGGGAGAAGGTCTTGTTTGCTTCTCATCAACTAGTTGGAGCAGCCCCGGATTGGTGGGATTCTTATTGCAATGCTCATGAGAACCAAGAGAGAATTACTTGGGTCGAATTCAAGGAGAATTTTCGTTCTCATTATGTGCCCGAGGGTGTTATGATCTTGAAGAGGCAAGAATTTGAGAATTTAAGGCAAGGAAGATCAAGCTGAGTGAATATCTCAATAAATTCACTCAACTCTCAAGGTATGCGCCTAAGGATGTTAGTCGGGACAGCCGGAAACAATATTTTTTCATGAGAGGCCTCAACAATGAAATTCAAGTGCAACTACTCAACTGCGATTATGCAAATTTTCAGAAGCTTGTGGACAAAGCAATTGTGGTTGAGAACAAGATCCGTGAGATGGAGCAAGAAATCAAGAGGAAGACGCCATATCAAGGACAACAACAAGGAAGTAATGGGCGCCCTCGCCTTGCACCACCCAATGCGCCTCATTACAGCTCTTCTATTCCTGCTCAACGCCCTGGTTATGCACCACACCCAACTCAGTTTGTGCAGCAGCGCCCTGTCATGCAAGCACCTAGGCCTCCAATGCCTTATGCGCCTCGTGCTAATTTTCCTGCTGCAAGTGCTCAAAACCAAGCTCGTCCCAATAATTCTAGTGGAATTAAGAAGTGTTGTACTTGTGGAGAAGCTGGACACTTTGCGCATCAATGTCCTAAGTCAGGCCTTGGTCAAGGAAGCAATGCTCTGAGGCAAAACCCAAGACCCAATGGAGGACAACCACAAGGGAACCATGGACAGCAGAATTTTGCTCGTGGCAACGTGAACCATGTCTCTACGGAGGATGCTCAACAAGCGGATGACGTGGTCACTGGTATGTTTCTCGCCAACTCCAGCCCCGCGACTATGTTATTTGATTCTGGAGCATCACATTCATTCATTGCATCAAAATATGTTGCCAAGTATAGTTTGCCTATCTCTCATATGAAGTTTACTCTATTGGTTAAGTCTCCTGGAGGAGAGATGAGGACAAATATAGTATGTCCAAAAGTAAGCCTTAGAATAAGGGGAGTAGACTTCTCCGCCAACCTCATTGTTTTAGATTCTCAAGGATTGGACATTATACTTGGTATGGACTGGTTGAAGAAGCACAATGGAGTTATTGAGTGTGCCACGAAGACGGTGAAGTTGACCAACGAAGAAGGAATCACCGTAGAATTTGAAGCATCTCAAACCGCACCAAAGCAATTGGAGTTGAATCATATGGACGGTGCCGCAATTGAGGAGATTCTGGTGGCGTGTGAATTTTTGGATGTTTTTCCGGACGAGTTGCCAGGTATGCCACCTGATCGAGACATTGAGTTTGTTATTGATTTAATACCTGGAACTGCACCTATAGCTAAGAGGTCGTATAGGATGCCTCCTATGGAATTAGCGGAGCTCAAGAAGTAAATTCAAGAGCAACTAGAGAAGGGTTTTATTCGCCCTAGCTCTTCACCTTGGGGAGCGCCCGTTCTATTTGTGGACAAGAAGGATGGATCCCAAAGGATGTGTGTGGATTACCGAGCCCTCAACGAGGTAACAATCAAGAACAAGTACACCTTGCCCCGTATAGAGGATTTGTTTGATCAGATGAAGGGTGCTTGTGTCTTCTCTAAGATTGATTTGAGGTCTGGATATTTTCAAATGAAGATTAGACCATCGGACATACCCGAAACAGCTTTTAGGACATGGTATGGATCTTATGAGTACACCGTGATGTCTTTTGGATTGACAAATGCGCCTGCCTACTTTATGTACCTCATGAATAAGGTCTTCATGGAGTACTTGGACAAGTTTGTCGTGGTGTTTATTGATGACATTATGATCTACTCGAAGGATGAGAAGGAACATGAGGAACACTTGAGGCTTACGCTGCAGAAATTAAGAGAGCATCAATTGTATGCCAAGTTCAACAAGTGTCAGTTTTGGTTGAGAGAGGTGTCGTTTTTGGGTCATATAATTTCAGGAGGGGGAGTACCGGTTGACCCTGTAAAAGTGAGAGACGTGTTGAAGTGGGAATCGCCGCAAAATGTCAAGGAAATAAGGAGTTTTCTTGGGATGGTTGGATATTACCGTAGATTCATCAAGGACTTTTCCAAGATAGCCAAGCCTATGACGGAGTTGCTAATGAAGGGAAAGGCTTTCCAATGGACTCAAGCTTGTCAAAATAGTTTTGAGGAGTTGAAGAAGAGGTTCAACAGCCCCAGTTTTGGTATTGCCGGATGTGAGCAAGAGTTTTGATATTTATTGTGATGCATCGAGACAAGGACTTGGATGTGTATTGATGCAAGAAGGTCAAGTGGTCGCCTACGCATCAAGACATGAAGAAACATGAGCAGAATTACCCCATGCATGATTTAGAACTTGCAGCCGTGGTACATGCATTGAAGATTTGGAGACACTATGTTCTTGGACATAGGTGTGAAATTTATACGGATCATAAGAGTTTGAAGTATATTTTCACACAAACGGATCTGAACTTGAGGCAACAGAGATGGTTGGAGCTCATCAAAGATTATGATTTGGGGATCAACTATCATCCGGGAAAGGCCAATGTAGTGGCCGATGCTTTGAGTAGAAAGGGAGCAAGTCATCAACTCAAAGTTCGAGAGTTATCATCTGAGTTATGTAAGGAGTTTGAAAGGTTGAACCTTGGATTTGTAAATTAGATGAAGATGATGGAGTTAAACCCAACCTTGGAGCCAGAAATTCGAGAGGCACAAACCGTAGATGAGGAGATCGAGGAAATCAAGGAAAGGACCGAAGAAGGGAGAGAATTCAGATTTGACGAGGACGAATATGGTACCTTATGGCTTGGAAAGAGGATAGTTGTGCCTAATGTAAAGCATATTCGAGAGACAATATTAAAGGAGGCACATGACTCACCTTACTCAATTCACCCTGGATGTACAAAGATGTACAAAGACTTGAATACTAGCTATTGGTGGGATAGCATGAAGAAGGACATAGCTGAATACGTAGCCTTGTGTGATGTGTGCCAACGAGTCAAGGCGGAAAATCAAAGGCCAGTAGGATTATTGCAACCGTTGAAGATTCCAGAACGGAAGTGGGAATAAATTGGAATGGACTTCATAGTTGGGTTACAACGTACTCAGTCCGGGTATGACTCAATTTGGGTAATGGTGGATCGCTTAACCAAGTCAGCTAATTTTGTCCCTGTGAAGACCAAATATACAGCTGCACAATTGGCCGAAATATACATGGAGCATATTGTGTGTCGACATGGAGTCCCTAAGAAGATAGTCTCAGATAGAGGTTCTCAGTTTACTTCCAAGTTTTGGCGAAAATTGCATGAAGCCTTGGGAACGAGGTTAAATTTTAGTTCATCATATCATCCTCAAACGGATGGACAAGCCGAGAGGACCAATCAGATTTTAGAGGACATGTTAAGAGCTTGTGCTTTAAAGCATGGTAAAAGTTGGGACAAAATCTTGCCATACGCAGAATTTTCATACAACAATAGTTACCAAGCAAGTTTGAAGATGTCACCATATGAAGCACTTTATGGGAGGAAGTGTAGGACACCTTTGTTCTGGAATGAGGCAGGAGAAACTCAAGTATTTGGACCAGATGTGTTGCAAGAAGCCGAAAAGCAAGTCCAAATAATTCGTGAAAACTTGAGGGCTGCTCAATCAAGGCAAAAAGGCTATGCGGACAATAGGAGAAGGAAACTAGCCTTTGAAGTGGGAGATTTTGTTTACCTCAAGGTGTCACCAATGAGAGGTCATAAGAGGTTTAACATAAGAGGAAAGCTAGCACCTCGTTATATTGGACCATTCAAGATTTTGGACAAAAGAGGAGAAGTAGCGTATAAGTTGGAGATGCCAGCTCATCTTTCAGACGTACATGATGTCTTTCATGTTTCCCAACTCAAGAAGTGCTTGAGAGTACCGGAAGAACAAGTGCCAATGGAAGAATTGGAATTAGAGGAAGATTTGACTTATGCCGAGCAACCGGTTAAGATCTTGGAAACCAAGGAGAGAGTCACAAGGAACAAGTTTATTCGATGGTGTAAAGTTCAATGAAAGCACCACACAGAAAAAGAAGCGACATTGGAATTGGAACATGATCTCAAGAAGGAATTTCCCTATCTCTTCTCTTCTGCGTCGAATCTCGAGGGCGAGATTCATTTAAGGGGGGTAGGTTTGTAACACCCTCATTTTCATGCATCATGCCCTACATACACTCATATACATGTTTAACATTAACCCACAACAAGAGGAACGAGTTTAACATTGATTTGGAGCATTTTAAATTGATTTGGAACAAAATCGCACTTAAAAATGCAGGAAAGTGCGGACTAGTCCGATTTTGCTGAGGACTAGTCCGATTTCTCTCTGACCAAAAACAGACTTGTCCGATTTTGTGCGGACTAGTCCGTTATTCCAAGAATCCTGGAAATTCGCTAAGTCCTTGGACTTTTTCGGACTAGTCCGGTGTTCCAACGGACTTGTCCGATTTCCTCTCTGTTTAAAGTCGGACTTGTCCGATGTTTGGCCAGACTTGTCCGATTTTCTCTCTGGACGACTTCGGACTAGTCCGGTCCTTTCCGGACTTGTCCGATATTTCGCGACTCTGAGTTGATCTTTTGTTTTATGACTTGTTTCTTGGGTTTCACGTTAAGTGGGCCTAGGAACGTCGTGCCTAACTCTTTTAGAGCCCATGTGGGACTCTAAACCGGCCTCTACTCATCCCAAAACTCGAAATCCATCTAACCCTAGCCTCCACCTCTATATAAACAACCCCACCCCTTGGTTTGACATCTATTTGCCACTTTTCCACCCACCCAAACCCTAGTTCGTGGAGAGCCACCATCAAGGAGGGAGGACAAGATCCCAAGCAAGAAGAAGAAGAGGAGGAAACGAAAGAGGATCAAGATCTCCACCAAGTTTTGTTCTTCACCACCAATTCATCTCCAAGTTTATCACCAACCCTAGATCATCAAGATCCAAGTGTTACCTCCAAGTTTCTTGATTCATTGGAGTTCTAAACACCTGGTATACCTTCTATTATCTTTTCCTTACGAGTATTCAACCCCTAATCTCCGAATTCACGTCGATCTAGAAAACCCTAATCTGCTGATCTCGCAGAGTGCAGACTTGTCCGGTCCCTAGCGGACTAGTCCGGTCTTCCTGGTTAAATTGGGTTTAATTAATTCTAAAATTTGATCTAATCAAATCCAAACCTGTATAAACTTGTTAAAAGCTATTATAACTAGTTAGTGATCATTAAAAGCAATCTAGTAACAAGTTCTACCTTGCATTTGCATCAATCATGCATGTCATGTCATATTGAGTAATATTTGTGCACTCTTTGATTGTTTTTCTTGTCTTGTATGTTTATTGTGTGGATTAGACGGATTTGCGCTAGAGAGTGCCGCGGAGGATCTACAGCATCAAGAGTTTGAAGGCTTTGATCCTAATCAACAGCAAGAGCAAGGCAAGTGTCCTTGAAGCATATTGATCCTATTTTTAAATAATTTTTTTGTTTGCAAAATTGCATGCTTGTGTCAATTTGATGGGAATCCTATGGTAGGAAGTTTATTAGATTTGATAAACCACCCTTGTCACCTGGAATTTATGGTAGAGAGTCGGGAAGGGTTTTTACCTTTTTGCTTCGCTTAATTAACTGGGATGGGAAACCAACTATACCACTCAATTTAATTATGCATGGATGAGATTATGGTAAACATGAACTGGTTAAATATGATATGGTAATGGGTGATCTAAGCAATCCTGGTATGTGGATGGGTTGGATGTCATGGTGGTTTGCTTGCTCTAGATCTAAGGACCGGTTCATGCGAGAATAAGCCAGGACTACAGTGCCACCACGAGGCCAAGTATGGGTGCGGTGTAGCTAATTAATTAGGGCTTTGCGAGTGCTATTTAGACCATTAAGGATGCTCGGGGAAGGGATAGTCGTATTGGGTTTGTTGATGATTAGCGGGACTACCCTGGGATCCGAATGGCTCAAGAGGGGGCCCTTGGTTGAAGATGTGCTCAGTTGGAGGCATCGCCACCGGTGAAACCTCAGTGGGGTCTAAATAGGCTAGTAATCCCTTTGTAAAGGCTATTTTGTGATCTCTTGGCCATACACCAAAGGAAGTGTAATTGGCGTGAGGTAGGTTCTTTAGTCGCCGACGGGTGATGAAATCACAAAAACGTGGGTAAAGAGGTACAAACTCTGCAGAGTTAAATAAAACTATCATGATAGCCGTGCTCCCGGTTATGAGCACCTGGACAACTTCCATGATTAGAGGTAAATTGGAATTTGGGATGATTATGGTTTGGTAATGGTTATGGATGGTTATGGATTTATTTCTGGTATTGAATATGGTTATTGGCAAATGGTGAAATCTGGAATTATTGATGATGGTAGTGAGTTCAGATTGGTATTGTGATAATGCTTATGATTATGATGGGTTTACTTCACATACATATAATATATTGCTTTTCAAACGTTTTAATGTACTTTTCAGCACTTAACCATTATTATTGTCGTCATTTGAATAAGCCACATGTCATACTTTCCACACTTGCTGAGTACGACATGTACTCACTCTTGCAATCCCCCCCCAACAGTTGCAGGTCAAGATTTAGAGTTTAATGGTGATAATGCGGAGTTCTAGGTCGTGTCTACTGTCAGCTTTGCCTGTGGTGTTATTGGAGTTGCGCTATACCCTATTGCTTATGCTGCCTAGCTATTTAGTTTGCTTAATTAGTTTATTTCCGCTGCATTAGTTGAACTTGTCATTAATATTCATTAGAGCTTGTATTCGAGGATAATCTGGTTTGTGTAATAAAACTTGGTTAATTAATCTTGTTCCGTGGTAATTTTCTGTATACTCTTTTGTGATTGCACTCGTGTATGTGTGATGAACATCCTGGGCACACATATGCGTTAGCTTGGTTCATTTTTCGGAACCGGTCATCACACCATCCACCTTGGTGAACTTGTCCCAATTGAGAGAAGAGGTAATTACTGTCGCGGCTTGAGCATTTCGATGAATAGCCTGCTCTTGGCTTGGTGTGAGCTCTTCGTCGTCGTCCGGGATATCTATCTCTGTGCACACAATATGCCATAAATTTGGATTGAGAGAAATTAGATGCATTTTCATATTTTGCCTCCACATTGAGTAATCACTTCTATCGAAATGTGGGACTTTTCCAAGTGGGATAGACAAATAATGATTATTATTGGAATTGAGACGATCATAGTTAAAAGGATACCAGGAGTAGTCGGTGTGACTACTCCCCTTCTTCTTTTCTTCAATCTTCACTTTCCCTTTGGAAAGTGTCTTTTTTCTTAGGAGCGCCTTTAGTTCTAGCGTCTCCTCATTGTCGTAGTCGAAGTCTTGAATGGCTTCGAGGAGCTTCTCCACCTTGAGGTTCTTTTCATCATCAACCTTTTCTTGGTTATTGCTCTTGTGGATGTCCTTCATGTCCGACATGATCTTCTTCGAGCGATTAGTCTCTTTCTTGAAGAACCTGCTCTGATACCAATTGAATGTGGCCTAGAGGGGGGTGAATAGGCCTTTTTGAAATTTTTCGAAACCTGCAACACTTAACAACCAGTTCAAAACCAGAGATATCGGACTAGTCCGGTAAAGTGCGGACTAGTCTGGTGTGTACCGACTAGTTTGATTAAGTTTGATCAATTAATTTGATTCTTCAATGTATGCAGCGGAAATATATAGTCAAATCAAGTGTTACAATATTATGGACTAGGGTCTGTCACAATTCAATCTTATATTTAATGATTGAACGTAAAGTATACAATAATGATTGAAACACTAGATTGTTGTAATGAATAGGAACAATGAACACAAAGAAAGACACAAGGATTTATCCCGTGGTTCGGCTCCCATAGAGGCAACCTACATCCACGTTGAGGAGTCCACAAAAGGACCGGGTCTTCTCCAGCCCTACCCTTGTCGGATCGCCACGAAGGCCAATCCTCTTCCACTTATCACAAAGGGGTGAATAACCGAATTCAAAGGGGCCTTCTCACACGTTGAGGGCTCCCCTAGATTACAACACGAAATACCACCAAGAATCACACTTAAAAGATTACAATGAAATGACAGGAGTGTGTTAGAGAATCAAACCAAGAGCTCAATGAGTGTTGAACGTGTCTCTCCAAGGATCTAGAGTGAATGCTCAAAGGATTGATCTTTGTTGCACTTAATTTCGTGGAGAGATTTGGTTTTTAAGGCTCTTGGGAGGTGTGACGGCGCTAGGGTTCGAAAGATTTTAAAGTTGGGTCGTGCACCTCTATTTATATGGGGTTTCTAAAAGTGACCGTTAGGGTTCAGAAAGATCGTACTAGTCCGTGGTGCACACCGGACTAGTCCGACATGCTGTGTGTAGCAAACCCTAAGTGTTCCGAAATATCGGACTAGTCTGGCTAGGAGCGGACTTGTCCGATCTCGCTTCTAGAAATCTTCGGACTAGTCCGATAGTCATCGAACTTGTATGGACATGTGAAACCCTAAGTGAATTGGGTTACAAGTCCACACTTTGAGGACTTGTCCGATTTAGGTCAGAGGGTTTTTCGGACTAGTCCGTGCTATTATCGGACTTGTCCGATTTGGATCAGAATGGATATCGGACCAGTCCGGTGATGATCAAACTTGTCCGATTTTGTGTGACTTGTGAAGTGTTTTGGGGACTAGTCCGCACTGGGAAGGACTAGTTCGATTCTAGTCAGAGAGATATCAGACTAGTCCGATGGATATCGGACTTGTCCGATTTTGTGCAGAGAGTATATCGGACTAGTCCGGTGACATTCGAACTAGTCTGGTCCTGTATAACTTTGTGCAATGTGTGTGTTTAATTGTGATTGAGCTCTTGGGGTGTGATTCTTTAACACACTCCATACACAATGATCTACTATTCTTCTTCCTTGAGCTCATTTCCACTTTGCCGCTCATTCTCCCTTCTTTTTGGCACTTTGCTTATTTTGCTATTAAAACCTATGCTCATCTCAACAAATAGGTTAGGATCTCATTTGCTTGTCATAAATCATCCAAAACCCACAAGGGATTCCTAGATGCACTTTCAAGGATGTCACCGTGAAAGCTCATACTTTCCACGTTGGGTCGCGGGCACCGGCTTCATGATGTGAGCATATATTATCTTGAATTGATATTAACTTGACCCCAAATCACAGGTGCACCTAACTCTCTTAGCTGGTTAAGCAAGTCACCGACTCAAGGTAACGGGTGTTTCTGCTACTTCATGCGATCTTCGGTAGACGATGCTCGTCCTGAGCTTGATTTCTTCCTGCTTGACCACAACTCCAGGGTTCCCTAAGGTGATGAACTTAGTCAGAAAATCCCTTCTTGTAGCTTATGGGTATGTCTCTTGTGTTTGATCGATCAATATGTGTTCGTCTGATAGGATCTTTTTGCCCTCAGTGTTGCTTTGGGGTGTTGACGTGGTCAGAAACTTCACGCCTATGTATGGTTCCATTCCTTGTAAACCTTCCAGATCTATATCTGAGCACGTATACATTCCCGACACCCGTTCCATGACGTAGCTTCCAAACTACGTGTCATGAATTTCCTGGGGCTCTTATGGTTGACCTCTTTTTGTTATCTCAACATGATTCACCGTAGTGAACTTGCAGTTGACAGAGGGTGTATATCCTTACTGGTGTGCCAACCAATCCATGAGGGTATGATCCACATCGTTTGTCTTATAGGCTTTTAGGTCGGTTAAAATCCTACCCCACTTAAATAGGATTTTAACTACTATATTTTTTTTGTTCGTGCGGGTTCATTATTATTATTATTATTATTATTATTATTATTATTATTATTATTATTATTATTATTGATTTATTTAAAATTTACTATTTGTAGTTTTGTTTTGTTTGGTTTTATTTGGTTTGTTTATGTATTTAATTATTTATTTATTGACTTTGAGGGTTAACTGGAGTACTTGGGTCGAGACAATGTTCTTGCATGAGCAGTGTGCTCATGGTGAGCTCGAACAAGGATAGGTTTCTGAATGGGTATTTTGTTGATATGATAGGAAGAGAGGAGTGAAAGATTTTGTTTTGGTCATTATTATCATCCTCACGTGTATACTATGTATGTATAATTTAAGTTTTATTTTACATATTTTTTTAGTGCATTATATTTGATATACATAGAGGTATACATGTGTGGGTATATATATACACATAATCCATATGTATTTATTTTATTAGACACTCAACTTATATTCTTTCATTTCATTATTGATCTGTGTTGGTATTAGAGCACACAATTTCACTCAATCAAAAAACCAAATGAAAACCAGCGAATCACACCCAAACATAACTAGGTTACAAACTTATATATTATACTATTAATCGTTCCTTTCGTGGCTTATTCTAGGTCACTATAGGCTAAGCCATTCTACTCATGGACACTACGGTCATTCTAGGATTCTATCAATGTGATTGGAGAATGTAGAGTTGTACATGGTTGCCCTTCCACCGATCGTGATGTCGTTCTTGGTACGTGATGATGACGTCTTCGAGTAGAGTAGTTGCTTCCTTTGTCTTTATGTACTCTCTTGAATTGGTTAGGAGGTTGTTTGACTAATCGAATCTTCGAACCTTCTGGTGCAGATGTTGCGTGGTTCCAATCTTGAGTATCGCGTTGGCATCCATCTTACTCTTGAATGGTCAAAGTGTATTGAGGGGGTTGGTGAAATCATTGATACGATAGAGTTGAGTTTTTCAACACAGAAGGAGGTAAGTGCAGAAGGAACATAGAGGAGAGAGAATCTTTCAAAAATAATTTTATACTTTTCAAAATATAGGTTCAGGAACTAGGATAATGCTAAGGTTTCGTCCTACAACCAAGTATGGCTCTGATACCACTCTGTCAGGACCCACCTTTAGAGGGCCCACTCGTGCTTCTTGTACCAATCCCTGGATCAGTAGTTGGTACACACAACAGAATAGATCGAGATCCATACAATAATTCTTTATTAATTATCAATATAAGTCTTACAAACATGATCTAGATTACATTGGTTGTGGTCGGAGATGACCATCAAAATAGATAAAATCCTCAAAATAGCGGAGTAGAACAGCGCCATGCCCAACAGGCGGACTTGGGAAGTAGGACTAGACCTAGTCGTCATCCTCACACGCTTCAACTTCTTTGTCTTCTGATAAAACCACATATAAAGCAAGAGTGATTACATAAGGTACTCCGCAAGCCCTAACACTACTCAAGGGGAGGTGTATCATGCACTGGGGCTTGTAGCAAGGAGGGGCCATACGACTTAGTTTTGACGAAAAGCATTTTATGCAGGTTCTCTTTGAAAAGAGTTTTGCAATAAGAGGGAGAAGTAGTTGAATCAGTATTATTATTGTTGGCGGGCTCTGGGAGAGTTTCAGACCATCCCGCAAGTTCCCTCACTTTCAAATGAGTCTTCGGGCCCTTGGCCCTGACGACTCTGGCACGCATGCCAATACTTTTCCAAGACACGACAGCCTCGGCCACCCACACACACTTAAAGGAGATGTGCTAATACTAGTCAATAGGAGCTCAAAGCATAGTGTGCCAAGACTATGACAACAGCTATCTGGATAGATTAAGACTCTGCAGAGTTTGTACACTTTACCACAGGCTACATACTCCGGATTAGAGAGTAACGCAACGCTCATCCCATCTGCCCCGAGTAACCCCACATTCACACCTCGGCCCGACGCAGGGGCTATTCGAGCATTAACTACCCAGCCAGACACCGGACGACTCTCGGTCTTCATGCCATTTCCTAGTCCACCGTGTCCTCCATGGATCTACAGGTTTTCTCATGTGGCAGTCACCAGAAAGGTAGGGAGAGTCCCGCCCATACAGGTTATGTGGTTGTACGAAATCACTATGTTGAGTTCAAATGAACCGGTCCTTATATTGGTGAGGCGGTTCCATCCGTCCTTGGCAAGAGGACTAGTTCGGAACACATAGCATCGAACTAAACTGAAGTACTCAGCACAAGGCTAGTCCGGAAAACATGGTCATCGAACTATTACTGAAGCACTCAGTGCCAATCGGAGAGTTGCACCGAATACACAACCGCAGCTGGTATACCTCTTAGGGATCCCTCGACATCCCATCACCATACACGCCTCGACAACCCATCCCCTTCACACACACAGTTCATTAATATCCCACCCATATCCTAACTCACACCACCAAACACCTTTTAACACATTTCACAATCATGTATACAGTGTGTTGTGGTTCGCGATGCGTACATCGCAGGGGTTCCTAAGCATAGTACTAACAAGGAGGTGCTCACATTGTTGCTATAGTGCAGGATGAAGCTGTTAGGTTGTCAAGGGGTTGTGTTGTCAAGGTCAAGGAGGGGATTGTGATAGTCACTACTATCATTGTAACTGTTACAGTGTCTTGTTTCAAGCTATTGATAGTGAGTAACTTATGTGTTACTGTTCATCATTGGCTAGTAGCTAACACCGATACTCAGTCATCAACATAGCTCATGCTACCACATCAAGTGGTTCATAGCATAACAATATTTTAAAATAGACATACGGTCATGCAATGAAAACAGGCCATAGGTGCGATTGCAAAACATAGGTGAAATATGATCAAGGAGTTAGAGCTTGCCTTTATAGTGGTTTATCAAAGTCCTTGTCTTGTTCTTCGTGATCCGTGTCTTGAATATCTCCTTCGCGAACTCTCCGATTACTAAGTACATAGCTACACGAAGAAAATACGATTCATCGATAAAGATCCAAGAAATCCAAATATAACTCCAATAAATACGAACAATCATTCAATAATGCGGTCATTAAGATTATCATAAGGTTTATTTGAGAATACGTAATTCTACTAGTGGCTTATTTGAAAACATTACGGTTTTCGCGGATTCACTAAATGATCACCGAACGATCATAGCGGTTTCATCGATCCTACTAGCTTTCTTGACCCACTTCCACTCTTTATTACAGTTTAGAAGTTAAGTAGCATTTTTAGCTATTATCAATGGGCTTATAATCATATTTCAGGTTTAACATTTTCTTCCTCAAGTCCTTATTTATTAATTCATGGGTTGTTAGATTAACTCGCTAGATTTCCCACCACTTGTTTAGACTACCAAAGACTGTTATTATGGTCTAAAGGTCGCTTATCATTTCTTTATGGACTTCTTCTATAATTCTCCTATATTCACATGAATAGGCTTACTAAAGTTTTACATATTACTTATTTTAGAAACTACACATGTGTTGTGACATTTTATAGCTAAATGATTATTTTACTTGAAGCTGGTGAATGACTTATTAACCTATACAACTCTCCTAAGATGTTGCTTTATTAGTAGGTCCTACCAGTGTTGAGTACATTTTAGACTTCTCTAGTATATGACTATTGAGATTTCTAGAGGATTACTAGTGAGGAAATTATTCATTTAGAGCTTTGCATGCGAGCTTCTATTATTAAAAGCTCTCTAATTGCTCTTCCTTGATGGTAAGTAGTTCATTATCCTACAATTTATTTTACTTGGTTTCTACTCTACAAGTCTTAATAATATTCTCTTATAAATATTTAGAAGGTCCTTTGTGAAGAGACTAGTTAGAATCTTTTATCTGTATTTTACTAATTATGAATGTCAATGTGATTTTCCTATGAGAGCGGTAAGTAATTCTATATCCCCCAATTTATGTTAGCCAAATACTTTTTACAATATATTCTAGATTCCGAATAATACTTCTAGGATTTTTAGCTAATTATTGGACCTATTATTTTATTCAAAGGTCATATGTCAAGTTCTCTAATTTTTAACTATTTAATTGTTTTGGGACTTTCATAAATATTTTACCATTCCATACTTCAATTCATCCAAATATCACTTGCACTATATTCTAAAAGTCAATTAATATTTTTAGAGAATTTTATATGATCATTTGTGGGGAGATTATCATTCTTTTAGTTTAAACATGAATTTCCTTAATTTTCCAAGTTAATTAAATGATTCATAGCATGTCATAGATCATTTTATTTTGCTACTGTTCACTGGTATTACTCTCTAAATATCAAATACTATTTTATGAGATTTTCTAAGATTTTTCCTACACTTGTAAATGAATTTTATAATGTTTTGTGTACACAACCTGGGTGCATCTAGTATTTTTATGTGGAGTAGTGAGGCTGACAGGGGACTTGGTCGTCAACTTGTGTGCACCTGTGGGTGTGCCTTAGCTATTTGCACGGCTCACCTAGCCTAACGGATGGGTCCCAGGCGCCAGTGAAGAGAGTGGGAACGATGTCGTGCACCGTGGGCTGAGTCCACATCCGGTGGGTCTCTGGTCCATAGGAGCCGAGTCCACAGGAGGGAACGCCAGCACGCGCGCAGAGGTGGCAGGGGTGATACACGCGTGGCACTGAGGTGGCACACACATGGCGCTAGGTGGCGCTGACTAGGTGCTTAGGTGGCGGCCAGATGCGTGTTATGTAGACACAATACGGGCGAAACAGGGGAGCCGGCGGTGTGTAGCCATGGGAGCTCGCTGGCGGCGGCCGGGGCTAGCCCGCCGTCTAATGCGGGTGCGCGGGGCGTGCATAAGCGATCTGCGAGCTTGGCTGGGCCGGTGACGCGGACACGGTGGCGGGCGGCGGCGCACGACGGCTAGAGGCGGCGGCGCATCGTTGATCTACCCGCGCGTGCAAGAGTTCGGTGAACCAATGTGTCAAGTGTATGTTCCTGAGTGCGGTGAACGTGCCGGTGTGATTTTCCTAGTGGGGGATCGTTCCACGGTGGCTGGCGATAGGAGGGTGTGGCAAGCATGGCGATAGCTCGGCGAGGTCTGCCCTTCCTTGCGACAGTCCGGGAAGGTCCGGGAAGGTTCGGGAAGTTCAAGTAACACTTGAGACAGTCACAATACTAAAAGTGTAACTACTTGCCGTGGGTTAGTACAAGATGTATAGAACATTTAACATGGTCCAGTACCCTAAGTGTGTCCTTGTCTCCCCTGTAATTCGAACATATAATGAAAGGCATTGTCGTGTGAAAACAGACTCCACGTGCATTTATCTTTTGTGCAAGGCTCAATATATCAAATTATTTTCACCCTGCTTGTCTATAATAAAGTTGTACAAATCTTTTTGAGCTTTGTTCCAAGTAATTCACATGTATTACAAGCCTTATTGATAGTCTTGTTGGATCTTAACATTGCTACATAGTCTACTTGCCTGAACGCCAAGCCAACATAGGTCCGGAGTGCGCTATCGACTTAGCCTGGTCCTGCACCCTAAGTATGCCGCTCTACCTACACCTCGACAGGCCTCAGTAGGGTGAGTACTAAAAAGGCATACAAATCTAAAAAGATTATATCAGAACGCTCGTTATCATGCTGATTTTCTTCGGACTCAAAGTCCAAATAAGAACAATAAGTCACAACCAATTTATACACAAGAGGACGAATTCTATTTTTTCTCTTGCCTTTAATGTGCAGGACAAGCAAAAATTCATAGCGATGGCGGACGACGCCAGAGCTACTAAGCTCCAACATCCTCCAAGATGGGTCCGCCGTCAATGTATAATATGTTGACAGTGGATGACATCGGAGCTACCAAGCTCTGACCATCCCAGGGGGCCTGTCTTCGACGCTTCAAAATTGAAGAGTTCGGACCTAAAATATACAAGTGTGAAGCATTCAAGTCATCAACATACTGCCACAACCTTTGGTACATGTACACACTTCACTTGTACACATGTACCAGGGGCCAACAAGATATGACACAGTATATTGAGGACAAAAGTGGAATTGAAGGCAGAAAGGAGGATTTCATTAATTTGAGATACTGGATTACAAAATGGGGATAGTACAACATAAGGCAATAGGAAGAAAGCCCTAGCTACTGGAGGACCTAAGACCTGCGGAAGAATAAAGCAACTTTTTGGGCAACTTCTCGGACGCTGGCTTTGGCGGCGTCTTCCTCTTCAGCGATGGGACCTTCGAGCACCGGGTCCAGTAGGAATTGGGAATCTCGGCTCACATAACACATCAACACGTATTCTGCGATGTTTGTAGCCAGAGTCTTCCACTCCATCTCCAGTTGGTCCACGATGACGTCGCCCATTGCGTCTAGTTTGCCACCAGCACCGTTGAGGGCCACCAGCGCTCGGTCCAAGTCTAGTTTCGGGTTGTCCGGACGTACAGGACTGAAGCCCAGCGGTGTCAGCGCGTCGTTCGCCCGCCCTAAGAAGTCCCACACTTGAATGGCTTCAGTCTCCTTCGCGCTCTGCAACTTCTCCAGCGACTTCCGGGCAGCCGCAAGCTCCGAACCTTCATGTGCAAGGCGCTCAGCCAACTTAGCATGTTGTTGCATGCTCTCAGCAACTTGCTTTTCTCGGTCGGTCAGCTCCGTCTCCCGGAGGTGAATGCGGTTCCACCTTTCAGCAAGGTCTTTTTCCCTGCCTTTGACTCTCTCCTCCCTAGCGGCAACGTCAGACTCTCTTTTCGAGACCTCTTGCCCCACCTTCCAGTTCTTTTCCTTTCTTCCTCCTTCCATAGATCCAGCTTTTTGTTGCGATCTGCCAAATTTTTCTCACCCAGAGTCAACATCTGGGTGACCTCCACCTCCCTCCTCACCACATCTTCCTGCTGCACAAGGAGCTTCTCCTCCCTCCCATCCAGGTCCGCCCGACGCTTTAGGAGAACCTCATTCAATTCAGTGAGTTTCTTGTGACACTCGTCAGCAACGTCATGCCTCTCATTGGCTTGCTCCAGGGTTTCCCTGGAGTTAGCGTCGAGCGCCTAGATGGCGGCTTTCTTCTCCTCCATTAGCTTGTCCCAGTATTCTAACCGGACCTTTTCCCTTTTAATCCACTCCTTCTGGTCAGCCAGCCTCGTCCGGGCAAGCCTGGTCTCAAAATAGAGTCTGTTGTGCCAACGCCTCAAGGTGTGGTGCTCCTCCTCCAAGGCTTTGCTCTCATGATCGAAGGCAAGCTGGACCTGTCAAAGACTTGAACAGGCATTGTCTATGGACAACGCCAGAAGGATAGGTTCCGGGCCTACTGGGACCATTTCTGCAGGCTCCAAAGGATTTTCCATCACAAAAATTGGGTCCCACTCCACAATGGTGGTCCCCTGGACTCCTGCAGCGCTAGGGCCGCTTTCGGGAAGACCTGCAGCGGTAGCGGAGGAAGAACCCGCTGGGGGAATTCCCTCCTCCGGCGCGGAAGATGAAGGTGCCGCTTCTGGACCTTCAGTCACAAGCACTAAGGATGACGGACTTGTCATCACTTTCTTAGGCTGCTCCGGCACTGGCCTAGGTACCTCCGGGACCACCACCTCCAGAGCAGCAGTCGGGGCTTCGACTGGGGCCTCAACCGCCGCTAGCTCAAGCTCCGGCACGACGACTACTTTCGGGTTAACTACTGGAGCTTCAGGCGCATCCGGCTCAGTTGTCGGACCTTCAACCACCCCCGGCTCAGCCGTCGGACATTCAACCACTTCCGGCTCAGCCGCATGATCTTCAACCATTTCCGGCTCAATAGCCGGGGCTTCAACTACCTCTGGCTCAGCAACCAGGGCTTCGACAACTTTCGGCTCAAAAGTCGGAACTTCTGGCATCGCCGGTGCTGGAGTATCAGCCTCCGCCACCGTCGCCAGGGGTACATCTTCAAATTCTCTCCTGTGGTTCGATGCTACCACAGGAGCTTTGACGAGGACTCTGAGTCCAAGCTCACGACAGCAACTTCTGCCTCCGCTTGACGAGGAGGCTCAACGCTCGAAGCCGGAGCTTCGATAGGTGCAGCCCCAGCGGTTGCAACAGGCGCTGAAGCTCCCGGTCCTTTCTTCGACACCCTAGAAATAAAGGGAAGAGAAGATTAAGAACACATCAAAAACAAGACTAGCATTTTAGGGTGAGCAATCAATGCTTACCTCGGGATGCTACCACTCCAGTCACCTCGGAACCTCTTCTTTTGAGGCCCGGAGCTAGATCCCACCAAATCTGGTGAGACAACTACTTCGGAAGTTGAGGAACACTCGCAGCCGCCGGAGTCCTTTCGGCCGAAGCTTCTCTTCGCCGGGAAGAACCCCCGGACCTGGAGCTTCTAGCCAGCAGTGAGGCCGGGGTCGCCTGCCCAGAGCTAATGCCTCTTGAAGACGCTTGCACCAGGGCAGGGGTAGCTACAGAAGACCTCCCCCGTCAGGGAGAAGGAGCCGTCGTGGAAGGAGCAGGTCTGACGGACCTCCCGTCAGCGTGCTTTAACTTCCTCTTCCGACTGGAAGGCTCAACTGGCTCTTTACCCTTGCCCTTGCCGATATCTTCAGTCTTTCGGCTCGGGGCGGAGGTAGTACCACCCTCGGAAGCTCCAGGGATCACCAACCCGGTGGTTGAACGCCTTTCCACCTCACCAAGGTCGTCAAGCACCGGCATACTCCTCGGGAGCTCCCTGCTGAACTGCGCCTCCATGTTTATAGGGAGGAAAGCTGCTGACGGAGCTAAGTCGTCACCTTCGACGTCTATTCCATGCTGGAATTTCTTGAGATGATGCTCCAAAGATGCGTCATCCAAGTTGGATCTCAGGACAGTTTCAATCCGGTCGTCATACATCACGCTGTTGAGGGCCCACATGAGCTTCTCCCTCTTCTTCAACGGAGCCCATCTGTTGACCAGGAAGTTGCAGAAGACCATCTGTGGGGTCACTCCACCCTCCACACATTCGCGGATCCTGGTCAAAACAGGGTTGAAGGCATCCGATAGAACCGGAACTACACTCCAGGCGTCAGTGTCAATGTTGGGGAGACCCTCGGGTAGCTCCAGCCTCTCATGCTCCTCCACTGTGATGATGATCCATTCCTTCTTCCAATCATCCCATTTGCTAGAAGGAAATGACTTCAAGTATTTGAAGGGATAGTTCTTGCACTTCACGAAGTAATAGAAGCCAAGAAACTATGTCCCCTTGCCGGTGGTGTGGATGGTGAAGAAGGTGCGGAATAGCTCAATGCAGGGGGGAATGCCCACCCACATCTCGCAAAAATGGACAAATGCCGCCATGAGAAGAAGAGAATGGGAGCCAAGGTGATACAGCTGCAGACCATAGAATTCTAGCAACATCAAAAGAAAAGTTGAGAAAGGTGGGATCAGTCCCACCATGGCGTACGCTGAAAAGTACACCATGTCGCCGTTGCACACCTTCTTGAACGGGAGCTTGCCGGTGCATACCAAATGGTTGAAGGAGTCGTTGGACCACCCCATGTAGGTCCGGACCTTCTTCAGATCATCATCGCTCTTGAGGCGGCTCTTGGGGAGACCCAACTCCATCGCAGCAAAGCAAAGCGAAGGAAGGAAAGCTAGACGAAGTTTGGGAGGCTCTGAGCGCAAGATTGATCAAAGGCGTAAAGATCCCTCAAACTGGGTGCACTTTGCTTCTTAAGTAAGTCTTTGCGACGCTTGGATGGAAACTGCAACGGGAGTGAAATTACTTTCAAAAAACCTACCCCGTCATTGACGGGTGGACCCAAGGCCACCCCGACAAAGAGATCGAGGTCCTTACCCAAGGCTAACCGTTACCATGATGAGCGGCGAGAAACCCATGGTCGACGCTCTGACAGGGCGCGCAGAACTGATACGATTTTCGTATTGGGAACCGGTGACCTTCAATTGCGTGAGATCCGCACTCAAAGATCTCATCTGCCGCATTCATAAGAAGTCACACGTCGAAGGTTCACTCCTGGACCGTCACACTATCGGCGCGTCACGGGACTTTTGAAAATCAAAGCGTGGGAATCAACAATGGCCCCACCTCCAGCACAATAACTTAACCCAAAGGGTTTCTCCCAGAGGTGGTCTCGGGGGCCACTGTCGGTACTCTGCGTACTGGGTACCCAGCGATACCGCAAGAAGTGTAAGAAAGTTCCACCTGTCAGAGTCAAAGGCCCTTTCAGGTCCCACATGTCATGTTACACCGGACCCGCTGCCCTCATAAGGCTAGCTCCCGGGTTAACATGTGTAAAAGAGGACCGGAACTGAATTCCCAACCAAGGGAAGCTCCGGCTACTACATGTGTACAACAGCCCCGGACCTAGTCCCCGTCAGAGAGGAGCTCCAATGCCGACACGTGTACAGCAGTCCCCGGACCTACCCTCCCGCAAGGGGAAGCTTCCAGAGCTGCCACGTGTGGAACCTCCGGACCTTCATCGACAACGGAAATACAAGTAGGTCACGTCTATTACAAACATTCAAAGACGGTTAAAGTGATAGTTACAAGGTCTGATAATGTGTCATTAATGCCATATTAATGACACACGATCAGTGCACTGTTAACAGGGGTAACGCTACCATGAAGGCACGTTATCACCCGATTAATTATACTTAATACCCTTAGATAGTGTATTAGGTCATTAAATACGTTAGGGCCACATGTCGGGTCGGGCAAGCTTTGTAACGGTCAACCCTTAGAACTATAAAAGGGTTGTATCGCACGAACTGAGGGGACAAGCTGATGGAACTTGATCCCAGCTGATCAGCTCGAAACACAGTAACACAAACCCCGTGGAGTAGGGTGTTACGCTCAAGCGGCCCGAACCATGTAAATCTCTGGTGTCATCATCTTGATCTTGATCTCTGCATGCCCCAACCACAAAAGAACCTCTGCGGGCTGCTTCTTAGCGAGTCTGGGGGAAGTCTCATAGAAAACACTTCGACAGTATCGGAGCAAGGTTAAACCACTAATCATTTCAAATTGAGTTTTGATCAAAGTTTTTCGCTGAAAGTTTTGAAGATCCGGACTTGTCCGGTCTAAAGGGTCGGACTAGTCCAGTATGCCTCAATAAAGTGGTTAGGTTTTACGAATCAGGGCATTTTGACGCATTCATCTGGTTGAAAACCAATTAAGCACTTTAGATTGAAATCTGTTGTGAAAAAATTAAGATGATTCGATAAGATGGTAAGATTAAGATTGCCTTTATGGTAATTTGGCATTTTTTTCCCGATCTTTTATGTGAACTTTTCCAGGGTTGGCCAGACTAGTCCGGAATAGTACGGACTAAACTCGAAAAGTTCAATAAAGAACGGATCAAATGTTTATGGAACGGTAATGAAATTCGAACATTTTCGGGTTGTGGACCGGACTAGTCCGAAAACCTACTATAAGAGTTCGGACTAGTACGATCATGTACGGACTAGTCCGTGCTATACTATTAAGTTTGCTTATTTAATTAAGCTTCCGCTGTGAATTAAGTTTATATTGTCATAGCAATTTGACCGAGTAACCAAAGCGAAAGATAAATTGCTATGCCAATTTAAGTTGCATGAAATTCTATTAAGTAACCAAAGTGAAAAATAGAATTATCATATTTTTAAGTTATATAAATGTCATTATTGGCTGAGTAACCAAAGCAAAAGGTATTAATGACATTTTTCTTTCTAAGTGCATAGTAATTTGGTCGAGTAACCAAAGCAAAAGATAAATTACTATGTATTTCAGTTGTTCTTCAATATTGAGTTTTAATGTCATTATTGATCGAGTAACCAAAGCGAAAGGCATTAATGACATTCTTTTTCTAAGAACGTAGTAATTTAGTTGAGTAACCAAAGCGAAAGATAAATTACTATGTTGATATTCAGTTATTCTCAAATATTGAGTTTTGGTTAACATCTATGCATTCTTCTTGATTTTGTCTTTTGATTATGAAGGTTCCTTCAATGCTAATGCATCACTGAGTTTCATCGCTTCTATTGATCTACTCAATGGAAGCAATTATGGGAGATGGCGAGAGAAGTTGGATATTGCCTTAGCAGTCTCCGAGATTGACTTGGCTCACACTACTCCATATCTGGTTGCTTCGGAAGAACCAGTAAGAAATACTGATGAAACTCATGAAACCTTTGCTGTGAGGACAAAGGAATATACTACTGAGTTATTGACTTATGACATTGATTGTTATAAGTGGAAGAAATCAAACAGAAAATGTTTGATGGTGGCACTATCATTGAGGCCATTCGGGGAGCAATCCCTGAATGCAAAACTGCTATTGAATACCTCCAAAGAATAGAGAATCAGTTTACTGGTTCTTCTAAGGCCACTGCAAACACTCTTATCAAGAGGCTTGATACTGAAAAGTATCATGGAGGTATTGTGCGTGAGCACATATTAAGGATGACAAATATGGCTGCAAAGTTTAAGCCTATGGATTTGGGGATTAAATATGAGTTCATTGTGCATCTCATCATTGCCTTACTTCCTAAGGAATTTGAGACTTTTGTCATCAATCACAACTCTCAACCTGAACTATGGAACATAGAGAAACTCATGGATATGTGTGTTCACGAGGAAGAGAGGATTAAGTCCCTTCACGGTTATGATGTTATTGATTACGTGAAGGGAAAAGGTAAGGCTAAGAAGAATTATTCTTCTAAGAAATCTTTTAAGTATCATAGTTCTTCTCACCATGATAAAGATAAGGGTAAGGCTCCACAAAGCCATCCTTACAATAAGGATGTGAAAGTGGATAAAGATCAGTGCCACTTTTGTTTAGACAAAGGTCACCATCAGAAGGATTGCATAGGCTTACCTAAATGGTGTTGTAAAAATGGTAGTGATTTTGTGACATTTGTTGATGAATCCCTGCTTTTAGATTATACATCATCTTCTTGGTGGATTGACTCAGGTGCCACTGTGCACGTTTGCAATTTGTTGCAGAGGTTAAATATGAGGAGGACCCTAGAAAGAGGAGAAAGAGCCTTTAAAGTTGCTGATGGCCATGAAGCTGAAGTGAAAGCCATTGGAGATTATCCATTAGTATTAAGAAATGACTTTGTACTCACACTTTAGGATATATTATATGTACTCTCTTTAAGTAGAAATCTCATCTCAGTATCATACTTAGATGATGATGGTTATATTTGCCAGTTTGGCAAAGACAGATGTGTAATTAAGTTTGATAATAAGATTGTTGGTGTTGCCATAAGACAAGGTATGCCATACTTATTATCTATGCATGATGATATTAATGTTGTAAGTGACAAACAGTTTTCTTCACATCAGGGTAAGCGTATGAGAATCGATTCCGAAATTTCTTCGAAATTATGGCATTATCGCTTGGGCCATATTTTGAGGAGGGGAATTGAACAATTGATTTCACAATTGATTCTTCCCCATTTGGATTTTTTGGATTCAAAAGAATGCATAGACTGTATTAAGGGGAAATTTGTTAAGAAAATTAAGAAATGTGTCATATGCAGTGCGGGGAATTAATCGATACGGACATTTGTGGTCCATTTCCCGTAGTATCTGTTGATGGTTTTGATTCGTTCATAACCTTCATGGATGACTATTCTTGCTATGGCTATATTTATCCAATTAAAGAACACTCTGAAGCGTTGGATAAATTTAAGATATTTAAGGCTGAAGTTGAAAATTAGCACAATATTAAGATTAAAGTGGTAAGATCCGGTCGTGGTGGTGACTACTACGGTCGTCATAGCCCTTACGGGCAAGTTCCTGGATCATTTGCTCGGTTCCTACATGAAAATGGCATAGTCGCCCATTATTCCACACCGGGCGAGCCTCAGCAAAATGGAGTAGCAGAACGGCCCAACCGTACTCTAATGGATATGGTTAGACCCATGTTAAGTCAATTAGATTGACGGTTAGCTTATGGATGGAGGCATTAAAAACCGCCATTCATGTGCTAAATCAGATTCCTACTAAGTCGGTGCCTAAAACACCGTAGGAGTTGTGGACAGGACGTAAGCCCTCATTAAGTTATATGCATATATGAGGCTATCCAGCTGAGGCAAAATTGTTTAACTTAAACATTGGTAATTTGGATGCTAGGACAATAAGTTGACATTTTATTGGCTATGCAGAAAAGAGTAAGGGATATCGTTTCTATTGTCCAGAATAATGTACTAAGTTTGTAGAAACAAGGCATGCCATATTTTTAGAGAATGCCATGATCAGGAGGATTACGGTAAGATGAGAAATTAATCTTGAAGAGAAGCAAGTTTATGTACCCACTCCTATGATTCAAGAACCATATTTTTCATTGCCTACTACTGTTAAATCATCAGTGCCTATTGGTGAAGATTCAAGACTTGTTGTTAGTTCTCCATTGACAATAGAATTATTAAGAGAGGTTGAGCATTCTTAGCCCGTTGTCGCTAATAATGAAGAGCAACAAGAGCCTCAAAATGAGGATAATGTGCAATTAAGAAGATTTCAAAGAGAAAGAAAATTGACCATTTCGGATGATTATGAGTTCTATTTGAGTGAGGCAATTCAAATGGAGGGTGATCCCACCACATTTGAAGAAGCTATGAGAAGTCCCCAATCATCTGAATGGCGTAAAGCCATGGAGGATGAAATGAGGTCTATGGAAATAAACAAAGTCTGGGATTTAGTTAAGATTCTTAATGGAGTCAAAACAGTAGGTTGTAAATGGGTCTACAAAATTAAATGTGACTCCCAAGGGAATATTGATAAGTTTAAGGTCAGACTTGTTGCAAAAGGCTTCACTCAAAGAGAAGGGATTAATTATAATGATACATTTTCATCCATCTCAAGTAAGGATTTGTTCAGAATCATTATGGCATCAGTTGCACATTATAACTTAGAATTACATCAGATAGATGTGAAGATGACGTTTTCTCAATGGTGATCTATATGAGAATGTATATATGACACAACTGAAATGTTTTGTTGTTAAGTGTAAGGAACATATGGGATACCACTTAAGAAAGTCCATTTATGGACTTAAACAAGCATAAATACAGTGATATCTTAAGTTCGATGAGATAATAAGAAAGTTTGGGTTTAAGGAAAAATGAGGAGGACAATTGCATTTATTCTAAGTTTAAGAACGGGAAATTTATTTTCCTCGTGCTTTAGGTAGATGGTATACTACTTGCAAGTAGTGATGTCAATCTACTATCAGAAACTAAGAAGTTCTTGTCCTCTAATTTTGATATGAAAGATCTTGGTGAAGCGTCCTATGTTTTGGGCATAGAAATTTACTGAGATGGAAATAAGGGGGTATTAGGCTTATCACAAAAGGCATACTTAGAGAATGTATTGAGAAAGTACAGTATGCATAAGAGTAAGCCTTCGCCTGCTTCGGTTGTCAAGGGCGATAAGTTTGGGAACTTTCAGTGTCCCAGGAACCAATATGAGATCGATCAAATGAAATCGTTTCCATATGCTTCTGCTGTCGGAAGCCTTATGTATTCTCAAGTTTGTACTCGCCCTGACTTAGCTTATGTGACCGGAATGCTCGACAGATATCAAGCCAATCCAGGGATTATTCACTGGAAGGAAGTTAAGAAAGCATTAAGATATGTGCAAAGCACAAAATACCTCATGTTAACGTATAGTAAGTCAGACCCACTTGAAGTAGTGGGATATTCAGATTCAGATTTCGCGGGTTGTGTGGATACTAAGAAATCCACCCTCGCGAATGGATCTATTTCATGGAAAAGCTCCAAACAGATCGCCACTGCATCGTCCACAATGCATGCCGAGATTGTGGCATATTATGAGGCCACCAGACAGGTTGTTTGGCTTAAAAAATTTTTACCCGGTCTTAGTGTGATCGACAACATTGAGAAACCACTTAAGTTATACTGCGATAATGAGCCCGCAATATTTTACTCTCACAACAATAAGTCGAGTGGTGCTGCCAAACACATCGACATTAAGTTTTATATTGTGAAAGATCGAATCCACGATCATACCATAAGTCTTGAGCATATAAGTACCAAACGTATACTTGTAGATCCGCTAACAAAAGGTCTTCCACCCAGCGTGTTCAGTGAACATGTAGCTGGCATTGGTTTAAGGGAGAACCTATGATCACTGGATATTTAGGAGCCAAGTAAGAGTAAAGTTCCTTTTTAAGTGTGAGATGTATTGTGGTTTCCGAGTCCAACAATGCGTAAATGATTGTTGTGATGCATCGTGCCCTATATGTCAAGCATGATAAAATGGACACTAAGTTTAGTATTAAGTAAGTTGGTAAGTTTCAGATTCGAGTTCAAGGGAAGAATGTTGGAAGTACAAGACAAATCCGGTAGAGACCGGACTAGTCCGGTTGCTGTCCAGTAAGGATAACCAGACTAGTCCAGACCCTTACCGAACTAGTGCGATATTATCCAGTAAGGATATCGGACTAGTCCGGACCCCGACCGGACTAGTCCGGACTTTTCAGTAACTGTCAGTTTGAACTCAAAATTAACATGTGTTCTTATTGAAAGGACACAATCTACCGAATGTTATGTCCCTGATCGTGGGACACAACATTTCTTAGGTTGGGAGGCCCCCTCTTGTGTCTCTTAGTCAGGTATAAGAAGAGAGTCAAGTGTATGATTAAGGAATGCTAAGGCATACACACATACACACTTGAACACTCTAATCTACTCAAAATCCGATCAACATACCAAGAGAAGAACAAGGAGAAACATATTCGTATGTGCTATTGTACTGCAGGGTGTACAAGTAATGTAAATGGGATCCGATATTGTACCAGTAACGTAACTGTCAACTGTACGTGTACTCATGTTCTGGATGGACCTGATCAATGAATAATTAAGCATATGGTGCTGTACCTTTTCTTTTCATTTACTGATGACATGTCAATTTGAAAGATTATTTGTATCCTATGAACCTGCACTTATTTCTTATGATCAGAAAAAAATAGGGCAATTGCATGGCTGCCCTTGTTTTTTGAACTCCGACTATGAATTTGTTCCTACTTTTTGAACTTTACATGGTCGTCCTGGTTTTCGAAATTGAACATTTTGTTTGCCCCTACTCCATTATAGTGATTTAACACTGTTAAATCTGATGGTAAAATATATGTATATTCTTGCACAATTGCTCCTATTTTTATCAACAGTTTGCACCATTGCCCTTATTTTAATAAAAAATGAGTTTGAGTTCAAGTATAATTATGATAGAATTTTGATATAATCTTAGACATATTTGGACAACAAAAAATTGTATGTTTTGATATTAACACTAGTACAATAAGCCTCATCACAGGCAGCTCCAAACCTATTATCACAAACGGCTTTTAAAACCGACTGAAACGAAGAGCATGTGATAATCTGCAATTTCACAGGCGGAGAAGTGATACCGCCTGTGAAGACACATTATCATAGGCGGTTCTTTACTTAGGCTAGCTGCCTGTAAAGACACATTATCATAGGCGGTTCTTTACTTAGGCTAGCTGCCTGTGAAGATATTTTATCACAGGCAGGTCGTGCAGCATATATAACAGCCTGTGATAAATGTCTTATCACAGGCAGATATTGAAGCATAACTAACCGTCTATGATAATGGTGTTATCACAGGCGGACGTTTACCTACATCAGCCGTCTGTGAAGACCTTTTAACGCAGCCGGTTTCTATCATAACAGTCACCGCCTGTGAAAATTAGGTTATCACAGATGGTTCTTTACTTGTATCTAGCCGCATGTGATAACTGTTTTTCACAGGCATGCCTAGCCGTTGGTTAATAACCGCCTGTGATAAGGTATAACCTATGCAGTGCTACTGCTGTTATTTCTAATTTCCAAGTCAATTCAATATAATCACAGAACAAAAAACAACAATATCATCATAGAACAAAAGTCAACAATATTATCATCAGAGAAGTCAATTTCACTAAAACAATATACATATGTACAAGTTACAGATACAATTCATATAAAAGTTTACAAGTTTTCACTAAAAATTGTTTCTATTGGCATAGTCGCAAAGTTCTGGCACATCAGCTGCTGCACAATTCTCATCAAAGAACTTCCTTTTTTGTACAAAATTTTACGACGAATGAACTGACAGAGTTCGGCAGCAATCCTGTCGGCTCCTCCACTAGGAATACTTCTACAAACCGGTCATTCTTCGTTCAAATTCTTCGTGTGCTGCAATATAACACATAACAAGGTTTAGAATGTATTGGTTTGAACAATCTCAAAGTATAGATCAAAGTGAGAGTATACAAGAATTTATTTGGTATTTTTGGTGCAGTTGTACTATGAGCAATTGAATTTTGAAGTTGGAATCAAAATATGAAAATAATGTTTTTGGTAATATTGAACATCAGAGAATATAAGCATTAAAGTATACTAGTTACAATGAAAATGAAACACAAAAGTAAAACCATAAGGTATCGACATTAAGGATAACTTACATCCTCACGATTCACTCTATATACGCTGGCGGTCCGAAGATGCTCGCATACATAATACCCGCATAAGACACTCCCAGCAGGCTGCTTTGGACAAGCATAATACGTTTTAATGTCCAATGCATTCGTATTAGGAGGTCTCTGACTGTCAAGCTGTTCCGCGTAAAACCGCCAAGCGCTGTAATACAAGAAATGTCATATAAAACTTGTCAACACATTCTAAATGTGCGTAAATTAAAATTATTGAATAAATGTACAGTTTCAAAATGGAAAGGAAATCTTTGTAACGATCTGGTGAGAAATCAGCCGAGTCCACGACTATTGCCATTACCTGCATTGGCTTGATGAAGATCATTATGTAGTGATTACTGCAAACATATAAACACACGTGTTAACAATTACCAATAATTGCTATTTCAATGTCATGTGTCGAACTTACTCGAAGTGGTACGGGGTCTTTACGAGGTCCTTGCCGTCTCTGACAAAGTTAAACATCGCATGTCCTACGTGAAAGCATCTAGGCCCCTCATGAAGTACAGTTTCGGTGATTAATGACAACCATTGAACTTTACTAATGAATTTGTGAATGCAAGGTCCCCATAATCACTCAATAAAATGAAATGAATATGTCATTGGAGACCCATATACATTCAACTTTTGAGATCAAATCAATGAGATAAAGACAAGAAGTGAAAGCTCTTATGTCTAAGTCACTCAACTATAAGTTGACAACATACAATGCTTGAAGATCATCAGAGAGCCTTGTGAAACAAATGTCTAAGAGGTCATCTGAGCAAGACACAAAAGATTCACTCAAAACAACTCGAAGCAAACGAAATCAACTCACCAGATCAACCGATGATTTCAGAAATGTACACATCGGTCGAGTTGGTTCAACTGAAGAAGAAGACCTCAGACAAATGTACTCACTGGATCTTCCGATGTGAATGGCTCAGTGACATCGGTCCATCAGTACAGTTTTCAATACCATTGGACCAAGTGAAGCACCGGATCATCCGATGTGCAGACTTACACACATCGGTCGATCACTCTAGTAAGCATCAAGATTAAGCAAATTCTGGAGGAAGAGCCACCGGATCATCCGATGAGAAGACAGGGGCAAAATCGGTCTAACAACGGTCATATCTGACACAATGACGTCAGCCAAAGTAATTAGACCGATGATAACTAAAGGGGGGACATCGGATCATTCGGTGTTCACAGTAAAGTTCTGTCAGCCTACTTTTCCAACGGCTATTTCGGGGAGGCTGGCTATAAATACCCCCTAACCCTGTCATTTCGTCAAGTCTTGATCACCAGAAGCTACCAACACATCCACAAGTGTTCAAGGCCAAGAGCAATCACTTCCACACCATTTTGATCATCTCTACACCAATGTTTAGGCTAGAACTAGCTAGAGAGAGAGCTTGTGTGCCACCATTCTGGGTGAGTGGACTCTCTAGGATAGTGTGAGAGCCTCAAGGGTGTGCCCTTGGTGTTGTAATCGTGAGAAGACTTCCGGAGCTTGCCAAGGCGTGTGTGGAAGCCCGGAAGGTCGAAGTTGTACAAGGCTTGAGCTCCACCTTGCCAAGGAGGCGAACGGAGAGGAATAGTGAAGACCCCTCGTCTTGGTGACGTGGGTGTGGCAAAACCCTTTGGTGGGTGCCACAACGTGGATGTAGGAAGATCTTCACGATCTTGCCGAACCACGGGATAAATCCTTGTCTCCTCGGGAGTTTGCATCCCTTCTCCTTCCCTTACTTTTATGCATTTTATATTTCGCAAAGTTTCTATCTACTAGAATGCATAGTAGTCGCATAGGGAATTGGGCTTTAGAAATTAAGTTTCATTGCTTAGAATTTTTCGAAGAAAGCCCAATTCACCCCTCCCCCCTCTTGGGCATTCGGTCCTTACAATTGGTATCAGAGCAAGGTTGCTCATAGGATCATTCTAGCTTCACCGCTAGAGAGCTAAAATGGCCATGGTTGGGGGTTCGGTTCCTATCTTCGAGGGCAAGAACTTTGCCTATTAGAAAGCACGCATGTGCGCTTACTTTGAGGCTATTGCTCCCGACGTATGGGAAGCGACCCACGCGGGGTTTGGAGAACATAATTATGTTGGTGATCAACTAAAATGGGATGCTAAAGCTAGGAATGCAATCTATGAATGTATTAGTCAAGATGTATTTTCTAGGATTGCTAGCAAGGAAAAGGCTTGTGAAATTTGGACTTGCTTAATAGAGATTCATGAGGGCTCTTCTCGTGTCAAAGAACTAAAATATCATATGCTTAAAGCCAAGTATGATGAATTTAAAATGCTTCCTCTTGAAAATGTCAATGAGATGTTATCTCGCTTAAATGTGCTTATTGAAGAAATTAATGCTCTTGACATTGCTTCTCTTGGCAAGGGACTCATCAACCGTAAGATCCTCATGATCCTCCCCAAGCCAAAGTACAACATCATCAACTCCATGCTCCAAAGAGAGTCACTTGACCACATTGAAGTTTCGCAGCTCATTGGAGAAATACACGCTCATGAGATGAGTGTACTTGGGATGATGGAGCAATCATCATCAAAGACAATTGCTCTAAAGGCCTCCACCAAGAAAACAAGCCTCAAGAAGAAGAAGGTGGTTGAGCCTAGCTCAAGTGAAGAAGAACAAGCATCAAGTGAAGATGATGATGATGAGCTTGCATTAATGATGAGGAAGTTCTCACGCTTGAACTCCAAGATTACCAAGAAGGGGTACACCTTTGATCCCAAGAAGAAAGTGTTTCTACCAAGGAGAGATGATCGCAAGACTTGCTACAATTGTGGTGATCAAGGCCACATCTCCTATGATTGTCCAAAACCGGACAAAAGAAGAGAGAACTACAAAGGCAAGCATCGCAAGCTTGAAGGAAGCGATGATGAAGAAGAAGAATCCAAACCAAAGCCAAGATCCTTTGGGAAGAAGAAACATGACAAGGGCAAGAAGGCAAGTCTCTTCCCAAAGAAGAGAAATGGCCCACAAAAGGTGTTCATGTGTGAGGCAAATGAATGGGTCACCGACGAAGAAACAAGTGATGAAGAGAGTGAAGAGGAATAAGAAAGCTTGGCCGGCCTCGCCATCGCCAACAATGATGATGCACCTCTTCATCCACCGCCCATGTGCCTCATGGCAAAAGGTAACACCAAGGTATGTGATGACTCTAGCGATGATGAGCTTTCCCCCAATGATTTAACGTCTTTGATAAACGAATATCATACTATCATTAAGAGGGAAAAGAGTAAGGTTAAAATGCTTGAAGAAACTCGTGCTAAACTTGAGAGTGCTAACCTTGATTTGCTTGACAAGTATGAAAGCATACTCAAAGAGCATGACACGCTCAAATCCCATGTCAAGCAAATTGAGGAAGAAAAGACTAAAATCAAGATATATAATCATGAACTTGACTTAGCACACCAAACACTCTTGGAAGAGCACAACAAGTTAATACAAGAACATCAAACACTTAACCTTGCTCATGACATGCTTGATCAAGAGTTGAAAAATATGAAGAAGCAAACTCTTAATGATAAGATATCCATTACTTCTCATGCCACTAATGCTTTGCACAAGTCTTTGCCTTTGAAAGCTAATGCTAGGGAGAAGGACTTGTTGGAAGAAATTGAGAGTCTCCGCACTAGTGTGGCTAGACTTTCAAAAGGAGAAGTCAAGCACAAGGAAATTCTCTTCCAACAAGCAAAGGCCTTCAACAAGAGAGGATTTGGATCCTTCCCGGTGCCTAACAAAGGAAAGTTGCCCTCACTGGAGCTAAGAACAAGCTTCATCAAGGAAGTTGGTTCTTATTGCCAACATTGTGAGGTAACCGGTCACTACACAATGGAGTGTCCTCTTCCTAACCGACCTTCTCCAAAATTGCCTACTAACTATAAATCTACTTTCAATGATCATTATTATCTCTTAAGTAAAGTAGGTGGCAAGGTGAAGGCTAGATTCATTGGCAAAGACATGAAGGGCATGAAGGGGAAGCTCCCCAAGCAACTTTGGGTCCCGAAAACACTTGTATAACACATACAAGGACCTAAGTTGGCTTGGGTGCCTAAAGTCAAAAATTGAATTCATGTGTGTAGGTGAACTACAAAGCCGGAGGAAAGCATTGGGTACTCGATAGCGGGTGCACGCAACATATGACCGGCAATGATGGTATGTTTACCACCATAGAAAACCCCGACAATCATGAACAAGTCACCTTTGGTGATAACTCTAAGGGAAAGGTAATTGGGTTAGGTAAAAAGTCTATTTCAAATGATTTGTCCATTTCTAATGTCTTGTACGTTAAGTCACTTAGCTTTAATTTACTTTCTATTGCACAACTATGTGATCTTGGACTAACGTGCACATTTAGCAAAAATGATGTTGTTGTGAGTAGTGAAACTAGCCAAGACATAGTCTTCAAAGGATTCCGGCATGGACATCTCTACCTAGTGGACTTCGCCAACAAGAATGCTAGCTTGACCACTTGTCTTTTCACTAATACAAGCTTGGGATGGCTATGGCACCGACGCATAGCGCACATTGGAATGAGAAAACTCAAGAAGTCATTCAAGCTTGGGATGGTGACCGGCGTGAAGGATGTCACATTTGAGAAGAACAAGCTTTGTAGCGCTTGTCAAGACGGGAAGCAAGTTGCTTCACACCACCCAATGAAGACAATGGTGTCAACCTCCTAGCCACTTGAGCTACTCCACATGGACCTCTTCGGACCATCCACATATCAAAGCCTTGGTGGTAACCTCTATTGTCTCGTTATTGTTGATGACTATTCTCGCTATGCTTGGACTCTATTTCTAGGTGACAAGAGTGAGACTCCGGAAGTGTTCAAGACCTTTGCCAATCGCGCTCAAAGGGAATCTCAACTTCCCATCATCAAGGTCCGGAGTGACAACGGCACCGAATTCAAGAACTACAACATTGGGGAGTGGTGTGACCGCGAAAGCGTGAAACATGAGTTTTCGGCCACATACACTCCTCAACAAAATGGTGTCGTTGAAAGGAAGAACAAGACACTCATCACTCTTGCAAGAGCAATGCTTGATGACTACGGCACGTCGGAGAAGTTTTGGGCCGAAGCGATCAACACGGCGTGCCATGCCGCAAATAGGGTCTATCTCCATCGACTACTTCAAAAGACCCCGTACGAGCTTCTCATTGGGAGAAAGCCCAACATCTCCTACTTCCGAGTCTTTGGATGCAAGTGCTACATCTACCGCAAGAAAAGGCTCGGTAAGTTTGAAAGAAGATGTGATGTTGGTATATTCCTTGGTTATGCATCAAACTCAAAAGCATATCGAGTATTCAACCAAACCTCCGGTTTAGTTGAGGAAAGTTGTGATGTTGAGTTTGATGAGACTAATGGCTCCCAAGAGGAGAGTTTTGGTCATGATGAAATAGATGATGAGCCTCTACGAGAAGCCATGAAGAACATGACCATTGGAGACATCAAGCCCGAAGTTGAGGAGAGCCATGATCAAGGGGGGGCTTCAAGTTCCAACAACAACACCTCTATGGCACCTTAAGTTGATGAAGAAGAGAAGGATGATCCATTGCCGACTCAAGACTCACAAGCACAACAACATCAAGAGGAAGAAGAAGAAGTCCATGATCAAATCCAACCACAAGAGGAGCAACACGCATCACCTTCGCTAAGTGCTTCACGACCGCTTATGAGGCATGGACGCATCTCCAAGGCGCGTCCAATGGACCAAATCATTGGAAGTCTGTCAAGGGGTGTAAGTACACGTTCTCGCCACATTGCTTCGTTTTGTGAGCACTACTCTTTTGTTTCGTGTGTAGAACCCACTCACATTGAGAAAGCGCTCCAAGACCCAAATTGGGTGATGGCCATGCAAGAAGAACTCAACAACTTCATCCTCAATGAAGTTTAGGTGTTGGAGGAGCGACCCAAGGACAAGAACGTCATCGGAACGAAGTGGGTGTGCCGCAACAAACAAGACGAGAATGGTGTTGTGATCCGCAACAAGGCAAGACTTGTGGCCAAAGGGTTCTCGCAAGTTGAAGGACTAGATTTTGGGGAGACATTTGCCTCGGTCGCCCGGCTAGAAGCCATCCGTATACTTCTTGCCTTTGCATCACATCATAGTATTAGACTTTATCAAATGGATGTAAAAAGTGCCTTTCTTAATGGTTACATTAACGAGCTTGTTTATGTTGAACAACCTCCCGGGTTTGAAGATCCGAGGAATCCTAATCATGTGTATAGGTTGCACAAGGCGCTCTACGGGCTCAAGCAAGCACCTAGGGCGTGGTACGAACGACTACGGGACTTCCTCATCATGCAAGGATTCAAGATCGGGAGGGTGGACACTACACTCTTCACCAAGGAAATCAACGGAGATTTGTTCATTTGTCAAATTTATGTTGATGATATTATTTTTGGTTCAACTAACGAAGCTCTTAGCCATGAGTTTGGCAAAATGATGTCTAGGGAATTCGAGATGTCAATGATTGGAGAGCTCAACTTTTTCCTTGGATTTCAAATCAAGCAACTTCAAGAGGGGACCTTCGTCTATCAAGAGAAGTGCACCAAGGACCTCTTGAAGAAATTTGAGATGGGAGATTGTAGCACAAGATGCACTCCAATGGCAATCAATTGTCATCTCGACGCGGATAAGGACGGTAAACCTATTGATCAATCTAACTACCGTTCTATGATTGGTTCATTGCTTTACCTTACCGCATCTAGGCCCGATATCATGTTTAGTGTATGCTTGTGTGCTCGCTTTCAAGCGGCACCTAAAGAATCGCATAGGAAGGCGGTCTTTAGGATACTTAGGTATCTTAAGCATACTCCTAGTGTGGGCTTGTGGTACCCTAAAGGTGCAAAATTTCATCTTGTGGGATACTCGGAATCGAACTTTGCCGGATGCCGCGTGGATAGCAAGAGTACCTCCGGTGGGTGCCACTTGCTTGAGCGTTCCCTAGTTTCTTGGTCAAGCAAGAAGCAAAATTCCGTCGCTTTGTCCACGGCGGAAGCGGAATACATTGCGGCCGGTGCATGTTGTGCCCAAATTCTTTATATGAAACAAACCCTTTTGGATTTTGGTATTAAACTTAGTTGTGTGCCTCTCCTTTGTGACAATGAAAGTGCGGTTAAGATAGCTAAAAAACCCATTCAACACTCCCGCACTAAGCACATTGATATTCGCCATCATTTCTTAAGGGACCATGAAGCTATAGGAGACATCTCATTGCGAGGTGTTAGGTCCGAAGAACAATTGGCGGATATCTTCACTAAACCTCTTGATGAGAAAACTTTTTCTAGGCTAAGGAGTGAATTAAATGTGCTAGATGCATCAAACGTCATGTAAGTTGCCATGATCATGTAAGAATGCACATCATATAGGTCTTGCCTAACTCTCAAAGGATAGGGGTGAGCTAGGGTTAGCTTGGGATGGTGGTTCTTTTGGGTTTTCCCAAGGCTTGGAGAGTAGCTCTCCCTGAAGAAGCCTTTGAAAGGATCCAACTTGGCAAGATAGATTTACTTTTGTCCTGCATGATGTCTGCCATATAGACTTGCACTCATATTTAAATTTCTTGCACTATAAAATGTTTGACATTGCATACGGTAGATTTTCACAAAGGGGAACCCACCTCATGAGAAAGAGACTTGTTTGAAATGCAATATCTCAACTCATATAAGGTGGAAAGAACAAAATGTTAGGTGCGTTAATGCCTAGAGGAACATGCTCTAAAGAGATAAAAGTCTTCATACTCTACCTCACAAAGCATGGGCCTTACATTTTATTTGGATTTTTTCCTCCTATTTTTCTCGGTGTTCCATTTGCTTTAAGGATTAGCCAAGTTATTGGCATATTAGACTTTTTGAGGGGTAAGGGGTTGCCCAAAAGGTCCTAAGACATGTGTTTCTCTTTGCTTGTTTGTTTGGTCAAAGGACATATATGGGATGTTTTTGTTCTGTAGTCATCGGATTATCCGATGCCTAGGTCAGTCTCTCATCGGATCAATAGGTGTTCAATCTCCAAGGGCCAGTTCAGTCAGTATCTCAATTCAACCGACGAGTTCTTTGTGAAAAACATCGATCCATCCGGTGTTTACAAATCTGGAACTGTGCCATTCGACCGATGATCCAAACCCTAAACGTCGGTCCATCCGATGTCAACGGTAACATTTTGAATATCCTTACTGTGGTGTTCGACCGATGTATATCCCATCTAACATCGTTCCATCCGGTGTTAAAAATACGGCTAGGGTTTGGGACCCACTACTTAAAACCGGCCGTACCCTTACCCTTTCTCTCTCCCGATCCCGACGCCGCCACCGCTTTCTCCTCGCCGCGCCACCACCGACTGTCGCCACCGTCGCCGCCGGACGCCGCCGCCGTCCACCGGACGCCACCGCCCGTCGCGCCGCTGCCTCCAATCCACGCGTCGCCCACTCCACCGCGCCTCCATCACCTCCAAGCGTCGCCGCCTCCACAAGCTGCCGCCTCACCGCCGCCGCTCCACCAGTCGCCACCGCCGTTCAACCAAGCGCCGCCACCGCTCTCCCCATCATCACAGCGCCTCTGCCGCCCCGCGCACACTTTGCCGTCGTGGTGCTTCCATCGCCGCTAGGGTTTCGCAACCCCGTTGATCTCCACGTCACCGTCGTCGACTCCGTGCAATCGCGTGATCGCAATGGCTCGCGACAAGAAGAACAAGGGCAAGGCCATCGCGGAGCCGGCCGCGAAGAAGCAAAAACTGTCGAAGGAGGAGAAGAAGGCCTTGATGGCCGCTCGCGCCGCCAAGGAGCGTGAGCGTGGCCGAGGAGGGTCGCTAAGGATCCGTGAGGCTCGTCCGAGACAGCCTCCGGTGATTGACGACTCCGAGGCTGAAGAGGAGCCGGTTGAGCCTCTCGTCCGCCGGCGCTCAGCCCGGACTCGTGGGGGTCACACCGAGGCAGCACCACGTCCGAGACCGACGGCTGCCGACCTTCATGAGGACAGGGAGGCCCAGCGAGCGATCTACGAGATGGACACCACTGTCCATGTCGCCGAAGGAGTCCGGTTGACCGACTACCGGAAGATGAACACCAAGCAGCTTCGCAAGCTCAGATGGATTGTGCTGCTCGAGGAGTGGTACCCGCAGCCCAGAGAGGCTCTGGTGGATAGTCGCTTCTGGACTGTCACTCAGGCGTCTCTCTACGAGACCTACAGGCATCGAGGGCACAAGCTGTTTCAACACAACTATCTGGATTGGGGACAGCTAGCTTTGGCAGCAGAGACGGAGATCCGTCCTTACTTTGAGAGGTACCGAGGCTTGGTGCAGCTGATGGCATATGAGCGGAGTGCCTATGTGGAAGATTGGGTCCGCATCTTCTACGCCACCCTATATGTCTCTGAGGGCATAAGATCAATTGAATTCATGTTTATGGGTCAGCACTACCACTTGACTAGGCAGACGCTGGGACAGTTGCTTGGAGTGGACTTGCACGACACCTGCGTGCATGAGAGGGTCTACGGTTAGGCAGATCCACCAAGGAGGCTGCTCACTGGAGGAGTGGCACCACCGCTGGAGGAGATTCGCTCTTTGTTTGGTCCCACCTTCTCTCCTGACCAGCCGAGAGTTCCAGCCTTGTTGACTCCTGCTACGTGCACAGTGCACCTCGCCTTGCGCTGCATGCTCCTACCGAGGTCTGGCTATTTGGAGGGGTTCACCATCTTGTAGCAGACTCTCCTGTTCTACATCATGAACGGGATGGAGTTCGACATCGTGGACGTCCTCATATGTGAGATGGAGGATGTGATCACAGACGGTGTGGGCATGATGAGGCAGCTAGTATACGGGCACTGGATCAGCTACCTGCTCACTATGATGGTTCCTGAGGGGTCCGCCGTGCACGACTGTCTCTCTGACGAGAGTGTGACACAGTTCGGACACTACTGTGCCCCGGCTCCTGGAGACCGCCGCCTTGGCCGTCCAGTCGAGCGTCAGGTCAGGGCCCGACTGTCTGAGGAGGACTGGTCTGACTTAGAGAAGGAGGATGAGAGACTTGCCGAGGCTGAGGCACAGGGGGAGGACTTGCAGCATATCTGGTCTGAGAGCGACACCGACGACAGTGTCGAGGAGTACTTCCCTCCTCCGCCCTCTACCAGGCAGCACGACGCGGAGGCTAGAGGCTCTACAGTGCCACCACCTACTCCACCTCCCGTCACTGAGGCGCAGGTCACGCAGTCGTCAGAGCTGATGTCGCTCCTCCAGCAGATGGTTGAGCAGCAATGTCTGGACAGGCTGGCAGCCGAGCAGGCCCGAGCGGAGCAGGCTGCCCGTCTCCTTGAGCTCCAGCAGCAGCAGCAGGAGATGCAGCGTCAGATCGCCCGTGAGAGGCATGAAGACACTGACAGGCTGACGGGGCTCATCGACCAGATGCACCATCGCACCCTCGACCAGCAGCAGCAGACGTAGCAGGCGATGATGGGCATCCTGGGGTTGATCACCAACCTCTACACCCAGACTGGGATTGCCCTCCCGTCGCAGCTGCCAGGAGTCGCTCCACCACCTCCAGTCCTGGCTCCAGCTGCCGCTCCAGTGGCCCCAGTACCTTCTACGCCGATTCCCTCCTTCAGCATGTCTCCTCTTCTGGCTCCTAGTGCTCCGCTTCACTCCCCGCTGCCGGCCACGACCTTGTTCCAGCAGACGCCAGCCTCCGTCGTCAGTGCCCCTGCTCCAGCAGCTCCTCCACAGCAGGCACCGACGGTGGCTCCTTCGGCTCCAGCAGCTCCCTCCTCCACTACTCCAGCCAGCAGCTCCGACGACAGCGACAGTGACCAGTTTGTCATCGCGCCCAGCTCTCAGGGTTCTTAGGCGCTCGGATCCCTTTTTGGTGTCTTGATGCCAAAGGGGGAGAAGAGTTAGAGGAGTCAGGGGAGGAGAGCTTAGTCTCAGGGGGAGTGTCTTAGTCTCAAGGGGAGTCCTTCTTCTGAGTTATCTGTTATCTTTTGTAATTTGGAGTTTATCAATATTATCTTTTGTAATTCGATGCTTTTGCTACTCATTTGGTGTGTTTGCTACTCATTTGCTCTAATAAACTTATTTCCATGAGTTATTAATTGATTGGGCTCATTTGGTGTTAATCTATGTTTATGATCCCTCATTATTCACACTTGAGTTATTAATTGATGTTTAAGCTTCAAGTGTGACATCCTGTATTCGTTGCATATTCTTTTAAGTTTCATTCTATCAAATTCATTACTATTGCGCTTTGATTATTGTGTTATCATCAATCACCAAAAAGGGGGAGATTGAAAGCATATAGGCCCCTCATGAAGTACGGTTTCGGTGATTAATGACAATCATTGAACTTTGCTAATGAATTTGTGAATGCAAGGTCTCCATAATCACTCAATAAAATGAAATGAATATGTCATTGGAGACCCATATACATTCAACTTTTGAGATCAAATCAATGAGATAAAGACAAGAAGTGAAAGCTCTTATGTCTAAGTCACTCAACCATAAGTTGACAACATAAAATGCTTGAAGATCATCAGAGAGCCTTGTGGAACAAATGTCTAAGAGGTCATCTAAGCAAGACACAAAAGATTCACTCAAAACAACTCGAAGCAAATGAAATCAACTCATTGGATCAACCGATGATTTCAGAAATGTACACATCGGTCGAGTTGGTTCAACTGAAGAAGAAGACCTCAGACAAATGTACTCACCGGATCATCCGATGTGAATGGCTCAGTGACATCGGTCCATCAGTACAGTTTGCAATACCATTGGACCAAGTGAAGCACCGGATCATCCGATGTGCAGACTTACACACATCGATCGATCACTCCAGTAAGCATCAAGATTAAGCAAATTCTGGAGGAAGAGCCACCGGATCATCCGATGAGAAGACAGGGGCAACATCGGTCTAACAACGGTCATATCTGACACAATGACGTCAGCCAAAGTAATTAGACCGATGATAACTAAAGGGGAGACATCGGATCATCCGGTGTTCACAGTAAAGTTCTGTCAGCCTACTTTTCCAACGGCTATTTCGGGGAGGCTGGCTATAAATACCCCCTAACCCTGTCATTTCGTCAAGTCTTGATCACCAGAAGCTACCAACACATCCACAAGTGTTCAAGGCCAAGAGCAATCACTTCCACACCATTTCGATCATCTCTACACCGAGGTTTAGGCTAGAACTAGCTAGAGAGAGAGCTTGTGTGCCACCATTCTGGGTGAGTGGACTCTCTAGGATAGTGTGAGAGCCTCAAGGGTGTGCCCTTGGTGTTGTAATCGTGAGAAGACTTCTGGAGCTTGCCAAGGCGTGTGTGGAAGCCCGGAAGGTCGAAGTTGTACAAGGCTTGAGCTCCACCTTGCCAAGGAGGCGAACGGAGAGGAATAGTGAAGACCCCTCGTCTTGGTGACGTGGGTGTGGCAAAACCCTTTGGTGGCTGCCACAACGTGGATGTAGGAAGATCTTCACGATCTTGCCGAACCATGGGATAAATCCTTGTCTCCTCGGGAGTTTGCATCCCTTCTCCTTCCCTTACTTTTATGCATTTTATATTCCGCAAAGTTTCTATCTACTAGAAAGCATAGATAGTCGCGTAGAGAATTGGGCTTTAGAAATTAAGTTTCATTGCTTAGAATTTTTCGAAGAAAGCCCAATTCACCCCCCCCCCTCTTGGGCATTCGGTCCTTACACTATGTAAGCTGCAACTTCTGTCCTTCTATCCTTCTTATGTTTTGCGATTAATTTGTCAAAATCTTTTTTTTCATGTGTTTGTACTGTGCTGAGTCTCGATTTGCTTGGACGTCGAATAGCGACTTTGCAATCCTAGTAGGGTCAAGGATACCTGTCTTGCGTTCCAACTTTTCATTATCCATGTATTGCATCCTATTGAAGAAGTCCAGAATTATTATAATCTCATGAAATGCGTATGCGTGTAGTAAGAAAAGCAAATACAAAATATTAGAGCACTTACAAGCACCAGACGAGCGGCAGGTTGATTTCGAGCATGCCCCAATGGAAAAGGGCATGCAACTCTTCAAATAAAATGACTCGTGTATCCACTCCAGTGCTCCAGAATGCTTCTTTTGGAATACGAAATGTGACGCAATTAAGACCATATTTTGTGCTGGCAGTGATGTACCACTCATGTATTCTTCTGAGTTGGACGGTTTGTTTGCTAAGTTGTACGGATGTCATGAACGGCTTCCCATTCTTAAATTCAGGAGGAACATCCTCAAGCTTGTATATTGGAACTCCTGGTTTAACTAAAGCCGTCCGCCGATTATACATGACACCATCTTCTTCCCACTCCTCGATATCTCCTAATGATGGCTCATGAGAAGAACGAGATGCACTCGATTTTATAATATTTTCCTTCATAGTTTCCAAATATTTTGACACTTCTGATGAAGGTTTCTTATTTTCGTATGGGGTAACTTTGATAGGCACTGATGATCGAGGAGTAGTAGTCGGAAGTTGGACACTGGCTTGTTGTTGAACCTGTTGTTCAACTGATTGCTCTTTACTCCCAGCAGTTGGCTCTAGTACTACTTCAAGTTGTTGCTCAACTGGTTGCTCTTTACTAGCAACAGCTTGCTCTGGTACTGCTTGAAGTTGTTGTCCAACTTGTTGCTCTTGGATATCATCCTTGTTGAGACATAGGGGGAGTGGATCTTCCTGGACTGGGAGTGGATCTTCATGCACTTTTGCCTTAGAAGATGGGGTTGCAGTATTTGGAGATGCGACGGGGCTAGAAATTGGCTCATCATCCAACACGATATCGCGTTGGTGCCAAAGGATTAATTGGTTGATAGTCTGCCCCAGAGTCGCGATCCCCTCAAGTGTGACGTGGTCTATTTCATAATCTTCATAATCATTATCAATGATCTGAAGAACTTGCACCACAGCATAATACAACGGAAGTGGATTCCCGTTGAAGTCACGATCAGGCTTTGCCATAGCAGTGGCAACCTTTTTGGTTTTGTTCCCTGCTCTGCCTATCGGGACAAGAAGACGACAAGATTTGTCGTTAGCAATATCATCGACAGGGAACTTATGGGTTGACCCTGAGCCTGGCACGAAACCAACGCTGCTAGGGTAGGCAGTTGGAGATACTAATTGCTCCTTTTGCACCGGAACCATCACTGTACTTGGTGCCACTAATTGTTCTGATTGTCTAAGTTGTTCCATTATTTCTTGCATATTTTCTTTGACCTTTTAAGCAATCGTTTCATCAAGTGTTTTCTTAAACTTCTCACGTCTTCTATATGTGTCTTTATCTTTAGGGAAACCATCTAGCCAAGACATTTGAGAAGAGACCGCTCGAACCCATCCGCTGTGTTCAGGGTTTCCTAAGATAGCGGTAAGTTGGTCATTCTCCCTCTTCGGCTTGAAGATACCCTTCTGTTGCTTCTCAATTACTTCTTTCATTTTATCCTCTACTTCAGTCAGAGAGTCGGGCTTTTCAAGTTTGCTCTCGCTGGTCAAACCTGACCGAGCAAAGACCCAGCATTGAGTTCGCTCATCGCACCCTTCTAATGGGGGATTGCCCTTAGTGGTAATTTCGTCTAATATCTTATTCCATTTCTGGACTTTGGGGGCATATCCGGCAGACCCCAAGCGATGATGGTATTTGTTCTTTTTTGCAAGCTCTGACCTAGTTGCACTTAGAGCTTTAGCATCAGGTGTGCTCTTTTGACGAACAAACTCTTGCCACTGAGCTTGTGTGATTTTTCCCATCTTCCTCGGGCTAGGGACCTTATCGGCCTTAACATAAGCATTCATTTCACTCTTCCAGCATCGAAACTTCTTGCCGCAAGAGACCAATGTTGCTTTCTTTACAACTTCTTCTGTGCCTTTCCGGAACTTGAATTGTTTCTTTATCTTTTCCCACAACTCATTCTTGGTCTGCTCGGGTAATTTCCTCCAATTCTCAGTTGTGATCGGCACAACCTCCCTAAGAAGAAAATCGCATGCATTACGGTACTTGGTAACTGAATCCAGTGGTTCTTGGGGAAGCCCACCTGGACCGACCCTTGTTATGTACATGATGCGGTCCAATGGACCCTTATTGGGACCTCGTTGCCCTCGTTTCCGTTTGAGTGAAGCTGAGGATTCATCCATTGGAGAACCTTCTGCGGTTTTAGGAGCCGATGTCACCTCATTGTCTTCGCAATTAATCTAGGTAGAAAAAAAATATAAGACTTCGTATACTTGACAACCAACATTAACTTGAACTGCTGAAGTTAAGATTCGTGATCCATACCTCGTCGGCAGGATCATATTCCGGTTCTAGATCCACTGAAGTCTTTTTAATTTTTATATTCGAAAAAGGATCCGATGGACAGTGATAGGAGCCTGAACTGCTGGAGTCAGTAAACTCCATATTGTCTTCTTTGTTGTTACTACCAGGACCTTTCTTCTTAGGGCTTTCCATGCTAGATCTAATAAGACAAAAAATCTAATAAATGGCATATTAACTCTACATGAAGTGTTGCATGAAGAAAAAGATGGAAGCATTCTAGGATTTGATAAGGCATTCTAGGGTTTAAGGCGACTGACCAAAAGGTTCCTATACATTGCGAGGGTGATAAGCATGTTAAAGTTGACCACCAGCAATGGCAATTTTATCTTTTTATTCTAAATAGGCTAGCTTCGTTCAGAGTGGCGACCACATTCTTGAGGTTTACTAGGTGGCGCCTAGCTCCGGACCTATAACTGATCAAGCAAGGGACAAAAAGCAAATCCTCCAGCCTTTTTATAGTATCAAGAATCGCAAAGTGTGGCACTTGGATTTGGATGGTGAGGTGAGGCGAGGCGAGGTAGTTGCAGGCAAGAAGAGACACTCTTTTTCAGTGATCATCTCTACAACCGTGGGATTTGCACGGTAAAAAGAGATAAAAGACCCACATTCTCAAATGAATCAGGAATCCGGAAACATTCACCAAAATCTAATCCCGATGTGCCCGGCCGCACCAAATGGGCTCATCATGGCAACAGGTTCAGCCATCATGAAAGGCATTACGTACCCCACATATGATGGCACCAAGGATTTCTGGGATGGTCAATTGTCCTGGCTGTTTAGAAAACAGGACAGGGAAGTCGGCGCCTCCTATAGTGATAAACTTGGTGAGTTCTAGAGGTTCACGAGGTTTAGGTGACTTGATCAAGTCTGGGCATATGAAACCTTTGGTGGAATATTTCTGATAGGATGGGATTAACCAGGTCGAGGGGTTGGGGGCTTATTTTTGAAATCCCCCTTCATGTGACTCCAAATCCTATATGGATTGTAACTCAATTCGTACTAGGACTAGGACTGGTTCCTAAAGTGAATCTGACTCCTAACTTTATTCAGAGTAGGACTCTACTAATATCGTTAAGGACGAAATCTGCTTTATCTAGAACAATCATATACCCCTAGACTGGTGTTTCCGCAACTTTACCAAAGTCCAAGTTCGACTCCTCTACTGGGTGCACCAGATACCAAGATCATCCAACAAAAATGAAGTCCCAATATATCTAGTTTGATACAAATGGTGCTAACAAATCATAAATGGGTACATAAACTTTTTTCTTGTGAAATGCCTTAATATTAAGCTGAGTTCAATAATGGGATACATAATTGTTTTAACGCATGTAATCCTTCTGTAATTCTTCATATCATCATGATTGAATAAGCTATTCAATAAACAAACTCATAGTCATATAACAGCTACACTATCAGCAAGAATTATTCAACATAGTAATATATCATTCTTCAAAGAATAAGATACATATATGTTTATTGTACGTGTTCATGTATTTCAATTTGACCATTGCACTAAAAAATGCAAATCATAGCCACTAATTTCGTTCAATTGTGCCAATATGGCCATTATCATCACAATCCTACGTATTTGAGTGACACATCATATGTTTGGCATCCAGCACCGCTAGAAGATGGACACACCTACTTCAAATAGAGTTCTCATTGCAGTTACCCCCTCAACCTAACTCATTTTGTGTATCGAGTGTGAGTCACCATGAATATTCCAGTTCATTACATATTCGAATTCTGGTCAGGTGAGGACATTGGGTTGCTGGAACTGCTGATGTGTAGAATTGATGAAAGTACACTGACAACCCAAGGATGCCTACCCACCGAACCCTAACCAAATGCCACCGAACTTGACAGTTTTTTGAATTCCACCGAACCCTAACCAAGGATGCCTACTATTTTCCAATTCCCGAACCCTAACCAAGGATATGCAAGGCGGCGGCGAGGGCGGGGAGGGAGGCGGCACGGTAAAGGAGGATGGAAGGTCGAAGGGTTTAGGGTTTACCTTGAAGCTCGGCGACGACGGCAATGGCTTCGCTCGGCGTACCTGGAAGTGACGAGGGCGAAGCTCGGCGGCGACGGCGAAGCTCGGCGACGGCGAAGCTCAGCGACGGCGAAGCTCGGCGGCGAACCTGGAAGTGACGAGGGCGAACACTTGGCGGCAAACGAAATTTTGGCAGCCTAATGGCGTCTAAGTGTTTCGCCCGTGTTAGGTTTTTCCAATGTTGCCGAGGGGTATATATAGACTCCCATTTTCTCAGGAGAATTTTAAGTACCGACCGCGTGAGAAGATTGTTACCTCAGGCGGGTTTTACTTACCAACCGTATGAGAAGATACAATTATCTCAGGCGGTTGGTAAGTAATACCCACCTGAGATAAACATCTTCTCAGGCGGTTATTAAGTACCAACCGCCTGTGAAGATGTGTCGACATCCGTGTGCGACCTTTCTTTTCCTCGAGGCGCGACCTTTCTTTTCCCCGAGCCGCGACCTTTCAATGCGCGGTAAACCAACTGCTCCACGCGGCCTTAAATACGCGCTATCACCCTTTAGTTCTCCACAAGCGTGTCACTCACTTTGAATCCTCTTGTTTTCTTTGTCTTCCTCCGCTCCGACGACCCAACACCACTATGGTCGACCTTCCGCCGCCAAGCCCTCCGAAGGAGCCACCTTGCAAGAAACTATATTGCAGGTCCCCCGAGAAGATCAACACCCAGCAGCGCCTCCTCATGGCGCGAGAGGCGTACAACAATACGTGTCGCGCCATGAGTGCCTTGGGGCTGGGTACCCTTCCAGAGTATCCTGGAATGGGTACCATGGGCCACTACCTCTACGCCCTCACGGGGGTGGCTGATCGTCTCGACATTCTGTTCGCGACAGTGGCCCAGGTTCTTGGCCTCGAGGGTCGTAGAACGCTGGTGGAGGCGACGGCTAGCAACCTCGGGGTTGCACCGCCGGTGCAGCCGGTGCAACCGGCCCTGTCTCCTATTGCACCGGCGCCGGAGTCACCACCGGAGGATGAGGAGGAGGAGGAGGAGGAGGAGGAGGAGGAAGAGGAGTAGGAGTAGGAGTAGGATTTAATTAGTTTTTCTCTTTGTTGTTTTTAGTTGCTTCTGTTTTGTAAATATTGTTAATGAATGAAATCTATCTTTGTTCATCTATGTAATTGAATATTAATTGTGTATCTTGTGTGTTCTTGTGTGTTCTTGTGTAAATATTGTGCATCTTGTGTGTTCTTTTGTGAGATGTGTGATTGAATATTGTTAATGAATATCTTGTGTGTTCTTCAACTGTGTGAATGAATGAATGTGTAGTGTGTTCATTGTTAATTAAAACACGTCTGAGAAGATACAATTATCTCAGGCGGTTGGTAAGTAATACCCGCATGAGATAAACATCTTCTAAGGCGGTTATTAAGTATCAACCGTCTGTGAAGATATTTACTTCTTCTTAATTAATATTCTAGATTAAATGTGGTCCTTTAAAAAGACAAAAATCCACTTTCTTGTAATATTATTGATAAGTAAAGGTTACCATTAAATTTCACTTCATAAATCCTTTTAAATTGGTCAGAACATAAAAAACATACAACAAATGCTATTTTTCATTTTTTTCTATCTTGATGAATATAATGTTTTTTTCATTTATTTTTTCAGTTGACATTTTTACTCATCATACCAACCTCTATGAATTTTTTCAGATTTTTTTAAATTTTTTTGAATCAATGTGTGTTCATAATTTGATGAATGCCTCATATGTATATGAGCATTTAGTTAGAATGGTGGATAATTTGAAGTTTGACATGTTGGAATGCTTTTAAAAAAATTAAAAAAATTCATACATGTATAAACTATACAAATATGTTCATACCAACAATTTTGAGTGAAGGAACTTTTTTTTATGAGATACACAAATGTGAATAATATGTGAGTAGAAATTAATTTGATATTTACCAAAACATTACAATGTCAGCTATACAAGTTTTAAAAATATTTTGTTCAGGTGGTAGATGTTAATTTTATACAAATGTAGAAGAAAGAATCATCGAATTTGGACACAATTTGCATAATCTAAACATGTTTGAGTATTTATATTGGAATCTAAATAAAAAAGAAGCAAGAGATAAGGAAACTGAAGAACAGTATTGGGCATTATCTCAGACGGTTGGTAAGTAATACCCGCCTGGGATAAGCATCTTCTCAAGCAGTTATTAAGTACTAACCACCTGTGAAAATATTTACTTCTTATTAATTAATATTCTTGATTAAATGTGGTCCTTTAAAAGACAAAAATCCACTTTCTTGTAATATTATTGATAAGTAAAGGTTACCATTAAATTTCACTTCATAAATCCTTTGAAATTGGTCAGAACATAAAAAACATACAACAAATGCTATTTTTCATTTTTCTATCTTGATGAATATAATGCTTTTTTCATTTATTTTTTCAGTGGACATTTTTACTCAGCATACCAACCTCTATGAATTTTTTCAGATTTTCTTAAATTTTTTGAATCAATGTGTGTTCATAATTTGATGAATGCCTCATATGTCTATGAGCATTTAGTTAGAATGGTGGATAATTTGAAGTTTGACATGTTGGAATGCTTTTAAAAAAAATTAAAAAAATTCATACATGTATAAATTATACAAATATGTTCATACCAACAATTTTGAGTGAAGGATTTTTTTATGAGATACACAAATGTGAATAATATGTGAGTAGAAATTAATTTGATATTTACCAAAACATTACAATGTCAGCTATACAAGTTTTAAAAATATTTTGTTTAGGTGGTAGATTTAATTTTATACAAATGTAGAAGAAAGAAACATCGAATTTGGACACAATTTGCAGAATCTAAACATGTTTGAGTATTTATATTGGAATCTAAATAAAAAAGAAGCAAAGGATAAGGAAACTAAAGAACAGTATCGGGAATTATCTCAGACGGTTGGTAAGTAATACCCGCCTGAGATAAACATCTTCTCAGGCGGTTATTAAGTATCAACCACCTGTGAAGATATTTACTTCTTCTTAATTAATATTCTTGATTAAATGTGGTCCTTTAAAAAGGCAAAAATCCACTTTCTTGTAATATTATTGATAAGTAAAGGTTACTATTAAATTTCACTTCATAAATCCTTTGAAATTGGTCAGAACATAAAAAACATACAACAAATGCTATTTTTCATTTTTCTATCTTGATGAATATAATACTTTTTTTCATTTATTTTTTTAGTGGACATTTTTACTCATCATACCAACCTCTATGAATTTTTTCATATTTTTTTAAAAAAAATTTGAATCAATGTGTGTTCATAATTTGTTGAATGCCTCATATGTATATGAGCATTTAGTTAGAATGATGGATAATTTGAAGTTTGACATGTTGGAATGCTTTTAAAAAAATTAAAAAAATTCATACATGTTTAAATGATACAAATATGTTCAGTCAAATGTAGAAGAAAGAATCATCGAATGCGCCTGTGAAAGTCCGTGTGCGACCTTTTTTCCCAAGGTGCGACCTTTCAATGCGCGGTAAACCAACTGCTCCATCTACCACTCCGCGCGGCCCCCTTAGTAAAGAACAGTATCGGGCATTATCTCAGACGGTTGGTTAGTAACACCCGCCTGAGATAAACATCTTCTCAGGCAGTTATTAAGTACCAATAGCCTGTGAAGATATTTACTTCTTCTTAATTAATATTCTTGATTAAATATCTTTTCAGGCGGTTGGTAAGTAAAACCCGTCTGAGATAAAGTTAAAAACCGTCTGTGAAAAACCGACGTCTATATAAGGACCCCTCACCGCAGTCAAAATGCAATCCTGGAGAATTTATATCGATGCTGTAAGGCTATTGAATTTCCCCTGCACCGCGCCGCCGCTCCGTCGCCGAGCTCATACTACCGCACCGCCGCTCAACCCCGCACCGCCACTTCTCCACCCAACCGGCCCACCGTGCTGACGCTTCCCCACCGTGCTGACGCCTCTGCGGGGTAAATGTAGTTTCCTTACTTTTTCTTTGTATATTTTCATTAGCTGATAAGCTGTTAGTTTTGTGTGTTCTGGTATATGGATTTTGTCCTTTTGCATGTGTAAGCACTGTATGGATTGTGTTCTGGTATATTGATGTATGGACTATATGGATTGTTTCCTTTTTGTGTGTTCTGCTAGTTTGGTCTTTTATATATTGATGTATGTATTATATTGTAATAAGCTTATTGTAGTTTGTACCTATTATGTGACATGAATATGATGTTTAATTAACAGATGCTATTGTAATATATATAAGATGCTATTGTTTAATTAACAGATGCAAGGTAAATGTAGTTTTCTTACTTTTTCTTTGTATATTTTCATTAGCTGATAAGCTGTTAGTTTTGTGTGTTCTGGTATACGGATTCTGTCCTTTTGCATGTGTAAGGATTGTATGGATTGTGTTCTGGTATATTGATGTATGGACTATATGGATTGTTTCCTTTTTGTACCTATTATGTGACATGAATATGATGTTTAATTGACAGATGCTATTGTAATATATATAAGATGCTATTGTTTAATTAACAGATGCAAGGTAAATGTAGTTTCCTTACTTTTTCTTTGTATATTTTCATTAGCTGATAAGCTATTAGTTTTGTGTGTTCTGATATATGGATTATGTCCTTTTGCATGTGTAAGGACTGTATGGATTGTGTTCTGGTATATTGATGTATGGACTATATGGATTGTTTCCTTTTTGTACCTATTATGTGACATGAATATGATGTTTAATTAACATATGCTATTGTAATATATATAAGATGCATGAAATTTACCCGAACTTGTAATTGTAGTTTTATGTGTTTTCCTTTTCAATATGCTACTTGTGTGTGTACCTTCTGCTTGCATATATTTCGAAGGAGTGATTAGGGTTAGCTTTCTAGGGAGATGGTTTTATAACTCACCCATTTAGTTACCATCGTTGGATGGGATCCGACGTCAAGATATAACGGACCGGATCCCACCCAGACCTAGCCCATGCTGTTGGGTCTGTTTCCCCCACGACTTCAATCCTTCACCCCCGATTGCTGCTCCCGACGCCTTCGACTCCGTCCGCCTCAAGCTGCAGTAGGGTTGGGCATTGGCGACCATACCTCCTCGTTGCTAGGTGACATCAATGGTGGCAGGGTGCAAAAGCCAGCGAAGTGGCGAAGTGGAGCGGTGCCACGCTCCAGCAGCGCGCCTCTCCATCGCGTCAGGTCGGGGGCGGCGGCAAAAATCGACCCATACCCGTGAGTATAAATGCCATCCCTAGATCCCACCCAAACCTAGCCCATGCCACTGGGCCTGTTTGCCCCACGACTTCAGTCCTTCACCCCCGCTTGCTGCTCCTGATGCCTTTGACTCTGTCCGCCTCAAGAAGTCGCCCGTCTCCTACATTAGTCGCCCTAATCATACTTGTTATGTATCTGTAAATTCATTTTATAGAAGATCTTTAGAGAATATTTGTGGCCAAATTTTGTAAATCTGACAAAAATTCTATTATTGAAGCATGGACCGTCGAGCGTGGATGTATAACATGCCAAGACCCGATCCTATGTATATTCATAATGTTGCAAATTTTATTGAAGCATCCAAGAGACATGCTAAGTTGCAAAAGATAGATGGCATATTACGTCCATGTATCGACTGCGAAAATAAGATTACTTGGATAGATACTATAGTAATCCAATCTCATTTGGTGAAAAGAGGTTTCAAAAGTAACTACACATTATGGACAGAGCACGGTGAGTTAGATACACATGATGTGGATAAAGATGATGAGAGAGGTTCAGATGATGATAATGTTCATATCGATGATGGTATGATGATGATGAGTTCGATTGTGAGGAGATGTTGCGTCATATTGAACCATATGTACTACCTTCTATGGGAGCAAGCAAAGATTTAAGTAAAATGGAGACATTGCATAATGCGGCGACAGAGCTTTTATATGATGAATCAAACGGTTGTGATAAAGAGTTTACTACATTGCGTGCAGTCTTGGAACTACTAAAGTTGAAAGCTACGCACGGATGGACCGATTGTAGTTTCTCTGATCTTTTGAATCTTCTGGCAGAAATTCTTCCAGATCCAAATAAACTGCCCAGAAGCACTTATAAAGCGAAGAAACTTCTTTGTCCGATGGCACTAGGTGTGAAAAAAATACACGCTTGTGTGAACCATTGTATTCTGTATCGCAAAGAGCATGAGCTCGCAACTAGATGCCCCATTTGTGGTGTCAGTAGATATAAGAAGGACTACAATCACCAGTATGTTACCAACATGAAAAAGACTCAAAAGAATAAGAAGTTTATTATTGGTCCTGAAGGTGACAATGACGATACTTCTGGCGATGCGGACGGGAAGAATAAGAGAAAAATTCCTGCTTTAGTGATGTGGTACCTTCCGGTAATTGATCGCTTGAAGTGTTTGTTCTCAAACCCTAGGGAGGCTGAACTTATGCATTGGCATTCCGAGCAACGCAAGAAGAATGAAAAACATATACGACACCTTGGTGATGCAACGCAGTGGAAAAATTTTGATATTCAGTATCCAGAATTTGCGAAGGAAATCAGAAATGTGAGGTTTGCCTTGGGTACAGATGGAATGAATCTGTTTGGTGAAAAAAGGAGCATACACAGCACATGGCCCGTGGTCTTAACGATGTACAACCTACCGACGTGGTTGTGTAACAAAAGGAAATATATGTTATTATATGTTCTTATCCAAGGTCCAAAACAACCCGGCATCGAAATTGATGTGTTCTTGGAACCTTTAATGGAAGATATGGCGAAATTGTGGAATGAAGGGGTACGTACATGGGATGAGTACAAGCGGGGGTATTTCACGCTAAGATCAATGATATTCGTTACCGTGCATGATTATCCCGGACTGTTTACATTATCGGGACAAATGAAAGGGAAGAAAGGTTGCGTTAGGTGCGTGGATAGAACTGGATTTGTATACATCACTTCATCCAGAAAGACGGTGTACATGAGACATCGACGGTTCTTGACAGATACACACAAGTATAGGAAGATGAAAGAACAATTTGATAACAAAATCGAAAAAGATACTGCACCGAAACCTTACAGTGGAAAACTTGTGTTTGAAACGGTCAAGAACATTCATATTGCTTTCGGTAAGGGAAAAATAGTAAAGGGATTAAGAGAAAGAAAAGTACATCTTCGGATGATACAACTGACATGGCTTTCAAGAAACAATCAATTTTTTCAAGTATCTTCCGTATTGGAAGAATCTGGAATTTTGCCATAGTATTGATTTGATGCATGTTACAAAGAATGTATTTGACAGCATCATTGGGACCTTGCTGGACATGCCGAGGAAAACAAAGGACAGATTAAATTCACGTATGGACCTAGTAAATCTTGATTTGAGATTAGAGCTTCATCCAGTAGAAAAGATAGACCTATTTTGTTCATGTGATTATTACTTATAATTGTTGTCGAACTTATTTGAATTGGTTTATTATATTGCTTAAATTATATTTTGTAGGGGTGGTGCAGTGCTTTTACAATCAAAACTATACTACTTGAAGTTCAACGTTTGGTGCATCAGTCAAATGTGCCTGATGTTGAAAATGATTGCTATAATCTACTTATCAAGGTTGGATGACACTTTGACTTAGTGACCAATGTAGGTTATTCATTCCTCCTTCGACATTTGTTAATTTAAATAATGTCAATATTTTCAGGATCCAGCAGAATATAAGAGACGTGTTCGGGATCAAGTAGGACAGTACAATTTAGATTGATCTATGGGAGCTTCATCGTCGATCTACAATGAATGTAGCATGATTTTTGTTCAGTGTGTAAAGAAATTATCTTTGAACAATTGTAAAGCCTCTAATGGTGTATTATCACAATTAAGCCAGCCTCACTGGTGATCGAGCATTTCCTATAATGTATTACAGTACTAGTATCCGCTCATCTGTGTTTTTTCCTGATACAATTTTCCCTGCAACGACTACATACGGTTGTGATAATTGCAACGACTACATCCCTGAAATTTCAATGAAAACCACTTGTGATAATTGAACAACTACATACGGTTCTTAAACAATGACCACCGCTGAAAATACATGATCTTCTCAGGCCGTTGTTAATTAAGAACCGTCTGTGAAGTTCATTACATTACAGGCGGTTATTAATTAAGAACCGCATATGAAGATCATGTATTTACCCAGGCGGTTGTTTCTTAAAATCCGCCTGTGAAGTTCATTGCATTACAGGCAGTTATTAATTAAGAACCATCTGTGAAGATCATGTATTTACCCAGACGGTTGTTCTTTAAAATTCGCCTGTGTTGTTCTTTCATCACAGGCGGTTATTATATCATTCGTCATCACAGTCGCATATTTTTAAGGACCGCCTGTGTTTGAAAATTTGAGGCGCCTATAAAAATGCTTTTTGTAGTAGTGTAACTAAAATTCATCTAAACCGTTGATGAAAGTTGAACTAATTTTGATGTCATATATTACATCTATCACATAGTATCAGACAAGTATATTTAGTTTGAAGATTAGCCTAGAGGAGGATGAAGTGAGGATGCCAATCTTATTGCTCTTGACATTTGGCGGTTCCTAGGCAACTAGGCGTCACTGTTGAGCTTCTGGTAGAGATTATGAAAGTCTTCACCAAGTCTGTATACGGATCACAACCCTCTGTCTAAAGTGATATCACTAGTGAATGTCTGTGACTTTACTCGAGAAGTATTGAGCAATACAAGAGGAGAGCATTGTCTTGTGCATAATCACCTCCATCCTGATTTAAAAGCAGAATATGTGATGGAGGAAGAACCTCATAGTCTTTAGGTGACATAAAAAAGGCGTTATGAACAGCAAAAAGCAATATTATTGTCTGAGGCTAATCATGAATGGACTCAACTTCGTTTTCAAGACTTTAAGTCTATAGAAGATTATAAACATGTTGTTCATAAGATTTGTGCCAAATTAAGATTTTGTGAGAAAGAACCATCAGAAGAGGACAAAATTGAGAAAACACTTCAAACTATGCTCCCTTCTGATAGGGTCTTACAACATCAATACCGGCCTTGCAACTACCAACATTATGCTGATCTCATTAGAGATTTACTTCAGGCAGAGAAGCATGATGAACTTACTATTAAGAATCATCACAAACGACGTGTTGGGGCTGCTCCTCTACCTGAAATTCATCATAATGAGAAGAAAGTTAATGCTTCTAAGAATATATATTCTAAGAAAAATGGTAGATCTGCTAGACGCCGCCGTAATAGGCAAAAGAATAATAAATTCTCAAAGACAATGAGAAAGGATGGTGTCCCCTTCAAAGGGAAAATAGTGCAGTGTAAGGCATGTGACACTTATAAGCATACTGCTGATAAATGTCGCACACATAAACACCTTGTGGCTTTATACCAGAAATCACTGGGAAAAGACAAGAAAGCTCAAGGATCTAAAAATGAGTATGAAACTCATTTGAGTATTCAAACAAAGCCAACATTTGAAGTCGGTTGTTCAAGAAAGGATATTGAAGATCCAAACAACAACGAGCCAACACTAAGTGTTGATGACTACATGGACATGAACATGGACGATACTATGGTAGAATATAAATCGAACGATGTGTTCGACGATCTAATCCAAGATCGCTTGCCATAGATATTTGTAAATATTAGTCTATGTATATAAAGTGTGTTGTAATGTATGTAATTAATTACATTGTATTAGGATTATACAACACTCTAAAGTTCAATGTATATATTATTTCAATGCAACTCATTAAATGATTGAAATTTTTATATTTTTAGATCTTACGGGAAATTTCCAATAGAAGAAGAAATGTGCCTTGTGGATAGTTGCACCACAAACTCTATACTTAGGGATACAAAATATTTTCAGGCCCTAACTAGGAGGTCGGGAAATATTTTGACCATCGCAGGACGCGATACGATAATAGTTGGCTCTAGACAAGCCACTATTACTCTCCCTAATGGGACACAAGTGATGATTGATGATGCTTTATTGTATCCTGATTCTACACGTACTCTTTAGAGATATTCAGAAAAATGGGTTACATATACATACCCATGAAGAAAATAAAGAATAATTTCTTCTTATTTCAAAATCTTTCGAATATAGCCAAGAAGTTCTAGAAAGAATTCCTTCTACTCCATTTGGATTGTACTTTACGTACATAAAACCCGTACTATATGTTGCATACAAGGTGATTTTTCAGAATGTTGATACATTTAAGACCTGACATTCACACCTAGGCCACCCCGGAATAGTGATGATGCGGAAAATTATTGGAAATTGCACCGGGCATGATTTAAATAACACTAAATTCCAAAATCTAATGATTTTGTGTGTACATCATATGCTATGGGCATGTTGATCTTGCGGCCTTCCCCGCTTAAGATCAATGTTGAACCATTAAAGTTCCTTGAAAGAATTCAAGGTGATATTTGTGGACCCATACAACAAATGTGTGGTACATTTAGATACTTTATAGTTTTAATTGACGCATCTACAAGATGGTCACACGTGTGTTTATTATCTACACGTAATAATGCTTTCGCCAAATTTATGATAGAAGTCATAAGGTTGAAAGCAAATTATCCTGAATATAGGATTAAGGGTATCCGTATGGACAATGCTGCTGAACTCTCATCTCGGGCTTTCAATGATTATTGTATGGCTCAAGGAATAGAAGTACAACATTCTGTTCCATATGTTCATACACAAAATGGTTTGGCAGAATCTCTCATAAAGAGGGTTAAACTCATAGCTATGCCATTATTGCAAGGATGCAATTTACCAACATCTTGTTGGGGTCATGCAGTTTTACACGTTGCCGATCTTCTACAACTAAGACCAACTGCATATCATACCACCTCTCCTTTACAACTTGTACGTGAAGATCAACCAAATATCTCCCATCTGCCGAAATTTGGATGTGTTGTATGCACACCAATTTCACCACCTAAGCGAACTTCTATGGTCCCTCACAGGAAATTAGGAATATACGTGGGATATCAATCTTCGTCTATTATTAAATACCTGGAGCCTTTAACAGGAGATTTATTCACGACCCGGTTTGTTGATTGTATTTTTAATGAGGATCATTTTCCAGCTTTAGGGGGATATAATAAATTTATCAATGATCGCTAAGAAATAAATTGGGATGACAAGTCCATCCTAAATGTTGATCCACGTACAAAGGAAATTGAACTTCAAGTTCAGAAAATTATAAAGTTACAGCAAATTGCTAGTAACCTGCCAGCTGCATTTACTGACTATAATAATGTCACAAAGTCTTTGAATCCAGTTATCAATGCACCTTGCCAAGTGGAGGTACCATTAAAAAACACTCAACCTCCGAAAAGGGGGGAGCAAATAAGGAAATTGATGCTTCAACCAAGCGTCCAAAAACTACGAAAATAAGATCTTCCTCGAGGAAAGTAAATGCAAGTCAACAAAACGTTGGCATACATCAAAGGGATATTTTAAATCCTTTATCCAGCCCTCAAGTGTGCACTATAGAGCAAGGCTAGACAATCGAAAAACCCTGATTCTTCTATGTTGGGAAGTCAAGAAGAATTTTAAGGGATAAAAGAAAATTTCATCAACTATACTAGTTCCGGAGAACTACTTGACCGTAGTACAACGGTCATCAACTTATGCTTTTCAACCATGATAGCTGATCTTCTCCAAGATTCTGATCTTAATACCATGGCAGAGTGTAAACAACGCTCGGACTGGATCAAATGAAAAGAAGCAATCGAGACAGAACTTGACTCACTTAAAAACAGTAACGTAATACCTACTCCTCCTCGAACCTATCCTGTTGGGTTTAAATGGGTTTTCGTCCGAAAATGAAATGAAAACAATGAAGTTGTGAGATACAAGGCAAGGCTAGTTGCACAAGGATTTATGCAGAGATCCGACATTGATTTCAGTGAAACATATTCTCCTGTTATGAATGGAATTACTTCCCAATATTTGATATCTCTGGCAACACAAAAACATCTATTTTTGCAGTTGATGGATGTTGTGATTGCATATTTATATGGGTCGCTAGATTCGGATATTTATATGAAGGTTCCCGATGGGATACCCATACCAAATGGAAAAGTAGATCACAACATGTTTTGTGTTGAACTTAACAAGTCATTATATGGTTTGAAACAGTATGGAAGGATGTGGTATAACCGACTGAGTTCCTTTTAAACAAAAGCTATTCTACTAATGATGATTACCCTTGTGTCTTCATTCAAAGATCCTGAACTGGTTTTTGTATCATATCAGTATATGTTGATGATTTAAGTATCATTGGCACTGAGAATAACATTAAAGAGGCACAAAAACATCTTAAAAAGGGGTTTGAGATGAAGGATTTAGGAAAATCTAAATTTTGCTTGGGTTTACAACTAGAGCACCTTCATACGGGCATTCTCGTACACCAATCAGCTTGTGTTAAAAAAGTATTGGAGAAATTCAATATGAACAAAGCTTATCCATCTAAAACTCCAATGGTAGTAAGAGGCTTAGAAAGGGATATAGATCCGTTTCGGCCGTGCCAAGAAGGAGAAGAGGTTTCGGGTTCACAATACTCCTACCTTAGTGCCATTGGTACACTTATGTATCTTGCAATTAATACAAGACCCGATATTTCTTTTACAGTCAATTTATTAGCAAGATATAGTAGCACTCCTACCATACGTCATTGGAATGGAGTGAAAAATATTTTAAGATACCTTCAAGGTACACAAGATATTGGACTATTCTTTCCAAAGAAACATGATCCAAATCTCATTGGCTATGCCGATGCAGGTTATTTAAGTGATCCCTATAATGGTAGGTCACAAATAGGTTTCGTGTTTTTACACGGACAGATGACAATTTCTTAGAAGTCTTCTAAGCAGACTCTAATTGCTACGTCTTCTAATCACTCTGAAATCATAGCATTATATGAGGCGACACGTGAATGTGCTTGGCTACGTAGAGTGATTAATCATATTCACGCCTCAAGTGGCATTGGACCTATTAAGTCACCAACCATTAACTATGAAGATAATGCAGTTTGCATTGCTCGGATGCAGTCACGTTATATAAATACTAATGTTACTAAACACATAGCTCCCAAACTATTTTACCCACATGAACTTTAGGTGAATGGAGAAATTAATCTCCAACAAACTAAATCATGTGATAATTTAGCAGATTTATTTACTAAGTCTCTATCATACTCTATATTTTCTAATTGTGTTGCAGGTATTGGTATGCGTAGACTTAGAGATTTGCAAGGTTTAAGGGGAGCTTCATAGAAAGCCACCTGACAATTATGCATCAAATTGTACTCTTTCTCTTATGTGAGCTTTACTTTTAAAGGTTTCTCACAATAAGTTTTAATGAGACAATGATAATGCAAGTAATGTCTGTTTTCGAATTTTCCCCACAGAGGTTTTTATTTAAAAACAATTAAGACATTTTATGTTGTGTTTTTTCTTGTTTTATAAAAGTTTAAGGAGTTTTTACATAATATTAAGTATGTATATATTTATAAATATCTTTTGATTTTTCCCACTGGGTTTTTAAAAGATAATTCATTCAACTAGGAGATCAAGTGCTCAAGAGGGAGTGTTATAAAACATTTTACATGTGATCACTTGACGGCGATAACCGTTGCGCCGCTGGCAACCGCCGCGCCGCGTCTCCTCGTGCAGGGTCGCGTCCCTCCTCGCTGTGGTCCCTTGCAATGTATAAATAGAAGATAAATGAATGAATGAAATATAGTTAAATCATTTGCAAGTTGCCTCAATCTCAATTCTCTCAATTAGTATTCAACACTGTTGAGGAGCAAGTGACGCTCGCTGCTGCCTACTAATAGAGGTGGCCAAATGGGTTGGGTCAAACGAGCCAGCCTGAAGCACGACTAAAAAGGCCTGACACGAGCACGATCCGGCCCGAAAAATTCGGGCCCGGGCCAGCCTGAAGCACGACACGAGCCGTGTCCGGGCCTGGATCTCTGGCCCGTCGGGCTTGTCGGCACGGCCCGATTAGGCCCGACATGACCGACCCGCCAGGCTGGCCTGGCCCAGCACGACCTGATGAGGTCCGAATAGTGATTTTTCTATTATTTTTATTATATTTTTAACTAAAATAGGCTACGGGCCGACCCGACACGACCCGACCCGTTATAGCCCATTACGGCCCGACACGCTTAAAATGGATCCGAGTCGTGTTGGGCCCAGATTTTTAAGACACGAGCCCGGCCGGGCTCGGGTCGGGCCGGCCCGGCACGGCCCGTTGGCCACCTTTACCTGCTGATCACATGCTGAGTCACACTCACTCCGAGCGGGCGAGAGACAGACTACAATCGTCGTCTGGAGCTTTTGCCATCACAATTAAAGTGAACGTATCTGGTAGTAGTACTCCCTCCGTCACTGAAAACTTGTCGCTTTGTAGTTCATTTTTAAACTACAAAGCGACAAGTTTTCGGAATGGAGGGAGTATGTAATAAGGACGTACTGTACGTACGAACTCCGGTGTCGATCTGTGCAAATGCAAAAAAGCCTGCTGACGATGGGCTTTCCTCCTTGGGGCTTGGGCCAAACAAACCAGCTATCAGGACAATTAAACTTGCATGCGTTGCATTGCTTCTCTAGCCTAGGTACAGTACCATGCATAATAGCAAGGATAGCTGTGGTATTAAGTATTGGCTCTCTGTAGCTAGAGACCGGTTGAACAGCATCTGCACCACTGGGGACTCTGCCCACACTCAGCTGCCACTCCGGTATTCGATCGTCCTCATATAGTAAGACCGGTCGCAGCGGTGCCGCTAAAGGCACCGCTATAGACCTTTAGCGTCGAAGTGCAGGCGCACTGGCTACGCCAAAGTCATTTGTAAAATGGCGATGGCTACAGCTCCACCCTATATGTAGAGGTCTCCTGTAGCATCTCTATACAGAGAGAGAAAAGAAAGAAAGGAGAAAGAAAGTAGGGAAAAAGGAAATAAAAAGAGTAGAAAGGAATAAAATAGGTGGAAAATAGTATAGAAGTCTGATTTAGAGTGAACGAGTGGGGAAAACAAAACTGTAAAGAGAGAATTTTTTTAGAGATAGGATATAGAGGTGAAATATAGAGGTGAACGAGTACGAACGGTCTAAGTACCTAGACACCTAATCATCATCCTCATATCCCGAAACAAAAGGCTAGGCCTCTCCTGATGCGTGCAATTCTGAATTTATTTCTTAAAACCGGTTTACATGCTCATCACGCAAACGTACGTGTATATATGCACGATCCGTGTCTGAATGCCCAAACCATGTGTCATGCATGACATTGGTAATTAGCCTGCTGCACTATGACCGATCTTAAAATTGGTTTGCCTGCACGGTTTTACTTATTGATCCATATATAGTTTGTAAACTTTCTTTTCACAATTAATGAGAGTGTCAGGCAGGATACCTGTCTTTTATCGTCAAAAACAAAAAAGAAATAAATTTTGCGACAGCCAAGACATCATGGTCAACAGTACACTTGAATTACGTACGTACGTAGTACCGCACAGCTAATAATAATGCCTTTTATCCTGCAGCCCTTTGGCAATATCTATCTCACCGGCCGGGCAGCCTGAAGATAGTAGCAGTTCATATATCCTAGCTTGGTAGTCATCTTGGTGCGCGTTGCTCGTCTTCTCCTGCGTCCGGCGCCGGCGTCGTCCAATAGATCGAGATGGATGACCACCATGCCGTGGCGGTGAAGCCGCAGATCACCGTGGCTACTACGTCGTCGACGACGGTGGCGCTGGCGCTGAGCATGGTGCTGGTGCAGGTCTTCACCATGGTGATGCTGCTCATCTCTAAGCTGGCGCTCAACACCGGCATGCGCCCCTTCGTCCTTCTCGTCTACCGCAACCTCATCGGCGCCGCCACCGTCGCGCCTCTCGCGCTCATCTTCGAGAGGTACATGCATATATTCCCCCTGTAATTTAGTACATGCTGCGCTCCGCGTGTTTGTTTAGCTTTATCGATCCACACACATTACTGTTTATTTGTTTCATGATATGAGGGGATCAGAATTACTATAGTACGACAAGTAGATTTTTTCATGAACTGGCATCGATCATCGATTGGTTCTACTAGCTTAATCTGATCAAGGACTGTATATATCGATCACGCACTGTTTAGTGTCCAGGATACAAGGGGCAAGAACTAGTGTCTGTTGACTGACAGCTGTTGTCTCAAAGCCACATTACAAAGCAGTCCACATCTCCATCGTCGACCGCAGCTCCGAATTTCAAAGCGATTTGACCTGTGTAGTTGCTACTTACTTCCCTTCCCTGATGAAGCAAGAGAAGGGGTAGAGCTCTAGAAGCTAGATATGTGACTGGTTATTGCCGGGCCCGGTCTGGAGGAAATTAACTGCAGTGGTGCTGGTACAACAACACTATTGCACTGTCGATCGTCACGCAGTAGATCCACATGCACCCAAAACTGGTATACTAACAGCCAACAAGTTCTATCTGCGTTGTTCTTGCATGGTATTGCAGCGTCGTCACGCCGCATATGCATGCACCTCATTAACTACTGATTGTGCTGTGCCTACGTGCGTACGTGCATGCCAACGCAGGACAGAAAAAGTTGACTTATTAAGGTCTGTTCAATGTATTTTCTTCAAAAAAAAAAAAAAAGTTCAATGTACTTTCCTCCGTACTTGAAAGTTTGTCATTTTATAGTTCATTTTTTAACTACGTACAAAACAACAAACTTTCAAGAACGAAGGGAGTATATGACAGGCTGGATGATGTAGATTGATACTTGCTACTATCTCTACAATTCTTCATTTTTTTTTTTGAAAATCGGTCTCGCTCCGTAATTCTTCATGACACAGCTATATAATATAATAACATGCATGTCAAAGAAATTAAAGATGGGGATCGACCCTTTGCATGATTGTTTAGCGACATCTTTAACAATTAATATTCTATTTAAAAAACAATTAATATTCTGCTCGATCCAGGGAAATGTGGAAGATGGTGAATTTGGCTGTGTTTGGCTGGCTTTCCGTAAATGCTACATTCGGGTCAGCACTCGCACTCAGCCTTAATAACTTATTGTATCGAAATATATTGAACGAGAAATGCACGCAACAACAGATCAGAGCCGAAAAAAGCTTAGATAACGTCGTCAGTGTTGGAACAGGAACTCTGAACACTCTTCATTCCACATTCTGCAAATTAATTAATTTCCTTGTTGCAGAGTCGTGTTGGCGATGGGCTTGTACTACTACGGGCTGCAGTCCACCAGCGCCTCGTACTCTGCCAACTTCCTGAACCTGATCCCAGTCGTGACCTTCGTCATCGCCATTATCCTCAGGTGGTTCGTCGTCGGCACATCCGAGCTGAGCACGACGATACGATGTGGTGGGTTCAGCCATGGATAACACCACGTTTGTTGTTGGAATGGTCTTGATCAGGTCGGAGAAGCTGGCTCTGCTGGGGAAGTGGCCTGGGATCATGAAGGTCCTGGGCGCGTTGGTGTGCGTTGGTGGGACGATGATGGTGACCCTGCTCAAAGGCCGACTGCTGCACCTGTGGCCTCCTCACCTACAACTCATATACCCCCACGGCGCCCATCAGCATCCGGCACCAGCAGCAAGCTCCTCCCATCATCACCAGCAAGCAGTCGCCGGCACATTCTTCCTGTGCGGCAGCTGCTTGAGCTACGCTCTGTGGTTCATCGTCCAGGTACTTCCATTCCAGCGTATTAGCTCTGGGTTCAATATATCTTCAGTCGCTGATGCTAATAGCTACGATGATTGAATACTTGTCACCATATGAGAACAACAACAGGCTAGGGTTGCCAAGGTGTTCCCCTCAAGATACTGGGCCACGATGCTGACGTGCCTCATCGGAAGCGTGCAGTCCTTTGCGGTGGGCATGTTTCTCGGCCATGACAAAGCTGACTGGAGCCTCAAGTGGGATCTCAAGCTTCTGACAGTCGTTTTCTCGGTAACTAATGCTGCATTAATTCTATCGTCACCATTTCTTTGACTAAAAAAATAGTACGTAGTAATGTTGAGAGAGGATCACTTCATTCACCCTTAGCAATTAATCGTATGATGATCCATCATCATGCAGGGCGTGTTCAACACCGGCATCACGTTCGTTCTGATCTCGTGGGCCATCAGCCGGCGCGGGCCAATCTACCCTCCCATGTTCAACTCCCTGTTGCTTATCATGACCACCATCATGGAGTCGGTGCTGCTTGGCACCAACATCTACCTGTGGAGGTATACCTGTTATATATCTTTTCATTTCAGACAGTCTTTTCATTCGTAAAAGTGATATGAAGCCAATACGATATAGTACTTACTAATTAGTGAATACTTACTCACGTATACATGCATGCATGCATGCAGCTTGGCGGGATCACTGCTGATCATCGTGGGACTATACGCGTTCCTGTGGGGAAAAGCCAAGGAGATGCAGCAGCTGGCCGCCGCCGAGAAGCAGCAGCAGCAGCCGTTGGGTGGAGATGATGGGATGGTCTAATCTAACTATAAGCCACTACTCCCTCTAGTTCCTGCTCCTTCCGGTCAGTTTAAAATTTAACTAATAACTAGCGTTAAATAAAATAAAACGGAAGGAGTAATATTAATTGATGGCATTAGAACAACTTTTTAGCTGTGAATGTCGTTGTGTGAGCTTAGCTTAATGATGCCAGTAAAGGAATTGCTAATCTGACCAGTAGTTGTTGGGCCACAAAGAACGGATGAGAGACCGGCCGGTCAACGCTTCCTTATTTGGTCTCCATTTTCAGGAGTCCAGTTTCTTTCGGAACCCGATAAATTGTTGTCGATCGAGCGAGTTACAGTGGTCGTGAATCGTGTGATTACAGAAAAGACGACAGGGAATAATCCACGGACTACCAAGAATCTAGCTAAGAAGAAACGGCGAGTTTACACTGGTTAATTACTTGGATTTGGATACCCATTGATCCTCAGAGCTGCAAGTCTAGCAACAGCGGCTCGGTGGCGCCGAGATCCAGGTCGACGCCGAACAGCCGTAGGCTCCGCCCGACGACGTCAACGGCGGGACGCTGGTGTTGCACCTTATTGCCGATTAAGGCCTGTGCCGCTACAAGGACCGGCGGCGTCGGCGCCTTCCCTCGGCGTCGGCAATCGATGTAGAGTCGCGCGCCGTCGCGGCAGAAGCAGACGGTGTCGCCGGCGGCGAGCCTCTTGTCGCGGACGTAGCGGCTCCAGCCCTTGGTCATGACGTAGCTCTGGCTGCTGCCCCAGTAGGAGTAGCGGAAGCGCCACGTGGCGTGCCCGGCGCCGCGGGCGTCGTGGAAGCACAGCACGGTGCCGGCCCGCGCCGCCGCGGCGCCCAGCAGCGGCAGGTGCTTCTCGGCGAAGTGCTTGGGCACCACCAGCCGGTTCAGCTTCCCCACGTCGCTCGGCGTCAGCGCCTTCTCGAACAGCCGCTCCCGGTTGTTGCCGGTGCTACCGTGGTCGCCTGCTGCTGACCTCTGCGTCGTCGTCAGGGCCATATGTGTATGCGCTACCTACTGATGAATTTCTGATTCTGGAATAGATGGATTGCTATTCTTCCTGTGATACTTCGCCATGCCTTGGCCAGTATATATATATAGAGCTACCAAGTCGTCAAGTAGGTAACCATGTGATCATAGCTTAGCTCGGAGCTAGGACACCGCGCGACCTTGACCCTTGGGGCGGTAAGCGAACCGCCTGATCGAAGATGGACGATGGAGAGGGAACAGGTCTCGCGTGGCTGCATGTTCATCCATTAAGGCGAGATGATGCCAGTAGCATCCGTACATAATTACCATTTGCAGGCATAAGCCAATCATCCTGAATGTACCTACATCCATACATACTTAGTAAACGCCCAGATTCATTAGCAAGGTCAACGACTCCCAAATTTGTCGAATCAAAAAGTCTAATGCTAGAGTACACATATGTGTACTACTGTACTATTTTATTCATTCCAAATTACTTGCCAGTTTAAAAATAAATTAGAGAATGACAAGTATTTTGAGATAGAAGGAATAGCTAGCTACTAGGTCGTAGTGCCAGTCTGCCAGGGATGGATGGAGATGACCATGACACGATCGAGAGAGGGTTTGCGCATTTATCTCGTAAAAAAGAGAAGACGCGCGACAATGAATTGACTAGGGTTAGGTGAGTTGCAACAACCTGGATATGTATCCATATGCTCCGGCAAGTCTTAGAGTACAACTTAATTATTAATTATACTGCAATCATAAGGTAATTTATTGACAAAGCCCGTATTTTGCTACAGCTATGATCCAGCCGAAACAAACTGCATCGGTAGCACTTGGTTCAGGCAATCTGGACAGCATGTCGACCATGCATGCATGGACCATGAGAAAGCTTATCTAGTCAAAACCCACGGGATCTGATCAAAACGGGGTATCTGAAATGAAACCCCTGCAGAGATTCTGAAACTTTGACGTCTTTACCTCTCTGAGGCGTGTAAGAAATTATTCCATATATCCGTAGTATTTATTTTGAAAATACCAACAAGGGTTGTTGGCGTTATATTATAAGATGGAAAAAACTGTTACATTGCTCAAAAGCAAAAGCGAAAAGAACGACAAATAAACAGAGAAGAACAGGGCCGAGTGGATACAGGTAATCAAAGTACATAGTCGAGTCGGGTCGAGGTGCCGCTGCAGCTCCAAGCCTCCAATCCAGGAGGGTGGATGAGGCGAGGAGGTTGGATAGCTTGCATGCACCGGCCATCTTCCGAGAGAGGATTTCATCCTTAATACTACCTCCGGTGTTGAAATAGTTGTCGTTCAGACAACTAAAGCTAGTTCATTTTAGTGTATTTTCTTTGTCTGAAACGACAAATAAAAAAGAACGGAGGGAGTATTGGTTAGGATGGAGTTGGGTGAGAGCTCCTTCTGCTGGAATATCCTTCGATAACGTTCATTCCAGATGCACCAAAGTACTGCCATGATAACAAAAGTGAGCCCCTGCACTTTGGCCAAGTAGAGAGATTGCACTACGGCGTAGAACCAAGTTGCAGTAGAAGCTTCGGAAGAGTGGCGGTCGGGGTGGAACATGGGCTCAGAGAGCCACTGACTGAGATGCCCAAATGAATTTGGATACAGAGCATTCAAGAAATAGGTGCATCGCTGTTTCCAGATTCCAATAACAAAGGGGGCAGAGATAATTGTTAGGCCAGCCCCGGCGTTGAAGCCGATCTGCCATCCAGAGGCGGGCTTGCAACAGGAGCCACATGAAAGCTTTACACTTTGGAGGTGCCCACACTTTCCAAACAACATTGTGGTAATCGGAACGAATATTGCCTTCAAACTGGAGGAGATATGCCGCGTGTGCAGAGTATTCCCTTTTCTGTCCATAAGTCCAAAGGATTATATCATGTTCTTCAGTTGCTAGATTTAGCTGCTGCTCATCGATCATAGTCCACAATGCAATATAGTCAGGCAACAGTTCAGGAGTTAGGCTGCTTGCTAGGTCCCTGATCCACCGTACATCTTCCAGTGCCATTGCTACAGTCTTGCGCTTGCCTCTGGATATTTTTTGTACAGCTTAGGGAACATTGACGCCGGTAACCTGCCTTCGATCCAACTGGAGGTCCAGAAGATTGTGTGATGTCCATTCTTCACCAGAAGAGAGGTGGCAGCCGCAAACAGAGCTTCATCCACAGAGTCAAGACAGTGCATGAAGTGCAGTGATCTCGTTGGCTACAGTAGATTCCAGCGTTGATAACACGATAAATCACAACTACGTACTCAGCTAGTGCCTAGTGACAGGTGAGCACAAAACACAGCAAAGGGGTAGTAACACTACTAGCTAGATCGCTACACAAAATTTAAACCAACTGGTAGAAACACGTATAGAATTGCAATTTGGGTACGTGGCTTGTTGTGGGGTGCTCGTTCCCATCCTGCAACTTCTATATTGTTTATTCGAGGGAAATACAACTTCTATTGTTGGCCCCGACTAGCTAGGTCTCAGAAATGTGAGGAGTAAACTAGCTAAACCAATTGGCACAGTTGCAATTGATATCGTGAAATTATTAGCTGGCTGTTCTCGGCCTTCTGATGATGTCACCTTTGGAAGGGAGGTTTATGTCACGCATTGATATAACTAAGCTTGCTATTTGGCCCTGCTGCTGCTGGTGGTCAAACGTTTATAGCGCACCGATATATTCCACATCTAGTTGCACTAAGCACAGGCTGCTCTTTAACTAATCAATCACATTATCTATTGCAAATGGAGTCGTTATGTAAGTTCGTTGACCAGGAGATTAGTTGGGTCACAAGTCTTCTTGCCTTAGCTAGGTGACTAGCTACCTGTAGCTAGCTAGCGCATCACCACTTGGCTTGGCTGTTGAAACAATACCTGATTGGTCACTCCTGAAGAACATAAACTTTCAAGCAGGGCCAAATACGCCACCGTATTCAGGTCTCCTGGACTGAATCCGCTTTTCAGCCGATGCACGCACAGTTCTGGGTTTGGTGAGGCTGGTTTAAGTTATTCAGCTACCGGTACCTGCATTGCTGATGAGGAGGAGATGTGCTGGAGCTTATCAACTGAATTTTAATACCCGACATCGAATTCTTTTTTTCGAAGAGGCTACCCAACACCAATTTCATTTTAATTTATGAAGAAATACCTGGGCCGTTGTTCAAAAAAAAAGAAATACCTGGGCCGAGACCGACTGAAGAAGAGATCAAGATGCCATCACAACAAGTGGGAAAATACTGTATATCCTAAAGTTTGGTCGTTGACAGGACCTGAACTGAACACGGCTAACCCTTGGCTCTTCTCAAAAGTTGGGCAGCTGGGCCAGAACGACCTGAGACAGGCATGAGTGGCCGGCTGGGAGACATAAGCCATTGGAATTTAAGAAAGATTTTTCATAGGTAATTAAGGTAAGCCACAAGTTGCAATACATAAAAGACAGGAATGGTTTCCCTGAAAGAGATAATGTCGTAAGTGGGCAAAAGGATCTGAATTCTGCCGTGCCATAAGGTGGTGATAGGACAAGCTAGGCATAGAATATTAGAATTGAAGTTATGGAACGCACGATCGAGCCAATCGCGCGGCACACTGCTGCAGAGGATGGAAAACATGGAGAGGAGAGGAAGAGAAATTGGGAGCAATGGCGGGTACCTGCGTCTCCAACGGGGTGCGAGGAGTGATGGCGGAGGCGGCCGGGAGTTCGGAGCGTGGCGGAGTAATGGCAAGTAACGGGCGGCGGCGGCGGCGGCAGAGCCCTGGGCGGCGCGAGGGGAGGGCTCACATCGCCGGGATGGAGCGGTCTGGGGAAGAGGAAAGTGCGGCACAGGCGGAGGAGAAGGGACGGGTCGCGCGAAGGAAAAAAAAACAACGGCCTGCAGGGCCAAGCCGGTCGCGCAAAGGATATGGGCCGTTCAGAAGAAAAGGAATGGGCCGACAATGCAGGAGCGGAAAAGAACAACAAGGAATGGGCCGTGGATTCAAATTCGAATTGGGATTCGGATTTGGAAGTGATTTGCGCACAAATTATTTGTTTGCTTCGAAGATTTTGGCGGATTCCTCCCACACACATCCATACGTGGATTTTTTTATTAAAAATTATTATTAATTTAATAAAATAATCATCAACCTTCGTTTTCTTAAATTTCCAAATTTTTAGTGTCTTTTTTTTTCAAATTTAGGGCTATTACACAAGCGTTTGTCGCACCTTGCAAATACGTGGACGTGTGTGTATATATCAGGGGTTTCACATCAAATACCTCATGTTGTCGGATAGAATAAAATACATAGGAGGAGATGAATTATCAGCATATTGAAGAGAGATTTCATCCTAGATACGTACTCTCCAATCCTAAAAAAATTGTTGCTTTGTAGTTCATTTTTGAACTACAAAGCGACAATCTTTTTTAGACGGAGGGAGTACTGTATATGATACACATAATAAACAAGATTAAAAATAATAATTATAGGGCGATCGAGAGAGTCCACGCACGCACGCGGGGACAACATAGAAAAAATTTGATTTGATAACGAAACAAAGAAACGAATCCAAACTCCGGCATAGCTTTGACGTACGTGGCGCTCTTCTTCAGTACAGGGGAAAAAAAGTTGCTTCAGTACGTAGTTGGGTGATCCACACGACACGATACGACGATGCATATATCAGTAGAAGTTGTTGGAGCCCTGGTAGCAGAGTCCTGCGGTCCAGTAGGGGGTGATGGCGTCGTCGACGACAACGGTCTGCTGCGGCTCGCTGTAGCTGGTCATCTTGACGACGAGCCCTTTGGAGTTGCCCAGCGCGGCGAAGACCTGGTAAGTGATCCCCCAGTTGTGGCTGGCCGGAACGTAGCTGTCGTCGGACTCGCCGGACCTCTTCACGGCCAGGTCGTAGACGTCGCCGCTGCCGGCCACGTTCATCACGTACACCAGCAGCCAGTAGGAGTTGCCCTGCACGCAGAACCGCACGCCGCCGGACCGCTGGCACGGGACCCTGCGGAACTGGACCGGTACGATGCCCGCCACCCGCTCCGCCAGCTTGAGGAAGGAGGGCGGGGCCAGGTCGAAGTGCTGGCGCGGCGGGTTGCACCACCCGCCGTTGTCGTTGGCGAGGTACCAGTTGGGCGGGCAGAGGTTGGTGCCGGTGACGATGACCGACGGCGACCCGGGGTTGCACCAGGGCGACTTGGCGCAGCGCAGCTCGTAGCACTGCCCGCACCCGTTGCCGTCGTCGAACAGCGGCGTGCTCAGCGCCGCCGTGTACGTCGAGTAGAGCGACACGATGTCGTTGGCGCCGTAGCCGCACGCGCCGCCGAAGTCGGCGCCCAGGCCCGACGAGTCGCCGTAGAAGGTGGCGCTGCCGTCGTGCCAGTCCGACGTCTTGAAGGGCTTGGACGGCGGCTGGTAGTTCGCGGTCGCTAGCCGTGCCGCCGCCGCCATGATCATGACGGCCACAATCGCCGTCGTCGCCATGGTGATCGATCTGACCGGATTGTCTTTAATTGTTCACCGTCGTGTCATATGTATCTGAACACTCGATGCTTATAAAGCAGCTGGAGCGGGCCGGCCGTCGAGACTTGAGAGACCCATGAAATGAAGTGTGTTGGGCACCACGTTGCATTGGTTGAAAAGAGATCATTGCCGCCTCGTCGTCTTCAACAGTGTTGTGTTGGGCGCACGACTTATCTATTTCCAACGAAGAACATGCAAGGATGATCTATGTTCGGTGCGTTGACATATGAAATTCTCTCATTAATTTTCCTTTGTTTCCTATTTATTATTTTTTATTATTTCCTTCCCGTATTATTTGTCGTTTAAGACAAGATATGGGATGGAGGAAGTATATAAAAAAGGAAAAGTCAGACAGTTTTGAATGGGCCGAAACAAGCATCTGTAAACATGCATGTGTTTGTCTCTCTCTAGATTGGTGGCCCCATTTGGCCCATCCACTTTAATTTGCTTTCTCTGTCGTGTCGGTCACATCAACCCCTGTGTTTGTGTACTCGGCCTGCTGACTTTGCTTCTTCTTATTAAAACTTGCAGTCACCAATTATTTTCTTTTTCATTTCTCTTTATGGGATTGCAAGTACAGTAGTCCGACTTGCTTGCAAATGCATAAACTGGTAAAATTAAAGAAATGGTTTGTTAGCTTTGCGTTCTTTGTCTAGAAAAATAATATTAGGAATAATAGTTGTGCTATGCATCACACACGAGCCTACCCGATCGTTGGCCTACACATAGCATATATGTCATATATTTATAAATCTATCTAAATTTCAGGTGTCTGAAATTTAGATAAATTTCAAGCACCAGATAATTAGTAGTTAATCACTATCATTAATTACTAATCTATATAATTAACTATTAATTCTTAATTTATAGATTAATCAATGATAATTTTTATTATTTTATAATTATTATTATCCTTGCAAATTATGGATTAACAATTAACAATATAACTTAAACAAGTTGTTAATTTCCCGTTGCTGTCCTAGTGGCCACGCGTGCACGTCTCCTGAAACAATGGCCGCTCTTCAGGCAACTGAAAGTTAGCATTTCCATATATTTATGTGTGATTGATCGTGGTACAGAACAAAAAATTAAACAGGTCTTTTCAGTTTTCTGCATCTATCACATGAAAATATATTGGCCAATTTTTTTGAAACTTCTCTATCGGTACAGTTGTAGTATCTGTTCATGTGTGAATACACACACTCACGTCGACCATGCACACCTACACATACCTTCCACACATATACAGTCTACAACTACACACGACTTCTATCACTGCATCTTTCAAGAAATCACCAGAATCCACGAGAATCTGATGTGCGACGGAGACGTTGCTCTACCATTGTGTCTTCACGCATTAGAGACACCTGAAACATTATTTAGGAATAAATTCCGGTGAGAAATCCAGAGTTGCGATTGTAACACCCCAAAATCTAAGGCAAGCAAAATTTGAATTTAAAAGTATTTTGAACATTAAAAATTTAAAGGAAGAAATTAAATTAAGTTAAGGTGGAATATTTTGTGTGATTGAATGTATGAATGTTTGCTCTGAAATAAAAATTAATTTATAAAAGTTGCTAGCATTTTGATTCGAATTCGAAATCTAAATTTGAATTAAAAGAACAAAATCAAATAAAAAGAAAAACCCAATCAGGCTTAAAACCCATCAGGCCCATTCATACCTTCCCTCTCTCTGGGCCTTTCCTTCCCAGCCCATGCGCCCACCCCTACCGGCCAGCCCAATCCGCAAAACACACTGGATACTCCCTTCTCCCTCTTTCTTGCGGGCTCCACCTGTCAGCGTCACCTCTCTGGCCCAGCCGCTCGCGCGCATAGGATTCCCTGGCCGCCTTGGTCTTTTGCTCCCAGCCACTGTCGTGCGGGCCCTGCCAGTCAGCTTTGTCCCCCCTGCTCTCTCTTCCCTCCGCGCAGAGTCACGCGAATGACGTGAGCACGGACGCCAAAAATCCCTGGGCTCAGACTCCAAAACCTATTGATTTCGGCCCCCAGTTGCCTTGCCGCCCACGAAGCTCCTCCCCCTATAAAGCGATGTCTAACCCTAGCTTGCCCTCCCCTTGCTCCAATTTTCTAACCACTCGCGCCGCTGCCGCCATTTCTCGTTGAACATCGCCGCCGCGCGATTCCCCCCCCCCCCCCCCCCAGCTACACAACGCTAGCACTCGTTACCATGTATACCTCCTTCACAAGGTCTCGCCCGTGCTTCCCAAGCCTTCCCAGCCGTGGATCGGTGTCGTTTCCGAGATCCCCGACGAAACTCCAGTAAGCCGTCTCGCCTTCACCCTCACTCCGGCATTCCCTATCAATTTCCTCTCGACCTAAATCCTCCATCGCACTCCCTGTGCTCCAGAACGTGTTATGGGCAAGCCGGCGCCAAACACCCGCCAAGGAGACACCATCCCCGGCGAGGACCGACGAGGTACAGCCGCCTCCCTGCGTCCCCCCCCCCCCCCCCGTTGTCCACCGTTTTTCCTAGTGACGATTGTTTGAGTGGGTTAATCGTGTCTCAGAGAAGGTTCCGAACAAGGAGGTGATGAAGTCCCGTTGCCGAGACCCTACTGTGGCGACCACCTACGAAACCAACCGCTGCTTTGCATCGCAAGCCCCTCCGACGCCGTTCCAGACCCCGTTGCCACCCTGGGTGAGCTCCCTCTGTCCCCCTCCATCGATTCATGTTGTTAGATGCGCGATCCAGTAGGGTTTGCTGTAGTTCATGCACCGCCGGCGAGCTAGGGTCGCTGCCCTTGGTGGCGCCACTGTGCTGCCGCACTGGAGAAGAAGCACAGTGCTTCTTAGGCGCCCAACCGTTGGATCTCACTTGTGTGGCTTGGATGCAATAGAGCGTACCTCTTCACTCGGTTTGATCTCGACCCTTGAATTGAGATCGACACCTCCCATTTAGCCACGTGTGCAATAATGTTATGTTAAATTTGGAGCGCCCACTTCACATCCGACGGTTAGGACTTATTTGATGCATACCCCTTCGTTTGTTCTAATCTCGAGCGCTCATCTAGGATCCAATGGTTGAGAAATAAATCAGGATTACCACTCTGCTGTGTTGCACTTTAGCCCTTGCGCAATTTGGTAACATTATTCTTAGGTCCTGTACATTTACGTATTCGTCCTGGTTTTTGCTGAAACCCAAAATTTGCACTGTATAGCTCATTTCACCTTTGTAAAATTTAGTAAAAATATTTAGAAGCCTCTTAACAGTAGCATAAGATAATGCTTAGTCCTGGGAACACTAGAATTAATATTTTAGAACCCTGCAAATAATCTGGATTTGAGTATAAACCCATATAGAATTGCTGAAATTACATTTTATGCTCTGGACTTGATGTTCTTGCATGTATGCCCTTGTAATTAAAATAAAATGACTTTTGGACCGTGCATGTACACTGTTAAAACATACTAGCATTTTCTGTAGCACGTATTTCTCAATAAAAGTCCTTAGTTAATTATGAAATCACATAAATAACTTGAGAGCTTGTTGTTTTTGCATATAGGACTCTGTAATAATGTGTAAATAACTTTAGTACTTGTTGTTCTTGCATTTAAACACCTAGTACTTGCTGTTATTGCATGTAAGCCTCATTAGCTCCTTGCTTTTGCACTGTTAGTCATGCAGTAGCATGTTTTCCACATAGAAGCTATTGCATAAATATGATTTTATGTACGCCCTTATGTTTTGTGTTGTATGTTCGTAATAGACTTAGTAATTTCTGTTTTTGTATAAAACATCTCCATAAAATATTAAGTAATGCCCATTAGCACATGACTTGTTTAATAAAATGTATTCTTGCTATGAAAAATGTTTACAACTTATAAAATGCACGTAACCCCGTTTTAAGCCATTTTCGTGCGTAGGTCCCCATTGCGCCGTAAGATATTTGTGTGGTAATCTTTATGTCTTGTTTTCCATGTATAGTGTAATGTTATTGATTATGCTTCTATATCTCTCGTTCGGTAGTTTATCTGTGTTCGTCCCTGATCGTGATGTGATGAAAAGACTTGGAAGATCGAGAGTTCTACCCTGAAGACTGAGCAACTACATGAAATATAGAAAAGGAAAGTGTCCTTGACCACTTTGCATCGGTTAGGAATTATTAAGGACATAGATAGAATTAGTTGCATGCAAGTCTTAAATTGAATCCTATGTTAGGAAGTTTTCTAGATTTCCATATTATTCCTTGTCGTTGGGTTTGGGATGGTATTGTTGGGACTTGGGAATGTGTTTACGCTTAGCCCTGCTGTCATTAGTTGAGTGGTAATGTTAACTTGATATAATGATATTATTATTATTATCACTTATGGGATGGTTATGGATATGTATATATAGTAGATAGTAATCTAGCAGGCAGGTTGACTTGGTGGGTGCAGTACGCACGAGACTCGGGTTTGTTGTTTGATGCCTGCGTAGATTCTAAGGATCGATTCTTGGTGCTGCGATTCCAGGCCTTATCATACCACCACATGACGGTATGGAACGGCTTAACCAATTAATTAGGAGATCTTTCGATAAGTATGGGCAATGTTGGTGCGGGGAACGAGCTTCGGGGATTTACCGCTCTGGGATCCGCAAGGCTCAAGAGGGGGCTGCCCCGATGGAGGGTGTACTCCAGATATGCTGCGGTATGCAAAATCTTAGAGTGCTCGTACTTGTCGGGAGACCCTTTGTGAAGGCTCTGTTGTGACCTTCTGGCCACACACCTTAGGCAGTGTGAAGTGTGACTAGCTACCACTGGCATAAAGAAGGTTCTTAGTCCACTTAGAGACAGGGGATGAAATCACAACATGTGGGTAAAGTGGTACAAACTCTGCAGAGTATTAAATCTATCTAGATAGTCATACTCATAGTCATGAGCTCGCTTGGATAGCTCAACCTCGATTAGATGGGATTGGTTGGTTGGTAGCCGGGTGGAGGGAACCCGGTGAGTTGGTAGTCGGGTGGTGTATGTAAGGACCGAAACGCCCAAGAGGGGGGGTGAATTGGGCTTTCTTTCAAATTTTAAGACAATTAAACACTTAACAACTTAAAGCCCAATTCCCTATGCAATCAATATAATTTAAAGTTGCGGAATGAAGATTGCATAAGAGTAAAAAGGGAGAGGGATGCAAACGCTCAAGGGACACGGAGTTTATCCCGTGGTTCGGTAAGATCACAAGGATCTTCCTACGTCCACGTTGTGACACCCACCGAAGGGTTTTGCCACTCCCAAGTCACCGAGACTAGGGGCTTCTTCACTATTCTTCTCCGTTCGCCAACCTTGGCAAGGTGGAGCTCAAGCCTTGTACACTTTTGGGATCCTCCGGGCTTCCACAATCCTTTTGGCAAGCTCCGGAAGTTGCACACACCAAGAACACTCCCTTTGGGCTCTCACTACACTAGAGACTCCAATCACCAAGAATGGAGGCACCCAAGCACTATCTCTAGCTAGTTCTAGCCTATTTCTTGGTGTACAAATGATGAACAATTGATGTGGAAGTGATTGCTCTATTGCTTGAATGCTCTAGGATGTGTAGAGTATGTCTTGGCTTCAAGTCTTGTCGATTTGACAGGTTGAAGGGGTATAAATAGCCAGCCTCCACGAGATAGCCGTTGGAAAAGTAGGCTGACATCACTTCTCTGCGAACACCGGATGATCCGATGTCTCCCCTTCTGTTAACATCGGTCAAAGCCAAATTAGCTGATGTCACTGTGTCAGATATGACCGTTATTAGACCGATGTTGTTCTTTCTTCTCATCGGATGATCCGGTGGCTCTTCCTCCAGAATTTTGCTTGATCTTGAGGCTCACTGGAGTAATTGACCGATGTATGTCTTCTTCTCATCGGATGATCCGGTGCTTCTCTTGGTCCAATGGTATTGCAATCTGTGATGATGGACCGATGCACTGAGCCACTCACATCGGATGATCCGGTGAGTGCATTTTTCTGAGGTCTTCTTCTTCAGTTGAACCAATTCGACCGATGCAGTCAACTTTAAGACCATCGGATGATCCGGTGTGTTCAATTTGTTGACTTCGAGTTGTTTTGAGTTGTTCTTTTGGAATTTTGAACTCGTGACCTCTTTGACATTTGTTTGAAGTGTTGTTTTGATTGTCTTCAAGCATTGAGTGATATCAAGTTAGAGCTTTCACTTTCTTGATCTCATTCGTTGATTTTATATGGGTCTCCAATGTAATTTTGATTTCATTTGATTGAGTGTCATTGAGACCTTGCATTCACAAATTCATTAGTAATATCGAATGGTTGTCATTAATCACCGAAACCGTACCTCATGGGGCCTAGATGCTTTCAATCTCCCCCTTTTTGGTGATTGATGACAACACAATAATTTAAAGCGCAATGATAATGAATTTGATGATAATACTCAAGAATATATGCAATGAATACAACATAGGATACATTAAGCTTGTAAAACGCATAAGAGATTGGTGGGCGAAAAACGCAATCGATTAAAATCATAAGCAAATGAGACAAGTGAGAGAGTGCTTAATTAAAATTACAAAAGAGTACTCAAGCATGAATACAAAAGATAAGCACACACACACACTCCCCCTAAACACGTACTCCCCCTGAGACTGCTACTCCCCCTGACTCTCCTACATCTTCTCCCCCTTTGGCATCAAGACACCAAAAAGGGATCAAAACGCCTACTGACCCTGAGAGCTAGGTGCGAGGACGAACTGAGCACCGTCGCAGTCGTCGGAGCTGGAGTCGCCGGTCGAAGGAGCTGCCGGAGCGGTGGGAACTGGAGGGTCCGCTGCCGGTGCTGGAGGAGAGGGAGCAGGTACTGAAGATGCTGGAGGAGCTGGAGGAAGTGGAGCGCTCACCACGGACGCCGGTGTCTGCTGGAACAAGGTCGTCGCCGGCAGTGGTGAGTGAATCGGTGCGCTAGGTGCCAGAAGTGGTGACATGCTGATCGAAGGGATAGGAGTAGTAGGCACCTGAGCGACACCTGGAGCCAGTCCCAGTCCAGGCTGCTGTGAAGGAAGGGCGATCTCGGTCTGAGCGTATAGGTTGGTGATCAACCCTAGGATCCCCATCATGGCCTGCTGGGTCTGCTGCTGCTGGTCGAGGGTACGGCGGTGCATCTGATCGACCAGGTTGGTGAACCGGTTCGTATCCTCTCGCCTCTGACGGGCGATCTCCAGCTGGAGCTCCTGCTGCTGCCGCTGCAGCTGTGCCAAGTGAGCAGCCTGCTCCGCCCTGGCCTGCTCAGCAGCGAGCCTGTCCTGGCGCTGCTGCTCGATCATCTGCTGAAGAAGGGAGGACAGCTCCGACGGCTGGGACACCTGCGCCTCGGACACAGGAGGTGGTGTCGGTGGCGGAGCAGCTGATCCTCCTGCCTCGGCGTCGTGCTGCCTCGGTGAAGGTGGAGGAGGAGGGAAGTACTCCTCGACACTGTCGTCTGTGTCGCTCTCGGACCAGACGTGCTGTAAGTCCTCCCCCTGAGCCTCGGCCTCAGCAAGTCTCTCGTCCTCCTTCTCGAGGTCAGACCAATCCTCCTCAGACAAGCGGGCCCTGACCTGGCGCTCAACTGGACGACCAAGACGGCGGTCTCCAGGAGCGGACGCACGGTAGTGACCGAAGCGGGTCACGCTCTCGTCAGCAAGCCGGGCCTGTGCTGAATGTCCCTCTGGCACCACCATAGAGCAAATGAAGCTAATCCAGTGCCCATAGACCATCTGCCTCATCATCCCAATCCCATCTGTAATGACGTCCTCCATCTCGCAGAGGAGTATGTCCACGATATCAAAATCCATCCCGTTCATTATGTAGAACAGGAGGGTCTGCTGGAGACTCGTGAACCCCTCCAAGTATCCTGACCTTGGCAGGAGCGTGCGGCGTAAGGCGAGGTGCACAATACGCGCAGCTGGGGTCAGGAGGGCAGGAACTCTCGGCTGATCTGGAGAGAAAGTGGGGCCAAACAAGGAGCGTATCTCGTCCAGCTGAGGTGCTACCCCTCCAGTAAGTGGCCTCCTTGGTGGATCTGCCTGCCCATAGACCTTCTCATGTATGCTAGTGTCGTGCAGGTCCAAGCCAAGAATGTGCCCCAATGTCTGCCTCTAGAGGTGATAGTGCTGACCATTGAACATGAAAGCAATTGACCTCCTGCCCTCTGAGATGTATAGGGTCGCGTAGAAGACACGGACCCACTCTTCCACATAGGCACTCCTCTCATAACCCAGTAGCTCCACCAAGCCTCTGTATCGCTCAAAGAAGGGGCGGACATCAGTTTCCGCTGCCACTGCAAGCTGCCTCCAGTCCAGGTGGTTGTGCTGAAAGAGCTTGTGCCCCCGGCGCTTGTAGGTCTCATAGAGAGACGCCTGGGTGACAGTCCAGAAGCGACTGTCAACAAGCAGCTCTCGGGGCTGTGGGAACCACTCCTCAAGAAGAACACTCCATCTGAGCTTCCGGAGTTGCTTCGCCTTCATCTTCCGGTAGTCCACAAGGCGGACTCCTTCACTGACCCGGACGGCCGTGTCCACCTCATGGATGTCTCTCTCAGCCTCCCTGTCCTCACGACGGTCGGCAGCCGTCGGTCTCGGACGAGGAGCAGCCTCGACGTGACCTCCTCGAGTCCGGGCTGAGCGCCGGCGGACGAGAGGCGCAACTGGCTCCTCTTCGGCGTCGGAGTCGTCGACCACGGGAGGCGGCCTTGGACGGGCCTCGCGAATCCTCAACGAACCCCCATGGCCGCGCTCACGCTCCTCGGCGGCGCGAGCGGCCATCAAGGCCTTCTTCTCATCCTTCGAAAGTTTCCACTTTTTCGCGGCGGGCTCCGCGATCGCTTTTCCCTTTCCTTTGCGATCACGACCCATCTAGGCGACGGAGAGGAAGGGTTAGCAACGTTGAAAACGAACGATGACGAGATAATCAACGAGAGACGTCGCACGGCACGGAGCTCACCTTAGCGACGATGGAGCTCGGGAAAACCTAGCGACGGTGGCCGGAGAAGACGTGGAGATGCTTCGACGGAGGGAGAGGTGCAGTGGCGATGGTGCGTGGGCGCGGGTGGAGCACGGCGGCGGTGCCTACTGCTGCGGCGGCGGCGGCTGCTGCGGAAGTGGTGCGGTGAGCGGGCACGGGCGACGGCGGCGCGTGGGGAGGCAGCGGCGGCGGTGCTGCGGGTGGAGCACGGCGGCGGCGGCGCGAGGGAAGGGCGGCGGCGCGCGGGAGAGGTGGCGGCGCGGTGAACGGTGGTCGGCGGCGGCGATCAGGGCGTGAGGCGGCGACGGCGAGAGAGAAATCGGGAGAGAAAACGACCGGCGGCGGCGCGCGGGTTTAAATAGTGGGGCCTAAACCCTAGCCGTTTTTTAAACACCGGATGGACCGATGATAGATGCAGTGAACATCGGTCAATTGCAACAGTAAGGATATTCAAGAATTGCTGTCGACATCGGATGAACCGATGATTAGGGTTTTGAACATCGGTCGAATAGCACAGTAAGGGTGTTCAACCGAGTGATATTGACACCGGATGATCCGACGTTAGAGGGAGGTAGACATCGGTTGAATGGATCACAGCTCCAGAAGAGTGAACATCGGATGGACCGATGTTTTCCAGGATGAACGCGTCGGATCATTTGAGGTTCTGACAGAGTTGGGCTTTGAGGATTGAACACCTATTTGACCGATGAGGGATTGACAGGGGCATCGGATAATCCGATGACAACAGAGCGAAAACATCCCATATATGTCCTTCGACCGAACAAACAATTGAGGAGAAACACATGTCTTAGGACTTTTTGGGCAACCCCTTACCCCTCAAGAAGCTAATATGCCAATAGCTTGGCTAAACCTTAACACAAACGGAACACCAAGAAAAAAGGAGGAAAAATATCCAAATAAAATGTAAGGCCCATGCTTTGTGAGGTAGAGTATGGAAACTTCTATCTCATTAAAGCATGTTCCTTTAGAATTTTGCTCTTTCCACATCATATGAGTTGAGATATTGCATTTCAAACAAGTCTCCTTCTCATGATGTGGGTTCCCCTTTGTGACAATCTACCGTATGCAATGTCAAACAAGATAATGCAAAATATTAGATGAATGCAAGTCTATATGACAGGAATCATGCAAGGCATAAAATAAATCTATCTTGCCAAGTTTAAACCTGCCAAAGGCTTACTCAGGGAAAACTATTTCTAGCTCGCCCCTATCCTTTGGGAGTTGGGCAAGACCTATATGACATGCAACCTTACATGAACATGGCAATTTACATGACGTTAGATGCATCTAGCACATTTAACTCACTTCTAAGCCTAGAAAAAGTTTTCTCATCAAGTGGTTTGGTGAAGATATCCGCCAATTGTTCTTCGGACCTAACACCTTGCAAAGAGATTTCTCCCTTAGCCTCATGGTCCCGCAAGAAGTGATGGCGAATATCAATGTGCTTAGTGCGGGAGTGTTGAACGGGGTTTCTAGCTATCTTAACCGCACTTTCATTGTCACAAAGGAGAGGCACACAACCAAACTTAATTCCAAAGTCCAAGAGGGTTTGCTTCATATATAGGATTTGGGCACAACATGCACCGGCCGCTATATACTCCGCCTCCGCGGTGGACAAAGCCACGGAATTTTGCTTCTTGCTTGACCAAGAAACTAGGGAACGCCCAAGTAAGTGGCAACCCCCGGAGGTACTCTTGCGGTCTACACGGCATCCGGCAAAGTCCGAATCCGAGTAACCTAAGAGATGAAAACTAGCGTTCTTGGGGTACCACAAACCTACACTTGGGGTATGCTTGAGATACCGAAGTATCCTAAAGACCGCCTTCTTGTGCGATTCTTTAGGTGCCGCTTGAAAGCGAGCACACAAGCACACACTAAACATAATATCGGGCCTAGATGCGGTAAGATATAGCAATGAACCAATCATGGAACGGTAATGAGATTGATCAATAGATTTACCGTCCATGTCCGCGTTGAGATGACAATTTGTCGCCATTGGAGTGCTTCTTGAGCTACAATCTCCCATCTCAAATTTCTTCAAGAGGTCCTTAGTGTACTTCTCTTGATGGATGAAGGTCCCCTCTTGAAGTTGCTTGATTTGAAATCCTAGGAAGAAGTTGAGCTCTCCAATCATTGACATCTCGAATTCCCTAGACATCATTTTGCCAAACTCATGGCTAAGAGCTTTGTTAGTTGAGCCAAAAATAATATCATCGACATAAATTTGACAAAGAAATAAGTCTCCGTCGATGTCCTTGGTGAAGAGTGTAGTGTCCACCCTCCCAATCTTGAAACCTTGCATGACGAGGAAGTCCCTTAAGCGCTCGTACCATGCCCTTGGAGCTTGCTTGAGTCCATAGAGTGCTTTGTTTAGCCTATAGACATGGTTAGGGTTTCTTGGGTCCTCAAACCCGGGAGGTTGCTCAACAAACACAAGTTCATTAATATAGCCATTGAGAAATGCACTCTTAACATCCATTTGATAAAGCATGATATTATGATGAGAAGCAAAAGCAAGGAGTATGCGGATAGCTTCTAACCGTGCTACCGGGGCGAATGTCTCCCCAAAATCCAAACCTTCAACTTGAGCAAATCCCTTCGCCACAAGCCTAGCTTTGTTGCGGACCACCACGCCATTCTCGTCTTGCTTGTTCCGGTACACCCACTTCGTACCGATAACGTTCTTGTCCTTAGGTCGCTCCTCCAACACCCAAACTTCATTGCGGGTGAAGTTGTTGAGTTCTTCTTGCATGGCCATCACCCAATTTGGATCTTGGAGTGCTTCCTCTATGTGAGTGGGTTCTACACACGAAACAAAAGAGTAGTGCTCACAAAATGAGGCGACATGGCGGGAACGAGTACTTACGCCCCTTGAAGGACTTCCAATGATTTGGTCCATTGGATGCGCCTTGGAGATGCGTCCATGCCTCATAAGTGGTTGTGAGTCACTTGGCGGTGGTGAAGCTTGTTGTTCCTCTTGTGGTTGGACTTGATCATGGACTTCTTCTTGTCGTTGGTGTTGTGTGGCTTGTGAATCTTGCATTGGCAATGGATCATCTTTTTCTTCTTCTTCTTCATCAACTTGAGGCATCATGGAGGTGTTGATGTTGGAACTTGATGCTCCCCCTTGATCATGGCCCTCTTCAACTTCCGGCTTGATGTCTCCAATGGTCATGTTTTTCATGGCTTCTCGTAGAGGCTCATCATCTATTTCATCATGACCAAAACTCTCCTCTTGGGAGCCATTAGTCTCATCAAACTCAACATCACAACTTTCTTCAACTAGACCGGAGGTTTGGTTGAATACTCGATATGCTTTTGAGTTTGATGCATAACCAAGAAAGATACCAACATCACATCTTCTTTCAAACTTACCGAGCCTTTTCTTGCGATAGATGTAGCATTTGCACCCAAAGACTCTAAAGTAGGAGATGTTGGGCTTTCTCCCAATGAGGAGCTCATATGGGGTCTTTTGGAGTAGTCGGTGAAGATAGACCCTATTTGCGGCATGGCACGCCGTGTTGATTGCTTCAGCCCAAAACTTCTCCGACGTGCCATAGTCATCAAGCATTGCTCTTGCAAGGGTGATAAGGGTCTTGTTCTTCCTTTCAACGACACCGTTTTGTTGGGGGGTGTATGTGGCCGAAAACTCATGCTTCACTCCTTCACGATCACACCACTCTCCAATGTTGTAGTTCTTGAACTCGGTGCCGTTGTCACTCCGGACTTTGATGATGGGAAGTTGAAATTCCCTTTGAGCACGTTTGGCAAAGGTCTTGAAAACTTCCGGAGTTTCACCCTTGTTACCTAAAAATAAAGTCCAAGCATATCGAGAATAATCATCAACGATAACAAGACAATAGAAGTTACCACCAAGACTTTGATATGTGGATGGTCCGAAGAGGTCCATGTGAAGTAGTTCAAGCGGCTTGGAGGTTGACACCATTGTCTTCATTGGGTGGTGTGAAGCAACTTGCTTCCCGGCTTGACAAGCACTACAAAGCTTGTTTTTCTCAAACGTGACATCCTTCACACCGGTCACCATCCCAAGCTTGAACGACTTCTTAAGCTTGCTCATCCCAATGTGAGCAATGCATCGATGCCATAGCCAACCCAAGCTTGTCTTAGTGAAAAGGCAAGTGGTCAAGCTAGCATCCTTGTTGGAGAAGTCCACCAAGTAAAGATGTCCATGCCGAAATCCTTTGAAGATTAGTTCTTTGCTTGATTCACTAGTTACTACAACACCATTCTTGTCAAAGGTGCACGTTAGTCCAAGATCACATAGTTGTGCAATGGAAAGTAAATTGAAACTAAGTGACTTAACATATAGTACATTAGAAATGGACAAATCATGCGAAATAGCAATTTTACCTAAACCAATTACCTTCCCCTTTGAGTTGTCACCAAAGGTGACTTGTTCATGATTATCGGGGTTCTCTATGGTAGTGAACATACCATCATTGCCGGTCATATGTTGAGTGCACCCGCTATCGAGTACCCAATGTTTTCCTCCGGCTTTGTAGTTCACCTACACACATGAAGTTAGTTTTTGAGTTTAGGCACCCAAGCTAACTTAGGTCCTTGTATGTGTGATACAAGTGATTTTGGGACCCAAAGTTGCTTGGGGAGCTTCCCCTTCATGCCCTTAATATCTTTGCCGATGAACCTTGCCTTCACCTTGCCACCTACTTTGCTTAAGAGATAGTGATAATCATGGAAAGTAGATTTGTAGTTAGGAGGCAATTTGGGAGAAGGACGGTTGGGAAGAGGACACTCCCTCGTGTGGTGTCCGGTGACCTCACAATGTTGGCAATAGGATCCAACTTCTTTGATGAAGCTCGTCCTAAGCTCCGGTGAGGGCACCTTTCCTTTGTTGAGCACCGGGAAGGAGCCAAGTCCTCTCTTGTTGAAGCCTTTGGCTTGTTGGTAGAGGATTTCCTTGTGCTTGTCCTCTCCCTTGGAAAGTCTCACCACACTAGTGCGGAGACTTTCAATTTCGTCCATCAATTCCTTCTCCCTAAGGCTTGCTTTCAATGGCAAAGACTTATCCAAAGTGTTAGTGGCATGTGAAATAGTTGACACTTTGCCATCAAGGGTTTCCTTCTTCATGTTTTTCATTTTTAGTTCAATTTTCTCATAAGCAAGGTTAAGCACTTCATGTTTTTGAACCAAGTCATTGTGCTTTCCCAAGAGTGCTTGGTTTGCTAAGTCAAGCTCATGATGATCAAGCTTGATTTGAGCATTTTCCTTTTCGATTTGCTTGACATGTGTTTTGAGCGTGTCATGCTCTTTAAGTATGGTTACATACTTGTCATGCAAATCGAGCTTCGCACTCTCAAGTTTAGCACAAGCTTGTTCAAGTGCTTTGACCTTGCTCTTTTCCCTTTTTATGATGACATGATATTCATTAATCATTGATGCTAGTTCATCGGGGGAGAGCTCATTATCATCATCGCTAGAATCATCACATACCTTAGAGTTACCTTTAGCCATGAGGCACATAGGAGGTGGATGAAGAGGTGAGTTGTCTTTGTTGACGACGGCAAGGCCCGCCAAGTTTTCTTCATCTTCACTCTCTTCATCGCTTGACTCTTCATCCGTGATCCACTCATTTGCCTCGCACATGAAGACTTTTTGAGGCCCTCTTCTCTTCTTTGGAAAGAGCTTGGTTTTCTTTCCCTTGTCAAATTTCTTCTTTCCAAAGGCGCGCTTGGGTTTGACCTCTTCTTCATCTTCATCACTTTCTTCTAGCTTTCTATACTTTCCTTTGTGGTTGTCCTTCCTCTTGTCGGGTCTTGGACAATCATATGATATGTGGCCTTGATCACCACAATTGTAGCATGTTTTATTTTCATCTTTTCTTGGGAGGAAGGCTTTCTTCTTTGGATCAAAGGAGTATCCCTTCTTTGCGATTTTGGAGTTTAGACGTGAGAATTTTCTCATCATCAATGCAAGCTCATCATCGTCATCTTCGCTTGTTGCTTGCTCTTCTTCGCTTGAGCTAGGCTCAACCACTTTCTTTTTCTTGGGAGTTGTCTTCTTGGTTGAAGCCTTGAGAGCAATAGTTTTTGATGATGACTCCTCCATCATTCCAAGTACGCTCATCTCATGAGCGTGTATTTCTCCAATGAGCTCCGAAACTTCAATGTTGTCAAGTGATTCCTTTTGGAGCATGGAGTTGATGATGTTGTACTTAGGCTTTGGAAGGAGCATGAGAATCTTTCGGTTGATAAGTCCCTTGCCAAGAGATGCAATGTCAAGAGCATTAATCTCCTCAATAAGAACATTTAAGCGTGAAAACATTTGGTTAACATTCTCATGAGGAAGCATTTTGAATTCATCATACTTGGATTTTAGCAAGTGATATTTGAGTTCTTTAACACGAGAGGAACCCTCATGAATTTCAATTAAGCATGCCCAAATTTCACAAGCCTTTTCTTTACTAGCTATTCTTGCAAATACATCTTGACTAATGCATTCATAAATGGCATTTCTAGCTTTAGCATCCCATTTAATTTGATCACCAACATAGTTAAGATCACCAAATCCCGCATGGGTCGCTTCCCACACTTCGGGAGCAATGGCCTCTAGGTAGGCACGCATGCGTGCTTTCCAATAGGCAAAGTTCTTGCCTTCGAAGATAGGAACCGAACCCCCATTCTTGGCCATTTAAGCTCTCTAGCGGTGAAGCTAGAATGATCCAATGAGCAACAAAGCTCTGATACCAATTGTAAGGATCGAAACGCCCAAGAGGGGGGGTGAATTGGGCTTTCTTTCAAATTTTAAGACAATTAAACACTTAACAACTTAAAGCCCAATTCCCTATGCAATTAAACTATGCAATCAATATAATTTAAAGTTGCGGAATGAAGATTGCATAAGAGTAAAAAGGGAGAGGGATGCAAACGCTCAAGGGACACGGAGTTTATCCCGTGGTTCGGTAAGATCACAAGGATCTTCCTACGTCCACGTTGTGACACCCACCGAAGGGTTTTGCCACTCCCAAGTCACCGAGACTAGGGGCTTCTTCACTATTCTTCTCCGTTCGCCAACCTTGGCAAGGTGGAGCTCAAGCCTTGTACACTTTTGGGATCCTCCGGGCTTCCACAATCCTTTTGGCAAGCTCCGGAAGTTGCACACACCAAGAACACTCCCTTTGGGCTCTCACTACACTAGAGACTCCAATCACCAAGAATGGAGGCACCCAAGCACTATCTCTAGCTAGTTCTAGCCTATTTCTTGGTGTACAAATGATGAACAATTGATGTGGAAGTGATTGCTCTATTGCTTGAATGCTCTAGGATGTGTAGAGTATGTCTTGGCTTCAAGTCTTGTCGATTTGACAGGTTGAAGGGGTATAAATAGCCAGCCTCCACGAGATAGCCGTTGGAAAAGTAGGCTGACATCACTTCTCTGCGAACACCGGATGATCCGATGTCTCCCCTTCTGTTAACATCGGTCAAAGCCAAATTAACTGATGTCACTGTGTCAGATATGACCGTTATTAGACCGATGTTGTTCTTTCTTCTCATCGGATGATCCGGTGGCTCTTCCTCCAGAATTTTGCTTGATCTTGAGGCTCACTGGAGTAATTGACCGATGTATGTCTTCTTCTCATCGGATGATCCGGTGCTTCTCTTGGTCCAATGGTATTGCAATCTGTGATGATGGACCGATGCACTGAGCCACTCACATCGGATGATCCGGTGAGTGCATTTTTCTGAGGTCTTCTTCTTCAGTTGAACCAATTCGACCGATGCAGTCAACTTTAAGACCATCGGATGATCCGGTGTGTTCAATTTGTTGACTTCGAGTTGTTTTGAGTTGTTCTTTTGGAATTTTGAACTCGTGACCTCTTTGACATTTGTTTGAAGTGTTGTTTTGATTGTCTTCAAGCATTGAGTGATATCAAGTTAGAGCTTTCACTTTCTTGATCTCATTCGTTGATTTTATATGGGTCTCCAATGTAATTTTGATTTCATTTGATTGAGTGTCATTGAGACCTTGCATTCACAAATTCATTAGTAATATCGAATGGTTGTCATTAATCACCGAAACCGTACCTCATGGGGCCTAGATGCTTTCAGTGTAGCCCGGTGAGTTGGTAGTCGGGTGGTGTAACCCGATGAGTTTGGTACCCGGGTGGGTTTAACCCGGGGAGTTAGCCTCCAGGTGGACATAACCTGGATGGTTGGTGTGTTGGGTGGTTTAACCCGACGGTATATACTTTTATTGGTTATATAGATTATTCACCTAGTAAATAGGATGCTAAAGTCAACATAGAAAATTAAGGATGCATAGAGGCTTAACTTGTATCAGCCTTTCTTCATTGAATAGTCCGCATGTTATAACTTCCCACACTTGTTGAGTACATTAGGTACTCACGCGTGCTTGCTTCCTTTTTCTTTGTACATGTCATGATGCTCAAGTAAAAGATGATCAAGTGAAGATGGAGATTAGAAGATCACGTTGCTGCCAGTCAATTTGTCTGTGGCGTGCCCTGCTTGTTTCTCTCTTTCGCTGTTGTGCTCGTAATTGCTTAAAGGTATTTAATTACTGTTTTATACGATATAGAACTGTTTACCATATTTTGTCATACATGTATGATCAAACTGATCCTGACATACATGCAGATTTGTCCTATTTTATGTTATGTAAAATGAGGTGTGACAACAATTCTTGGGAATCAAATATGAGTGGCAGCGCTGACAACTGCAGCAGCTGGCTATTCGGGCAGTTGCCCGGTCCATATATTGGCCAATTTACCCACGTGCAGAAACCCATTGCATCCAAGGCAGGCTGGCAGGTCATTTCATGCGTAGCCATCATCGTACGGTCTGGTAGGCCCCTTGATGCGTGCGTCCCAGCTCCTCTGCTACTTAACTTGTGGTTGTCTCCAAATTTAACTTTTTTGATTCGATGGATGGCACGCTCACACTGTTTACAAACTACTCCTTCAATTCCGAAAAGATCGCCGTTTTGTAGTTTAAAAATAAACTATAAATTGACAAATTTTTCGGGACGAGGTATACGTATTACCCCAATTTGCCACAAAATTATTTTGCGAAATTAATGTATTCCAGTGTTCTAGAGTGAGACACTACCATGCATGATTAGTTTCATGAGGCTTTCGCAGAGTACGTTGTCACGCGTGGGCTACAGAAAAACGTAGTTAGCGTTGAAAGTTCTTTGTTTACGTTTGTGGATGTCTGATGGACATGACAAACAAAACCAACAGAAATTAAAATGGTGTCACAATCTGAGATTGGACCACAAGAGGCAAGTAGCAGCAGGAAGGGATCCACGATGCAAAAGGCAAAGAATAAATTCAGTGGAATATATAGTAACTAGATATGTCAAGTGATGATTTAACTAGCTAGCGTGCTTGCATTGTTGTCCTCTTATCAATATTTCTCGGCAAATATAGCAAGCACGTAAGCTATGTAGCACACACCTGCTGTCGTCCTGAGAAGAACCTAGGTTAGTAGCAAAAAAACAATTCCTGGTATTTATGTGTGACATGTGTTAAGGTTGAGATAGCAAGGATATAAGTATATATTTAAAGTAGCATATTTGCAAGTAATCTACATATGTAGCTGTGCCATTTACCAGAGCACGCTGAGTACCCTGAACACTCTATTAGCTCGAATCCCGGATCGACGATGGCCGTCCATCATCAGCCTCACCTGCTCGACTTCTCGGCGCCGCCGCCTGCCGCCTTTGACAACAGCGACGGTCTCCTCGCCTTGCAGCACGTCGACGGCAGCCACCACATGCCTGCAGCTGGAGGCAGCGACACGGTGCTGCCGCCGTGGCCACAGGCCGCCGTATCCCTCTCCTTGTTCAACAGCAGCACGGCCGCCGGCGCATCGCTGGTCGGCGGCCATCAGCAGCAGCCGTTCACGGTGGCGCAAAATTACCAGCTTCACCAGGTACCAGCAGCGAACTTCCAGCAGCTACGGAGCTCCAGGTACCTCGGCCCTGTGAAGGAGTTGCTCAGCGAGTTCTGCAGCCTTGAAGGAGACTTGGACGCCATGGTCGATAAGAGAGCTCCTGATAAAGCTGCTGGCAATAAGTGGGACGACGTAGAGGCGCTGTCGTCGTCGTCTGGACTATGGGGCAGCCCATCCCTTAGCACCATGGATCCTATGGAGCTCGAGAGGAGGAAGACCAGGCTCTTGTCCATGGTTGAACAGGTAGGTTCTTTTGCATGCCGTTTATCGTCGTCGTCTTCTTTAATTACTTTTGCATGCATGCAATCCTCTCTAGTTGTTTTTAATATTCTTAGTCAAAAAGGAACTGCCTTGCTAATCCTTGCTTTTCCGGCATTAGTACTCCCTCCGTCTCTAAAAACTTATTGTTTCGTAGTTTGAAAATGAACTACAAAGCGACATATTTTTGGGATCAATATAGTTGTAATATTTTGCCGCTGCATGCAGCTTGTCAAAAAAATTGGGTCCGTCTATTTGTCAGGCGCCTAAAATTTTAGAGTAATTAACAGTTAATTACCATCATTAATCACTAATCTAGTAATTAATCTTTAATCATTTCTTCTATAAGTTAATCAATTACAAATTTTTTATTTGATTATTTTACAATAAACATTATTCTTACAAATTATGAATTACAAATACGATTAACAATTACAAAAAACACTAACGTCCTTCTCCCCGACGTGGCGGCTGCTGGCGGTCTCTGCCCGCGCCGCCGCGATGCCACCGCCTCCGACTAGCTCCGCCTCTGGATGCTGCGCCGTGTCGTGCGCGGGCGTCACCGCGCCGGCGTGTGCTCCGAGCATCGAGCGATGCTGCATGCTCCAGCGTCGAGCACCGACATGTCGGGTGCACGCGAGGGCCGATGGCCGCTGCGCCTGGCGCGAGTGCGGGCGCTGCCGCCGCCACCAGATCACGTAACCATTCAAGGAAAAAGTGTCGGTCCTCTGCAGGATGGAATCGTAGAAGAAGATAAGGTTGTGGGGTGCATGAATCGTAAAGTCAATCTAACGGTTCACAACGTCGCCTGACGTAAACGTTAATTTCAAGCACATGTACAAGGAACAACTAGAATGCAATTAGTAATCGTGTAAAAATTAAATCTGAATCACACGATCCCCATTCAATGGTTATACATTTTTACACTTAAATCCTCTCACCTAATAGTATAAATGCACTCTTATATGGAAGGGTTTAAGTGTAAAAATGTAAAAATCATAGGACGAAGATCGTGTGTATCAGATTTAGTTTTTGCACGATTGCACAAGAGTGCTGTTTGCATTTTAGTCGTTCCCATATTTACAAGCCTTGTGGTTATGACAAGCAATAAGAATACGTAATCACTGTTTGTTGGTAAATAAATTTGATATTGCCCCCACCGAATCAAATTAATCAATTACGTAATAAACAGGTGGACAGGAGGTACCGGCGATACCGGGAACAAATGAGGGTGGTGGAGGTGTCATTCGAGGCGGTGGCCGGTGCCGGCGCGGCGCAGGTGTACACGAGGCTGGCGCGGCAGGCGATGTCGCGGCACTTCCGGAACCTCCGGGACGCGCTGGCGGCGCAGGTGCGTGCGCTGAGAAAGGCCGTGAGCGAGAGGGACGGCGGCGGCGCGGGACCGGCGCCGGCGGGCGCGACCAAGGGGGACACGCCGAGGCTGAGGGTGCTGGACCAGTGCCTGAGGCGGCAGCGGGCGTTCCAGCAGCCTGGCGCCGCTGTCGAGAACTACCCGTGGCGGCAACAGCGAGGCCTGCCGGAACGCGCCGTCGCCGTCCTCCGCGCCTGGCTCTTGGAACACTTCCTCCGCCCGTAATAAGATCCATCGCCACTTCAGTGTGTTTAATTACTTACCCCGTACTACCGTAGCTATAGCTGATGACAAACGAAACACGATCCATACACAGGTACCCAAATGACGTGGACAAGCGCATTCTGGCGCGCCAAACAGGCTTGTCCAAAAGCCAGGTACTGCTATCTCATTTCACAATTCCATTCTCCCTCCCAGGAAAAAATATTACGATTCGACACTATATAGAACTACGAAATGAAGCCAAACATGCATGTTTTTCATCAGACGGATGCTGCTCAACAATAGCATGCATCTCTGTCGTTTTTTTCCAACTTTCTAGTAGAGCAACTAAGATTAGGAGAAACCTACCACCACCACCACCCGCAGCAGTTTGGCGCTGTTGGAATTGGAAACCACCCAAACTTAATGGTCTCCTCGTCCTCCGTCCATCATCTGTTCCATGGTTATCCAGAGCTGCAGGCGCATGGAAGCAGCCACAGTCACAGCGCAGTGTCGCTGACTCTAGGTCTCCAACAGCAGCCATTCGCATCGTCGATGATGCTGCAGCAGCAGCAGCGATCAGCAGGACTCGTCTTGGAAGCAGAGGAGCAATTAACAGAGAGTTGGAACCTAATGGGATCCCAATCGTTGCATGATTTGGCAGGATAGCTGCTGCTAATCGGAACTTAAGGAGATCGATCGAGCTAGGTAAGAGTTACAGTACTGCCTCCGTTTCAAAATAATTGTCACCAAATAGTTCATTTTTGAACTAACCGGTGACAATTATTTCGAAACGGAGGGAGTATTTGTTATCTGTAGATTGGTTATCTGTGGCTGCCTCGGCGGACCATGTTCTGTTTCGACCGTAAGTCATCCTCTGTTCTTCAGACCCCTGAAGTTCTGAAGAACTATTCCGGCTATGCTGCGAATTTCGAACCTTTTTGCCGGATGTGAGCAGTCGAAATTCTGTTGAATTTTGGCTGCCTTTGACAAGATCCAAGGCATGAATACCCACTAAAGGTACCACTGTACGTTCATATGTACTACCCCTCCATTTTGAGTTTTTTTAGACATGTTCTGAACACTATAAACAAGAGCACTGCCAATGCATTATTTAATGCATTAAGAATAAGAGTGGGCGGATCGCGGCACAAGCAGGACTGAACCGCGCTGGTCAACTGGGCCGGAGCCCGTTCCCCCCTCCATTTCGAATGAAGTAGAGCTTGCTTATACTCCTTCACTCACTTTGATAACAACTACTACAATTTATTTTTAAACTAATTTTTTATCCTAATAACAACGACTTAAAAATAAAGAGAGTGCTAAAGAGAGAGAGAAAGTTAAACCATTTCCTATATATCCATTTCCGTCTATAAAAGGGTACAACACGAGATCTGTAGAGCAAAGCTGACGCCAAGGAGGAAAAGGGAAAAGAATCAGCAGATCAATATTCCTTTGACAGGTTACAACACAACTATACATATCCATACTTGTATTTACTCCTCCCTAGTCTACTTAGAATGAGTATCTTCTTATCCTTTGTCACCTTCTTGTTGTTGTTGTTTTCTTGAGATGGATCAGAGGCTTTTTTTTTCCAGAGCAGAAAACCCCAATAGCAATTTGGAAATATATCCGAATACCCTGTTCTGTTAGCAGCAGCAGCAGCTAGCTTAGTAGGAAGCCGGCATGGGCAGGGGCAGGGGCAGGGGCAGGAGCAGCGGCGGCAGGAGCGGCGAGCGGCATAGCGGGCACGTGTGCTGCCCGTGCGCAGCCCAGCGGTCGAGGCAGGCGCGGTGGAAGACGTGGCGGCAGCCCCGCGCGCGGCGCACCTCGGCGGCGCCGTGGAAGTCGCCGAGGCAGACAGCGCAGCCCTCCGGCTCCTCGTTGCGGTTGGCGGCGGAGAGGGAGAGGGAGTCAAAGCGCACCGCGGGGGAGTGCTCGTCGAGGCGGTGGTGGTAGTGGGGATGCAGGTGCAGGCCGTGGTGGGCGTCGGCAGCAGCAGCGGCGGCGGTGTCGTCGAGGCCGGTGATGCGGAGCAGCAGCCACGAGGAGATGCGGCGGAGGTGGGAGAGGAGGAAGAGGAGATGCAGCACCAGCTTCGGCATCTCCGTGTAACCTACGGGGAACCCCATTCTTCCCTAATCAATTAGCTGGATCAGCTTGCTTGCTTGGTGAGCTGAGCTCCTAGCTGCGCTTTTAGAGAGGAGATGGATGTGAGGGAAGAGGAGGATGTCGTCATCTAGCTGCAGCGAGCTTGGCATTTAAAGGGATGGATGGATGGGGTCTCATTTGTTGCTTTGCGGAGAGAGAGAGCAGCAGCAGGGCAGGGCAGGGCAGGGCAGGCATGAGCATGAGAGAAGCAGAGAAACAAACAAGCTGTGTGACTGTGATGGAGGCAGCAGCATCAGACTGCCCTGTTGGTGAAGGCAGCAAACAGCTCATTGATAAACTGATGGTGACAGTGCAGTGTACTCAGATGGGCCAGATCCACACGCGGCACTATTAATAGCTCTCTCTCACGATTTTTTTGATGTGTGAATCGTGATATAGCTAGATAGCTAGAGCTAGCCAGAGGAAATGAAAGAGAAGGGACACTGTTGCAGGCGATGGACAGTTGGCAGATTATTTTTTTTTAGAAAGACCCGGCGGTGCCGGCATATATTAATAAGCAGGGGACATTGAAAGTATACAGAACAAGGAGGACAGGTGTGCCAGGGATACACCCGCTAAGCTCCAGGAACATAAACTACAAGAAACACTTCCTATAAAAGGAGACGTGGGCAAGGCAGTCCCGTCGCTCCAGCCAAGGACCAGAGTCTGAGTTCTTCTGAAATATCATTGAGGATTTGTGGCACCGACTTTTCCTTTTGATTAAAGACTCTCCTGTTTCTTTCGCGCCACAGTGTCCAACATACTAGAAGGATGACGGAGCGCACCCGACGCAATTGTTTATCTCCTCTTGGGGACAGCAACCGTTGCAGCCACTCCGCTATGTCTGGTGTTGCCTCCCACCGTGCTGGGTGCACCGGCATCAGGTCAAGGCCCCTAGCAACAGTTGGCAGATTAGGGATGCATTGCTGTGCATGATCCTAATTAACAGTGTCTGCATAATGATAGATAGATGCGTGAGTGGATTACTGGATGGATGCATTGGTATACATGGGCCTCTCAGTCTCAGCTGCAGTACCTAGCTAGCGCCTGCCGCCCGGGCACGGCATATCACTTATCGGAGGTGAGTGCAAGGTGTGGACGGGATATGCAGCTGCCTGTGGACCCGGAGTGCCTGCCTCTGCCTCTTAGCTACCAAGAGAGAGGCCCTTGTTGAAATAATGTTGTCATCAGACAAAACAGTACTCACTCTCTTTTCAAAAGATTGTCATCTTTAATTCATTTTTTAAAATTAAAGGTAATAATCTTAAAAAAAAAAAGAGTACATTATTGTACTGTATCTCACGCTTAGCTTTAGTCAGTCTTGTTTCAGGAAATAAGCGTAGGTACGTTGTCAGCACACATGAAAGCCTCCTCCTCCCCTCCATGTATAGCTAGCGATGAATGAATGGATGATTAAAAAATTCGACCAAACGTACGATCGCATGAGAATGAGATGCAAGCTAAGCTAGCATGAGACCGACAATTCGTACCTCACAGCTGATGTCTGTCTGTAGGACAATATTCCCTTGGTCTGCTATATAGATCCCCATGGATCGATCTCTATTGCTGCTTAATTCTTCTGACTCACCATGCATCTCCTGACCTGATGATGAAACCATCCATATATCTGTCTGTCACGTGCACGCACGCGCGCGCAAGCCACCAAGCGCATCGAGGGACGCCGCGTAATTAAGCAACAATAATGATGGAAATATTGTGGAGAAAATAATTATTGTATTTTTATTGATTAAAAACTTCTAGGGGTCAGGGGACCTCCCTTAGTTACATAGGCAATGTGGTATTATTCTAATACCCTCCCGCAGTTTGAACGTCTATTAGCTAGAACATTCAGACTGGATCAAAACTCTACAAACACCGAAGATGACAGCCCCTTGGTGAAGATGTCTGCATACTGTGAGCTGGTGAGAACGTGAAGAACTCGAATTGCACCAGTGGCCACCTTGTCGCGAACGAAGTGCAAATCAATCTCGACATGCTTGGTGTGTTGATGTTGCACCGGATTGGTCGAGAGATACATAGCACTGACATTGTCACAATAGACCAAAGTGGCCTTCTGAAGTGGACAGTGAAGTCCCTCCAGCAACTGACGCAACCAAGAAGCTTCAGCGACAGCGTTGACTACAGCACGATATTCTGCTTCAGCGCTGGAGCGGGATACCGTGTATTGGCGCTTCGAAGACCAGGAGACCAGATTATCACCGAGGAAGATACTGTATTCGGAGGTGGAACGACGTGTGTCAGGGCAACCGACCCAATCAGCATCAGAATATGCCACAAGCTCGCTAACCGAAGAGCGACGAAGCTGAAGACCATGATTCAAGGTGTCTCGAATGTATCAAAGAATGCGTTTCACCAATGCAAGATGAGGCTCACGAGAATCATGCATATAGAGACACACCTGCTGCACGATATATGCAATGTCGGGTCGAGTGAAGGTGAGATATTGGAGGGCTCCAACAGGACCACGATAGTGAGTAGCATCCGAAACCGGAACACTGTCGGATGATAACTTGACACACGTATAGACTGGAGTAGAACATGATTTACAATCAGTCATGCCTGCTCTCTCAAGTATCTCAACCATGTACTGTCGCTGTGAGAGGAAGAAGCCAGCGCTGCTCCGAGTAACAGTTATGCCCAGAAAATAGTGTAGGTTGCCCAAATACTTCATTGAAAATTCTGCAGCAAGAGCATCAATAATGCGACGGAACAGTGGTGCTAATGAGGCAGTCAAAACAATATCATCCATATATAGCAATAGATAAGCCATGTCTATGCCGTGTCGGTAGACGAAAAGCGAAATATCAGACCGAGCACCAGTAAATCCAAATGAGATAATATGAGAAGCAAAGCGGTTGTACCAGGCACGAGGAGCTTGCTTCAAACCATATAGGGACTTGTTTAGTCGTGTCGGAGTCTGGTTCCGGTAATTCTCCCGATACTACTGTTGGTAGCCCGCAGTGTTTGTAGTTCGGTAATGAGCGCGCAGAGATTTAGAACACGATGGTAAATAGACATGAGAATTTACGTGGTTCGGGCCGCTTAGGCGTAATACCCTACTCCACGGGGTGTGTGGTTGTTGTATTGAGCTTCTGAGCACTTGTGAGCGTGTGTCAGAACTGAGTATCACAGTGTCTAAGAGTCGAGCGAGCCCAGAGAGAGTCTCTGAGAGACTGTGTATCGCTCAACCAGTCCTTTTATAGTACAAGGACTGGTCGTTACATCGCTAGCCTGGCCCGACATGTGGCACTGGCGGTTATTGATGTTTAATACACAATTAATGAGGTTAGTTACCCTTAATAGTGTGGTAACAGGCCTTGACAGTGTTGTTACTGGTATTAAGGGCCCTCTAATCGTCTACCATTAATATGGTATTAATGTCACTTAATCGGGTCTTAAAGTCTTTGATTGCCCCTTGAAGGTCCGAGCCATTGGGGGTCCTCCTGTCTTGCTCGTTGAAGTTGAAGGTCCGGCGGCTGAACACGTGGTAGCTCCGGAGCTTGCTGTCTGGAACGGGAAGGTCCGGTGCAGTTGTACACGTGTCACGACCGGAGCTTCCCTCTATCGGAGGTTAGGTCCGGAGGTGCCGCACTGGTATTTAGCTCGAAGCTTTCCCATGTGTGGGATGTAGCTCCGGTTGCAGTATACATGTGGCAACACCGGGACTAACCATAGATGGGAGGCAGGTTCGACCCCGTATGACACGTGGGGCCTTCGCAGGTCTTCAACTCAAACAGGTGAAGTTCCTTTGGTTTTTTTGCAATCCCAAAGGGTATACGGTACGCAGGGTACCGACAGTGGCCCCCTGGTCCCACCTCTGGAAGAGACCTTTTGGATGAAGTCGTTCTGCTGGAGGTGGGTCCATCCTTCGGTTTTTGAGTCGTGTCTTCAAAGGTCCTCGGATGTGCCGTTGGCGGTAGTTTGCAGTTAAACCAATGTCGCGTGGCATATCCAGGATGCAGCAGGTGATATCTGAGCGTGCGGATCTCACACAATTGAAGGTCGCCGGTTCCCGATACAAAAATCGTATTAGTTCCGCGCGCCCTATCAGGCCGCCACCCTCGGGCTTCCCGCCTTTCATGATTACAACCGTTCGCCTGGGGCAAGGACCTCAACTTGATCGTCAGGGTGGCCTCGAGCCCCCTTGTCATTGGCAGGGTGAAGTTTTTGAATTGTATTGTCAGCTCCTCTACAGTTTCCATCCAAGCGTTGCGGGGGATTACTTAAGAAGGAAATCGTGCACCGTTTGGGGATTCTTTACGCCTTCATTTGAACCTGCGCTCGAATCCTCCAAACTTTAGCCTGCTTTTCATCTCTCGCCCCGCTGTGCTGCGATGGAGTTGGGTCTCCGCAAGAGCCGACTTAAGACCGATGGTGATTTGAAGAAGGTCCGGGCCCTCATGGGGTGGTCCAGTGACTTCTTCAACCACCAAGTCCGCATCGGCAAGCTTCCGTTCTAGAAGGAGCACGCCAACTACATGGTGTAATTCTCCACGTACGCCATGGTGGGACTGATCCCACCCTTCTCCATTTTTCTCTTGATGCTGGTAGACTTTATGGTCTACAGTTGTACCACCTTGGCCCCCACTCCATTCTTTTGGTGTCGATCTTTATCCACTTTTGCGAGATGTGGGTGGGTATTCCCCCCTGCGTCAAGCTCTTCCGCACCTTCTTCACCATCCACACCACCGGCAAGAGTGACGAGTATCTTGGCTTATATTATTTTGTGAAGCACAAGAAGTGCCCGTACAAGTACTTGCGGTCGTTCCCTTCTGGCAAGTGAGACGACTGGAAGAATGATTGGATTGTCATCAGGGTGGAGGAGCATGAGAAGCTGGAGCTGCCCGAAGGCCTCCCCAACATCGACACTGAAGCTTGGAGCGAAGTTCCAGTGTTATCGGACGCCTTCAACCCTGCTCTGACCAGGATCCGCCAATGTTTGATGGGAGGGGTGACTCCCCAGGCAGTATTCTGCAACGTCCTGGTCAACAGGTGGGCTCTGCTGAAGAAGAGGGAGAAGCTCGCTTTGGCCCTCAACGGCGTGATGGACGACGACCGGATCGAGACCGGTTTGAAGTCCAACCTGGAAGGCGTAGCTTTGGAGTTTCACCTCAAGAAGTTCCAGCACAGCATCGACGTCGAGGGTGATGAATTGACTCTTCCGGCGGCCTTCCTCCCTCTGAACATGGAGGCGGAGTTCAGCAGAGAGCTCCGGTGGAAGATGTCGGTGCTTGACAACCTCGATGAAGTTGAGAGGCATTCGACCACTGGGTTGGCGATCCACGGAGCTTCCGAGGGTGGTCCCCCTTCCGCCCCGAGACAGAGAGTTGAAGTCGTGGGCAAGGGCAAAGAGTTGCCTGAGCCCTCGAGCCGTAAGAGGAAGCTGAAGCACTCTGACGGGAGGTCCATCAGACCTGCTCCTTCCGCAGCTGCTCCTTCTCCCCGGAGGGGAAGGTCTTCAACGGCGGCAACCACTCCAGCATTAGCATCTCCCCGAGGCGCTAGCTCCGACTATGTGGCTCTGGTACTAGGGCCAGCTTAGGGCTCTAGGTCCGAAGGTCCTTCTCGGTCGAAGAGGGCCTCAACCAAGATGACGGCAATGGCGGTAGCAAGCTCCAGGGAGCCTTCCAGAGCTACTACACTAGCGGCGACAGGGTATGGTCCTGAGCGTCCGGTGAAGAGGTTCCACGCTAGCTGAAGTGGAAGCCTTCCAAGGTAAGCTTGATTTTTTACCTCAGTTGATGGTTTTTTGTTGTAACTGTGTTTTGAGTTTCTTCGTCCTTCATCCACAGGGTGCCCAAGAAAGGGGCTGAAGCTCCGGTTCCTGCAGCAGCGGCTGAAGGTGTGTAGGCGGAGGCTCCGGCTCCAATCCTACCGCCGCCCCAAGAGGTGGCTGAGGTTGCGACAGCTCCTACGCCGGCTGTCGTGGTCCTGGACCTCAACTCATCCCCAAAAGCTCCCGTGGTAGCGCCAGACCATGGGAATGAAGATGTACCAGCGGCACCTGCCCCAGAGGTTGAAGCTCCGGGTTTGGATGCTGAGATGACGGACGCTCCGACCTCAGAGCCAGAGGTAGCTGCAGTCCCGGCCCTAGAGCTGGATGTTGTTGAAGCCCTGGTAGTGGAGCCCGGTGGTTGAAAAAGCCCCAGCGGTGGAGCCGGGTGTTGATGAAGCCCGGGCGGTAGAGCTAGTGGTTGATGAAGCTCCAGCGCCTGAGCCGGTCGTCGAAGAAGTTCTGGCGCTTGAGCCGGTTGCTGCAGAAGTGCCGGCGCCCGAGCCCATGACAGTCGAAGCACCAGCGCCTGAGCCGGCGGTGGAGGAGGCGCCATCGTCGGAGCCGAAAGTGGCTTCAACTCCGACCAAACCTTCAATGCCTGCCCCGGAGGTGGTGGTCCCGGAGGTGCCCGCGCCTGAGCCAGGGTGCCAAGATGAAGCTGCCGGCCCCCAGTCCGAGGGACCAGTTGTTGATGACCTGGCGGCGGGACCTTCGGAGCCAACTCCGGAGTTCGAAACTTTTGTTGCAGGACCTTCCTCCGCAGCGGCCGAGGCTATCCCGGAGGGCGACCCTAGTGCAGCGGAAGCTCAGGGGACCACTCTTATAGAGTGGGACCCAATTTTTGTTGTGGAGAACCCATTGAAGCCAGCGGAGAGGACCCCATCGGGTTCGGAGCTGATCCCTCTATCGTTGTCTATTGACAACGCCTGCTCCAGCCTTCGTCAAGTGCAGCTGGCCTTCTACCACGACAGCAAGGCTCTCGAGGAGGAGCGCCAAACCCTTAGGAGGTGGTGCAACCGGCTCCAATTCGAGACCAAGCTCGCGCAAACCAGGCTGGCTAACAACAGGGAGTGGGTGAAGAAGGAGAAGACCCGGATGGAGTACTCGGGCCAGTTGTTGGACGAGAGGGAAAGCATGACGTGATCCCTTGACAACCAGTCCCGGGCCATCTACGAACAGGCCGTAGCTGCTAATAATGCAGCGAGTGATCACCAAGAGAAGCTCTACGCCATCCACGATAGCCTCGTCAAGCGTCGGGAGGCTCTTGAGGAGCAGGAGAGAAAGCTCGAAGATGAAGAGCAAATACTCCTGGAGCTGCGGGATGACCTCGTGAAGAGGGAGGAAGAGCTTACTCAGAGGCTGACTCTGGGTGACAAGAGTCTCGCGGAACGCACCAAGAAGCTGGAGGAGCGTTGCGAGAAAGAGGAGAAGAAGGCCTAGCAGCGAGGACAGGACCTCCACAAAAGGGAGGGTGAAATTGCTGCCAGGGAGAAGAAGGTGCGGGGCCAGGAGAAGGACCTAGTCGACTGTCGGAATAAGATACACCTTCGGGAGGAGGAGCTCAGTAAGCTCGAAAGGCAGGTTGCTGAAAAGATTCAGCAGAACGCCAAAGAGGTTGAGCGCCTTGCCCGTGAGAATTCGAAGCTTGTGGCGACTAGAAGATCCTTGGAGGAGATGCGAGGCTCGAGGGTTGCGGAATCCCAACAAGTTTGGGACTTCTTGGGCAAAGCCAACGATGCGCTGACGCCGATGGGTTTTAGTCCCGTGCGTCCGGATGACCCGGAGCCGGAGCTGGACCAGGTGTTGCAAGCGTTGAGCTCGGCGGGCAACAAACTCACCAAGATGGGCGATGTCCTTGCGGACCAGCTGGAAATCGAGGGACAATCCCTGGCGAAGAACGTCACAAAATTCATGTTGACGTGCTACACAAGCCAGGACCCTAACTTCCCATTGGACCCGGTGCTCGAAGGCCCCATCGACGGAGAGGGAGAAGCAGCCCAAGCCAGTGTGTCGGAGGTTGCCCAGAAAGTCGCCTCGTTCTTACATAGGGTCTAGGACTATCTCTTTGTAGCTCCCGCTTGTATCCTCTCTTCTTTTTCTCCAATTTTGTAATCTCTTGTCTCCAAATGAATGAAATCCAAGTTTTTATGAATTTCATTTTTTGTCTTCAACATCTTTGTCTCACTTGGCCCCCTGGTAGATGTACACAATTTGATTGTGAACATGTACCAAGAGGATGTAACAGTTGCTGAAGACTTGCGTGCTTCAAACTTGTAGAGTGTAGGTCTGAAGTCTTCGATAGTAGAGGCCCCCTGAGGTTGTTAGAGCTTAGTAGCTCCGGCAGTGACCATCATCGGTGCTTAGTAGCTCCGATAGCAGTCTCCATCAACACATAGAGCGTTGATAGCAAGTCCTCTGGGGTTGTCAGAGCTTGGTAGCTCCGGCAGCGACCATTGTCAACACGCGGTGCGTCAACAGCAGGCCCCACTGTGGAGTCCTCCCACCATCTTTTATTCACGTTGACGGATGGTCCCCTGGCTTTACGGAACTTAGTAGCTCCAGCGACGCTTGCTATCAATGTTAAAACATCGACAATAAGCCACCTTAGGGGATGTCGGAGCTTTAATAGCTCCGGCTTAATTCACCATCACCATGAGATCTTTATTTTTCTTGCACACTAAAGTCAAGAAAAATAGTAAAATCCATTTCCTATCTATAACTCAATTGCGACTTACTATTCCCGAGAAAGTTTTAGATTGAACACAATTCTAAATACAATCAAGTGCACTGACTTGTTTTCTCCAGGTCCGATCGTTTCAGGACTCGCCTTACTTCGGCCCGCCGAGGTGTAGGTAGAGTGGCGTGCTTAGGGTGCATGACCAGGCTAAGTCGATAGCACACTCCGACCCTATATTGGTTTGGCGGCATTCAGACAAGTAGACCATTAACAATGTTTAGACTCGGAAAAATTGACAATGCGACTTGAATTATATATGAACTGGTCGATCTAAAATTTCTTAAGAATTGCACAACTTTGTTATAGACAAGAAAGAGAAAAATAAAAGATATTGAGCCTGTACAGAATAAATGCACGTGGAGTCTGTTTTTACACAATGATGTCTTTCATTATAGGTCCGGGGTACAAGGGAAACAAGTACACTCTTAGGGTACAGAACCAGGCTAAGTGTGTTTCGTTTCTTATTTGACCCAAGGTAGCTAGCTACACTTTTAGTACTGAGACTGTGACAAGTGTTGCCTGAACTTTGCGGACCTTCCGAGGAAGGTCCGGCTGTTCTCCCGGAGGAGCTACCCGACTCTGTACAATGACTCTATAACATACATCACATTTAACTAATGACTCACCTCTGTGATATTAAGCGTAGAACTTACGGAGGTGCTCAATGTTCCAAGGATTAGGGAGAGGTGTCCCATCCTCGGTTGCCAAGCGAACGCATCCGGGACGGGATACGTTGATCACTCGGAAGGGTCTTTCCCAGCTGAGAGAGAGTTTGTTTAACCCTTCTCTGGATTGTATTCTCCGTAGCACCAGATCGCCTTCCTCGAGCTGTCGGCTGTGAACATGCCTTTGGTGATAGTGTCGAAGATCTTGGCGGTATCGGACATTCCGAACAGCTGCTCGGCACCTTCCCTCTTCAAGGAGGTCCAGGTCTTCACACCGGAGCTGGTCCTGCGCGACATCGTCGAAGGTCCGGACCCGGAGCGACCCCAAGGTGATTTCTGGAGGAAGGACTGCTTCAGCTCCGTACACCAGGAAGAAGGGTGTCTCTCCAGTTGACCAGTTTGGAGTTGTCCTGTTGGCCCACAAGGTGGGCGGACGCTCTTCGATCCAGTTGGCTCCATGTTTTTTCAGGCGCTCATACGTGCGCGTCTTGAGTCCGTTTAGGATTTCTGCATTTGCTCTCTCGGCTTGGCCATTGCTTGTCGGGTGAGCTACGGAGGTGTAGCTGACTTGAATGCCGAGGTCTTCGCAATATCCTTGGAATGCAGAGCTTGTGAATCGGGTCCCATTATCAGTTATGATCTTGTTTGGGACTCCAAATGTGCATACGATGGACTGCAAGAAGTTGATAGTTGATTGCTTGTTTATTGTCACAACTGGAGTTGCTTCCGGCCATTTGGTGAACTTATCAGTGGCAACGTACAGGAACTTATAACCTCTGACGGCTCTTGGGAAAGGTCCCAAGATATCCATCCCCCACACAGCGAAGGGCCATGTAGGAGGTATCATTTGTAGAGGCTGAGTCGATGTGTGAATTTGTTTCGCATGGAACTGGCATGCTTCGCATTTCTTCACTAGCTCAGTTGCATCCTGGAGCGCTGTAGGCCAGTAAAAGTCATGCCGGAAGGCTTTACCGACCAGCGTGCGGGAGGACGCGTGGTTCCCACACTCGCCTCCATGGATTTCTGCGAGGAGCTCGCAGCCTTCTTCCCTTGAAATGCACCGCATTAGGACGCTGTTGACACCGCACCGGTAGAGATCTCCTTCTACCAGTGTGTATCTTTTAGCCAATCTGACTATCCGGTCAGCAGATACATTATCTTCAGGAAGGAAATTGTCTTTTAAGTAGCTTCGGATCTCCGAGATCCATGCATCGGAGCTAACTTGAGGATTTGAGTCTTGCGTGCTGGGTTGCTCGGAGCTTCCGGCAGCACCTACGACCCTTGAAGGACGCCATGGTAACAGGGCCATTGGGACCGCCAGCTTCGAGGTGCTGGTCTCGCCCCCTTCGCTCAGTTCGGCACGCTGAGCTGTTGGTCTTGACAATCTTCGGACGGAGGTTCCGTCAGGAGACGGAGCTCCAGTTGAAGCTTTCGTCGAGAGTTCGTCGGCTTCAGCGTTGTTGAGACGCTGGACATGACAGATATCCAGGATATCGAAGTCATTCTGAAGCTTCTGGACTTCAAGTAGGTACGTCGCTAATTGAGGGTTGTTGCACCAACATTCACCTTTGACTTGTTTTACAACAAGCTGTGAATCACCCTTTACCAACAGCTGCTTAACACCATACGATAGTGCCACCTTGAGTCCATAAATTAGTGCTTCATACTCCGCCATGTTGTTGGTCCCCTTGAAGTCAAGGTGAACCATGTATTTGACCTTCTCCCCGGTCGAAGCGAGGAGAAGGACTCTAGCTCCGGCCCCCTGCTTCTGCACGGAGCTGTCGAAGTAGAGAGTCCAGTGAGGCTCAGTGAAGACCGGAACCTTGGGTTCCGACTTCTGCTCACTGGGGCCCACGAGATTTGATGGAGAGGGGGTCCATTCCGCCACGAAGTCCGCCAATGCTTGACTCTTGATCACTTGTCTTGGGATGAATTCAAGGTTGACCTCGGCTAATTCCGCTGCCCACTTTTCAATGTTCCCAGTGGAATTGGGTTATGCAAGATTGCACGTAGTGGATAAGAGGTTACCACTGAAATTTTATGAGCTTGGAAGTAGTGACGGAGCTTCTTAGAAGCAATAAGAACTGCATAGAGCAGCTTATTCACCTCCAGGTACCGAGTCTTGGCGTCGTGTAGTACTTCACTGATGAAGTACACAGGACATTGGATTGTCTGGACCCTCCCAGAGGGGCCCGAAGCTTCCTCCCCATCAATTCGGACCCTCCTAGAGGGGTCTGGACCTTGTTTGGGAACCTCCAAGTTCCGGCTGGAGGAACCCAGAACTTCTTCTAAAGTGATCTGGACCTTCCCGGAGGGGTCTGAATCTTCTTGTTCAGCAGTAGTGTCTCCTTCATTTGAAGAAGATGGATCCTCCAGCGTCTCGCCTTGAGGATCAGGGTCTGGGAGCTGGGACCCGAACTCGACTTCAGGTAGTTCCGGACCCACCTGAAGGGGTATGGACTCCTGAACTGAAGGTGGTTCTGGTATCTCCACAACTAGGACCATGCTGACAACTTCATTAGTTGCTGAAATGTAAAGCAGAAGTGGCTCAGCAGGGTTCGGAGCTACCAAGGTTGTTAGAGTGGTGAGGAGCTGCTTCAGCTCTTGGAATGCCTTTTCTGCTTCTTCATACCATTGGAATGGTCCGGACTTCCTCAATAGCTTGAAGAAGGGTAGTGCCGGTTCCGCCAGTCTTGAGATGAAGCGGCTAAGGGTAGCTAGACATCCAGTTAGCTTCTGGATGTCCTCGATGCGGGCTGGTGGCCGCATGTCTTCAATAGATTTTATCTTCGCCAGATTTGCTTCTATTCCTCGGTGGTTCACCAAGAAACCAAGAGGTTTTCCGGAGCTAACCCCGAAGACACACTTATCCGAGTTCAGCCTCGTGCGAGTGACTTGCAACTTGTCGAAGACATCTTGCAAGGTGTCAAGGAATGACTCCTTGTTCTTGATCTTGACGACGATGTCATCGACGTACACTTCCACTACGTCTCTAAATAAGCTCTCCAAAAGTTTTGTACATAGCTCGTACAAATGTTGAAACAGCGTTTTTGAGACCAAATGGCACGGCAATATAACAATATAAGCCATCTATGTGATGAAGGAAGTATGCTCTTCATCTTCCCTAGACATTCTGATTTTATGATACCCAGAATATGCATCTAGGAAACACAGTAATTCACACCCGGAGGTGGAATCCACTATCTGATCTATTCTAGGTAGTGGGAATGGATCTTTTGGACATGCCTTATTCAGTGTAGTGTAGTCGATACACATCCGAAGTTTTCCGCCGGCCTCAGGTACAACGACTGGGTTTGCCAGCCATTTCGGGTGGAAGACTTCTCGGATGAATCTAGCTTCGAGCAACTTCTTCACTTCTTGATGTATGAAGTTCTGTCGCTCTACTGATTGCTTTCGAGGCTTCTGATGTACAGGCCGAGCGTCGGGATAGATCTTCAGATTGTGCTCGATCACTTCCCTAGGGATCCCAAGCATTTGTGACGGTTGCCAGGCAAACACGTCGACATTAGACTGGAGGAAAGTGATGAGCGCGAGTTCCTATTTGTCATTCAGACCTCCCGATATATGGGTGGTCTGAGCGGCGTCCGAACCGATTTGGGCGACTTTGACGAGAATGTCGGTGTCGTCGCTTGGTTGCACGCGAGGTGCGGAGGTTGAGCCTCGATGACGAATGCTCAGGGATTTCGGAGCTTGCTCCTTTTTGGATTCTTCCTCCTGCGCTGTAGCAAGTGCGTGGAGTTCTTCCAGAGCTGTCACTCCGGCAGCGCAATCTCCACGGATCTAGAGAACACCGGCTAGTATTGGCATCTTCAATACCAAGTAGCAATAATGAGCAGCAACCATGAACTTGTATAAGGCTGGCCTGCCCAAAATGGCGTTGAAGGGTAAGTTTATATGCGCCACGTCGAAGACCAACTTCTCAGTGCGGTAATTCTCCCGGGTCCCGAAGGTCACCGGAAGAGTAATTGCACCGAGTGGGGTTATGGCCCTCGGACCTACTCCGGAGAAAGGTCGGGAGGGGCAAAGATCTGAAGGTCGGAGCTGAAGCTTGCCGAAAGCTTTGAAGCTTATGAGGTTCAACCCCGAACCTCCGTCCACCATCACATGGTGGAGCTGGATGTTGTTGATGGTCGGAGATACCATCAATGGGAGTTGGCCAACTCCGATCATCTTCTAAGGGCAGTCTGATGCATCGAAAGTGATGGCAGTGTCCATCCACTTCCGGTGCGGCTCCGCCCTGGCAGTGGGAGCTACTGAGGCCATGTCCCGCCGCATGGTCTTGAGGACACGGCGGGAGGTGATGTCCCACGAACCACCGAAGATGGTGTTCATGGTTTTTCGACGTTCATTGTCGGAGACGTCGGAGTCATCTTCAACGGAGGTGTAAACAGCCTTCAAGACCTTTTTAGGGTCGTGAAAGCCTAACTCCTCGTCAGCCAGAGCTACGTCGACTTTCTGTTTTCCTTCTCTTTGACGGAAAGGAACTTCTCCTCGGCGCTTGTTGTAGCACTCGGCAAGGTTCTGGACCTCCCGGTAGTCTTCCAGATTGTAGCTATTCGACTTGTGTATAGGACACCACATCTTGGAGCTGCCACCGTCTTCAGATGACGATCGAGGTCGTTTTTTGGGACATGTCCCGCGGCCACCTGGAGCTGCAGCAGTAGGAGAGCTAGCCGATGGTTTTTTCTTGCCGTTGAACTTTTTCTTCTTTTTTCCACTCCCAGAGGTAGTGGCTTCTCCCTTGGAGGACTTTTTGTTGTCCTACGGAGGTGGTTGGGAGTGCATTTCACGGCCCTCCGCAGCTTTGGCGCATTTGTCTGCCCAGCTGAAGAGTTCCGTGATGCCGGTGATCTCCTTGGTCGCCAGCTTCTCCAACATCTTCTTGTCTCGTATGACCTGTCTAAATGTCACGATAACAGAGGCGCTTGAGATAGAAGGAATAGTGTTTCGTACTTGGGAGAACCTCTGGATGAAGGATCGCAGGGATTCTCCCCCCTTCTGCTTGACAGCAAAAAGGTCCAGTTCGGTGCCTGGTCGGGTGTATGAACTCCCGAAATTGGCGGTGAACTGTTGTCACAGTTCTGCCCAACTGTTGATGGAGTCAGGCGGGAGGCTCATGAACCAGGACCTGACGGTCCCAGTCAAAGCCACGGGGAAATAATTGGCCATTACGGCCTCATTGCCTCCGGCCGCAAGAATTGCGGTGGAGTAGATTTGGAGAAACTCAGCGGGATTGATAGTCCCGTCAAATTTCTCAGGCAGGTGAGGCCGGAACTTTTGTGGCCATCTGACCATGCGTAGGTGCATGGCCAGGGCAGAACAGCCTCCTCCTACTTCCTCGGGAGTAGGACTGTCTCGAGCCTCTCGCCTTTCGCGAGCGCGCTCGATATGGACGTAACCATCCTGTTGACGGTAACGGCGATCAAGCTCCGCCCGGAGGTCGTGAGTTGAAAGCCTGGTTATAGTATGGGTGCATCACACCCCGGAAGGCAGCGATGTCGCTTGTTGAGGCGCAGCACGCCTCCTATGTTGGGAAGCGTGCGGACCAAGTCTGCCCGACACCGTCTGATGTTGTGAGGGGGCCCACCCCGAGGGGGGAGGACCTTGGTTGCTGATGTGATCAGTTGCTGCTGCAACCAAATGTTCAACATCAGCCCTCCACTGCTCTATTGCACTCTGGGATGGACCTGGAGGCGGTGGGTGTTGGAGAAGAGCATGCACGGCATGAAGCACGTGTTCATGGTTATTGTTCATCGATGCCGTGACCGACACAAACGCCCCATCCCGCTTTCTAGCTTGATTCGCCGGTGCAGACGGTGGCGGCGGAGGCATGACTCCTGCTGGAGCCACAACACCTGTTGGCTGCTGCACGTTGGAGGGATTCCCTCCAGCAGGTTGCGCAGCAGGGTTGCCGTTGGACGATCCAGCAGCAGAGTTCACCATCCTTGAATCTCGGGCGCCCCCTACCTGGCGCGCCAATTGTCGGAGTCTGGTTCCGGCAATTCTTCCGGTACTACCGTTGGTAGCCCGCGGAGTTTGTAGTTCAGTAACGGGCGCGCAGATATTCAGAACACGATGGTAAAGAGACACGAGGATTTACGTGGTTCGGGCCGCCTAGGCGTAATACCCTACTCCACGGGGTGTGTGGTTGTTGTATTGAGCTTCTGAGCACTTGTGAGCGTGTGTCAGAGCTGAGTATCAAAGTGTCTAAGAGTCAAGCGAGCCCAGAGAGAGTCTCCGATAGACTTTGTATTGCTCGACCAGTCCTTTTATAGTACAAGAACTGGTCGTTACATCGCTAGCCTGGCCCGACATGTGGCCCTGGCGGTTACTGATGCTTAATACATAATTAATGAGGTTAATTACCCTTAATAGTGTGGTAATGGGTCTTGACAGTGTCGTTACTGGTATTAAGGGCCCTCCGATCGTGTATCATTAATATGGTATTAATGGCGCTTAATCGGGTCTTGAAGTCTTTGATTGCCCCTTGAAGGTCCGAGCTGTTGGGAGTCCTCCTGTCTTGCTTGTTGAAGTTGAAGGTCCGGCAGCTGAACACGTGGCAGCTACGAAGCTTGTTGTCTGGGACGGAAAGGTACGTTGCAGTTGTACACGTGTCAGGACCGGAGCTTCCCTCTATCGGGGGTTAGGTCCGGAGGTGCCGCACTGGTATTTAGCTCGGAGCTTTCCCATGTGTGGAATGTAGCTCTGGTTGCAGTATACACGTGGCAACACCAGGACTAACCATAGATGGGAGGCAGGTCCGGCCCCGTATGACACGTGGGGCCTTCGCAGGTCTTCAACTCAGACAGGTGAAGTTTCTTTGGTCTTTTTGCAGTTCCAAATGGTATACGATACGTAGGGTACCGACAAGTCGACAGACAAAATCCGGATGAGCTGTATCAAGAAAACCAAAAGGTTGCTCACAATAGACTGTCTCGGATAGAGTACCATGCAGAAAAGCATTCTTCACATCAAGCTGGTGAACGGGGCAATCACGAGAGAGTGCAACTAAAAGAACGATACAAACTGTAGCAGGCTTCACCACTGGGCTGAAAGTCTCACCAAAATCAACACCGGGTTGTTGAGTAAAGCCACGAAGAACCCAACGAGCCTTGTAGCGATCAAGAGAGCCATCTGGATGAAACTTGTGACGAAAAACCCACTTCCCAGTGACGATATTCGTACTGGAGGACATGGCACGAGATCCCAAGTGTTGTTTGCCTGTAGAGCGGTGAATTCCTTGATCATGGCCTCTTGCCAATTGGGATCGGCGAGAGCACCACGATAAGTCTTCGGAATCTATGACAACGTTGAGGCTTGAAGGTTCAGATGCTGCACAGGAAGATGAAGACCGCCATTTCCACGTGTCCGCATGTTATGCTCATTGTCGATGGGTGGCACCTCGAGCACAGACGTGGACAACCTACAAAACCTGGTTGTTGGTGAAGGGCAGTCGGTGTAGCCGTCGGAGAGTCGTAGCCTGGAGGAGTGTCGCGTGAAAAGGACGAGCTTGGGGTGGTCTGACCGCACGGGGTAGCAGTTGGACCATCTGGTGAACAAAGGCCCGCCTAGTCTTCGGGACGAGTACAATTGGTTGGACCGCGAGGATCCGCGCTCAGACCATCGTGAGTCACGATGGGATGGCGAGGCGAACAGAGGCCTGCCTGGCCTCTTTTGGGGATGTCGTCGGGTGGACAGGGGCCAAGAAGGCCTCTGTGCATAGGCGCGGTCTGACCGGCTGGAGCCGAGGTCTCACCGTTAGACTTGTAGAAGTCTGGTAGAGGCCCACATTGATGAGTACCTGCAAAATAGATAGTGCTAGGGAGCACCGATGAATCGTTAGTATCAAAAATAAAGTCAAAGTGGGATGAAGGAGGGTTGGAGATTTCCTCAAACGGAAAGGAGGACTCGTCAAAAGTGACATGACGAGAAATAATGATGCGGTTTGTGGCTAGGTCTAGGCATCGGTATCCTTTGTGATCAGATGGATAGCCAAGGAAGACACAAACTGTAGAGCGAGGAGCAAGCTTGTGTTCAGCTGTGGCAGAGAGATTTCGGTAGCACTTGCAACCGAAAACGCGTAGGTGGGAAATATCAGGTTGGGTGCCAAAGAGAGCGAAATGTGGTGTGGCAAAGGAGAGCGTTTTGTATGGTCGCAAGTTTATGAGGTGTGTAGCGGTGTGGAGCGCTTCTACCCAATAACCGGCTGGAACACTAGCTTGGAGCATAATCGAGTGCATAGTATCATTGGTGGTGCGAATAATATGCTCAACACGTCCATTTTGAGGAGACGTGTGAGGACAAGAGAGACGCAAAAGAACACCAACACAGAGAAAGAATGCGCGTGATGTGGAATTATCGAATTCACGACCATTTGCACATTGGAACTCCTTTATGGTGCAGCCAAATTGAGTGGATACATAGGAAAAAAACGGTGACAAGGTCGGAAAAGTGTCCGATTTGAGGCGTAGAGGAAAAGTCCACAAATAATGAGAGCAATCATCAAAAACAACAAGATAATACTTGTGACCAGAAACATTTTGCACGGGAGATGTCCATAGATCACAATGTATTAAATCGAAGTTGTTCGAAGCACGAGAATTTGATAGAGAAAATGGAAGACTTGTGTGACGACCAAGCTGATAGGCATGACAAAGAATGTCAAATTCCTGTTTATTGCATTGTGGAAGTAACCTAGACAAAGCCTCAAAACCTAAGTGACCAAGACGACGATGCCAAAGCGTGGACATTGTGGTTGCTGCGGCTAAGGCATGTGGTGGAGAAAGCATCGGCAAGGATATGGAGTAGAGCTGCTCGGAACTATTACATCTGTCGATCACGTTCTTGGTGTCCAGATCCTTCATAGAAAGACCAAACAGATCAAATTCAATGGAAACATTATTATCAGTAGTGAACTGACGAACATAAACAAAATTTTTAATTATGTGAGGAGACACAAGAACTCGATGCAAATGTAAAGGACGAGCGAATGTAGAGAAAGAAGTGTGACTCGTGGAGGTGACGGGTAGCAATGACCCATTACCAACAACGATAGACGAAGGAGTCGAATAAGAAGGAGGATGGGAGGAGGAGAAGTTAACGGGGGAGGAGCACATGTGGCTATCGGCGCCAGAGTCCATGTACCATTCAGCGGACGGTAGCGGCGTCAGTGACATGGTGTTGAACGAGTTAGCCAACTCGTTCTGATCCCATGTTGTAGAAGATGTGGTGTAGTTGGAAGCTCCCCCGTACAAAGATATGGTGGTTGCATCACCAGAAGCCGCGGTCTGGCCGCTGTAGAAGGAGGCGGTCTCACTACCACCAGATGTAGTCGGGTTGTAGTAGAAAGACATTGGCAGTCTGCCAGGTGTCCAGAAGCTTGGTGGCTGATAGGCAGGTGCACCGTAGGATCCTCCGTGCGCCAGAAGGGCCTGCTAAGGAGGGGCAGGTGCGCGTGGACGTGTCGGGAAGTCTGGAGGAGGACCGAGACGGGGCAAAGCACCACCCCAAAGCTGCAGGGTCCCGTTCCATGGATTCCCCGGAGTGGGAAATCCACCGTTGTTGCTGGTGTCATTACGCTTGTTCCAGTTACGCCGATTCCGACCTCGGTTGGAGGACGAGAGGCCAGAGACAGCAGCGCCGAAGGTAGGAGTGCTTGATGCAAGGCCACCAGAAATGGGAGCACGTGGAGGAGCGCCACTAGATGATGCGGAAGATGGGGTGCGTCCTGCACCTACGGAGGTGTCCGCCAATGCATTGGCATTTCCTGACTTGGACTTCATCTCGATCTCCTCAAGTTGGAGGTCGTTGTGGACCTCGGCAAATGTGGGAAAGGGACGTTGTCGCTTTAGAAGGGATGCCATGTGAGAGAACCGCTCGTTCAGCCCACGAAGCGTCGTGAGAATGAGAGTGTGGTCGGGGACGACCTCGCCCAAGTCACTGAGTTCATCAGCCATTGACTTGATACGACGACAATAGTCAATGATGGAGAGGTCACCCTGGACAAGCGTGAGAAACTCGACGTCCAAAATCATAGCACAGGTCTCCCGGTTGCCGATGAACTGCTCTTGAAGTCCAAGCCATAAGGAACGAGCTGTGGGTATGCCGGTCGAGGCGATCTCAATAAGATCAAGAGAGATGGTGTCGTGAAGCCAGGAGATGACGGTGCAGTCCATGCATCGCCAATGAGAGTCGGCGGCAGTGGGATCAATGTCGGTGAGGACATGATCGGAGAGCTCGTACTTCCCGAGGGTGTTGAGGAAGAGACTCTTCCACCGATTATAGTGTGGCGAAAGGTTGTCGAGGACGACGGGGATCATTGACTTGATGTTGAGGACGACAATTGCTTGAGCATGCAGAGAAGCAACGTCGTCAACCGCCAGAGGAGAGAGGTTGTGGTTGATCAAGTCACGACGAATCTTGTCGGCTGCGAGAAGCAACTTGCGACGCGCCTCGTCGGCGGCTGCATGTGCACGTGCTGCCTCGATGGCTAGTCGATCCGCCTCCTCGATCAATCGAGTTAGCTCGGCAGCCAAGGCGATGTCATGTGAGGCTGCTTGTGCGTCTGGGGAGCCATCGCCAACAGAAGCCATCAAGAAGTAAAAAACACGATGCGCGAGCGCCAATCTGCTGCAGCGGAGATCGCAGACGCATGGCGCGTGACAACGAAGACTTCAAACGAGGCGCGAGCCGCGCGGAAGGCCGCACGTAGCCATGCGACAGTTTTCGAAGGACCCCGCTCTAGAGCGCGGTGTGCGCAGAATTTTTCTGGCGGCACAGGCACGCCGAAAAAAAAAATCGCGCGCGAAGGGCGGCGATTCGCCGCGAGCCAAACTCGACGCAAGAGGCGAAGTTGGGCGTAGCTAGCGAAAGTTAGGAACGAACCTAATCTGATACCATGATGAAAATATTGGGGAGAAAATAATTATTATATTTTTATTGATTAAAAACCAATAGGAAGTGGTACATATATATATAAAGGGGTTAGGGGATCTTCCTTAATTACATAGGGAATGTGGTATTATTCTAACAAATACAATACTCCCTCGGTTCTGTATTATTTGTCGTTCCGACAGTGCATCGTAGTTCATTTCCAGCTTTGGTTGTTGGTCAGAAACGACAAATATAATGGAACGGAGGTAGTACATTACAATAGGCAGGGCCATGCACGCCGCCATGCCGGCCGGCAGGTCGTCATCGTCGTACGTGGGGACAAACACGAGACATGCCATGTGGATATAGCTAGCTCGTGGTCGTGCTCATCGCTTGTCTTCATGCTCGACAAAACCATTCATTGTGTATTAGCTTCGACCGATGGGCGCAAGGATCGTATTTAGAGAGCTGTGCCAAAAAAATAAGCAGCATGCATATACGGCGTTCGATGGACACCTAGACAGCCCGGCACACCATGTGCATCTGATCATTCAATAATAACCTGCTTAAGCTGAACCGACGGCCATGTTCAGCTCAACAGTGTAGCAGTCCGGATCCACCCGTCAGCCAAATTAAGACGAGCAGGGAACGGTGCGGGCCGCACGACAGGCGATGGATGGATGGATGGATGGGCAACATCGTGGTGCCCATCACCATCATTCGATTCGGCCCACTACCGGCGGTCCCTCCTATGGACGGACTTTGGGTGCAAAGAAGAAGCTCGCTGCGCAGGTGGCCCATCAAGAAAACGACCCCATCTTCATCCATGCACAGTCAGCATCGGGCCCAAACCAGGCCCGTGAAGATTGGATCACACCTCTCAAAAGACAAGCCGATCCAATCACAAGTCGGCAACGTGTGGCTGATGGCAATAACCAGCGCTTTGTTTTTGTTGTTGCTGCTGCTGTTCATCATTAGCAGTGCAAAAGCCCTTTGTTGGTGTTGTTGTCCTCGTCGTCTTTTGTTAATATATAAAGTAACCACCACTCTCCGAACATTAGTAATGCAAAAGCAAATACGTACGTAGCTTCCTTGGCGTTAACTAAAGACTGAGCTTTATATAATACTACCTCTAGTTCGTTTTATTTGTCATCCAGACATCGTTCCGTAGTTGTTTTCTAGTTATGTTGGTTGTCGGAGACCTCAATTAAAAAAATCTGGAGGTAGTACAGTATTTTGAATTGAGAAGTGACAATTATTTGGAGATGGAAGAGTAAAGTTGGACGGCGGCCACTTGCTCCTTCACGAACGAACGAACGAATGCAGTTGTAGCCAACAAAGTGCAGCGTCACCATGCATGGAACGGCGCCTTGCTGTTCGTCTTTCAGTTTCATGCATCTTTATGTGCAACGATCGAGGAGATACGGGATCAAATAAGCATCTCTCCTCTTTCATGTTTATACTAGCTTTCATATATAGTCATAGTGTACGTACGAGGGTGATGGCTCCACTGCCTCTCCTGCTTTGCTTTCTTTTGGATTGCTAGCTTATTAGTACCGCCAAACTCAACCCGAATCGTGAGATCTTTTCGATGCTTTGGTAAGCTTTGATTTTTTTTTTTAAAAAAAGTTGAATTATTAACCACTCTCCAATGTCGTCCACCTTCTACCTAATCAGATTCGTGACATTCGTGTGTTCAAAATATCTCAAAAATTATATTCACTTTTACACTCCGATGATTGGGTTCTGGGTGTCTCACAATATATGTGCTCTTTACCAGTTGAATCAAAGTGCTATGGCTGTCACCTAGCCTTTTCCCCTTTTATTTGTTTATTAAAAATGTAATGTAAGTGTCACCTCTGTCTCTCTCTGTTTTTTTTCTTCAGAAGCACCACACCACAAAGCACGAACGATAAGCACAATAATAAGGTCTATAAATAGTCGTCCATGACAAGAGCATTGTTATGGCAATAGAGTTCATGCAAGCGATCGACGGTATCAATCAATCAGAGGGGCAACCGACGGGATGATGGCGCGCATCGACGAGTGGAAGCCGGTGATCGCCATGCTGTTCTTTGACCTCATCTCCGCCGCCACAACGGCCCTGCTCAAGAAGGCGCTGCAGGAGGGGCTGGACCGTCTAGTGCTCATCACGCTGCGTCAGCTGGTGGCCACCGTCTTCCTCGCTCCCATTGCTTACTTCAAAGAACGGTACTACAGTACATGCATAAGTTAATAATAATACTATGACTTAATTTTTCCCATATATATATGGGTCACACGGTTCTGATGCATGATCGGTACGTGCTCCTGAACCTGATTTCTTTTCGATAAATGATCAGGAGAACAAGGCCGAAGCTCACACCTGAGATCCTTGTGTATCTCTTCTTCAGTGCAGCGTTTGGGTACAGTGTCGTCACTTGATACTCTAGCTAGCTCCTATATATTTCCACATGCACATGATTTTATTCTATTAATTTGATTGTTTTATTTCCCTTTTATATATCTTTGTTCAGCGCCGCGCTGTCGCAGTACACCTTCTTCTACGGGTTGCAGTACACGACTGCAACGTTTGCCATAACTTTTACCAACATGGCTCCCGTGCTCACTTTCCTCATTGCAGTCCTGCTAAGGTTCTTATATAATTTCCTGCACTTGGTTTTAATTTTCTATGGTTTGTCAAACGACGAGGCTGAGCTGAAACACTGCTGCTGTTCCTTCCTGCGTGCAGGGTTGAGTCCCTGAAGGTGAAGAGCAAGGGAGGGGTTGCAAAGATCATCGGAACGCTCATGTCGTTCGCTGGCGTCATGCTCCTCACCGTCTACAAGGGTGCCGCCTTGACGCACCAAGTCGTTGTCGCGTCTTCTTCAGCCAGCCCAGCAGCAGATCATCACCATGCAGCCTCGGCAGCAGCAGAGCCGGCTACTGCTGCTAGCAAGAAGAGCTGGACGCTGGGCACTGTAGCATTACTGGCCAACTGCCTGTGCTTCTCCTTCTGGCTCCTCCTGCAGTCCAAGCTCACCAAGAAGTACGCGGCACTCTACTCCAGCACGGCTTACATGTTCTTGATCAGCTCCGTGCAAGGAGGGGGCCTCACGGCGGCGATACAGAGGCGGCGAACCTCGGTCTGGGTTCTGACGAGCCCAGCGCAGATCGTTGCGGTGTTGTATACAGTAAGATACACATGACTTTTCTTTTTTTTTTCTTGTCATTTTTTATTTGGTATCTTTTCATTGTTTATTACGTATCTCAATGTATTACCTCTCTTTACAGACAAAAAATAAAGAAAAAGAATGAAATAATGAGGCATAATTAAGTACGTGTTTCGTTTACAGGGAATTATGGGGTCTGGAGTGGGGTACGTACTGATGACATGGTGCGTGGAGAAGAGAGGGCCTGTGTTCACTTCAGCCTTCATTCCCATCATTCAGATCATGGTTGCCATGATCGATTTCTTCTTTCTCCATGAGAACATCTACCTCGGAAGGTACTGACAAGCTTCGCCTTCATCAGACTGTCCTGGAATTGCGATGGACGGCTCAATATATTGGCATATATCCCCTTTCGATGATTTGGTTTGTTATCCTGCTTGCAGTGTGCTGGGATCCATACTGATGATTCTGGGCCTCTATATTCTTCTGTGGGGAAAGAACAAGGATGCTGCTTCGGTAGTATTAGCAGCAGCAGCTGCCAAAGACGAAGAGGAACAGGATAAGGAGACTAAGCAAGTCAATAATTCATCAGGACCCATAAACACACGATGCTTGGATTCTCAAACGTGACATATAGTTTTGATATCCCCTAGATGGAAGTACTGAGAAAAAATTGGTATAGCATTATATTACTGTTAGAATTAACTTTTTTCTTGGTTTTCTGAAGGCAAACTACAAGTTTGTGTGTATTACAAGCGTTTTCATGCTATAAAAAAATTCAGTCAGTAATATTAAAATTCTAGAGATGCGTCAGCACATCCTTTATGTGTCGCATTGAACATGAAATCACGTTGAATTCCACCTATGTTGTAATGACATAGCCGGTACCAAGCCCGGATAAAGGAGTTGTGATAGGTTTGGCGAGCCAGCAACTATACTTAGCCATTCTCATGAAAATAAAACTCATTGGAAATTCGTTGGGGCGGAACCCTCTTATCGACGCGCTATACTGGAACCCGGGTATGGTGTTAAGTGGGCGAGGGCCAGGTCGCCACCGCCTTAGTCGCGCGCCATATCAGAACTCGGATGTGGTGTTAAATGGGCGAGGGTGAAAGTTGCCTAGAGGGGAGTGAATAGGCTAATCGACCTAAAATAACTTAATAAAACAAAATCAGTACTTAGGGGCGGACTAGTCCGGTCCTCCTGCAGGGAAACCCTAAAAAGTGCTTCTAACAAGTTTTAGTCGGATTTTCGTGATGCGAAATGCGTGAGGATGATATAGTGAACCTTAACAAGTTATAGAGCAAGTATAGAGCAAAGGATCACAGTGAAATGGAAATGATGAACGAAAAACGGTAAAGCTAACCCTAGAAGCAATACGCGATAAATGAAAGAGAAGAACACAAGGGACACAAGGATTTTATCCCGATGTTCGATTCCACACAGGAACCTACGTCTTCGTTGAGGAGTCCACAGAGGATCGGGTTCAACAACTCTTCTCTCACCAAGTTTGCCACAAGGGCCAAACCGGTTCTCCACTATCACAAGGGTGAATACAAGATTCGTTGGGGCTTCTCACAATTTGAGGCTCCCCCCACAAATATGATCACAAATCACAAAGAACAACTCAAGCCATAGGTCACAAAGACTCAACAAGTGCAAGAGATCAAAACGAGAGCCAAAGTGTGGTATTCTTCCTCTTCTTCACCTCACTAAACTCTAATCCACACAAGAATTAGTTTTAGAGGGAAAGTAGGCAAGAGAGAGGCTTTAGAAGGCTCAAAGTTTGTTGTGGCGGCGCTAGAGTTTCAAAATGGTTCAAATGAACCCGGGGGTCCTCTATTTATAGAGGACCCAAGCCCATACTGCCAACCTCATCAGATGGGCGGACTAGTCCGGCCTCTGGCCCGGACTAGTCCGACCTTTTGGGACCACTGACATCCCTGACAACTGCCACACTGCGCGACAATTGTCACGCTACCCGCCAAAATCAAATTCAAACAATCACTCCATAACGGACTAGTCGGGTCTGAACCGAACTAGTCCGATCTCACACAGAACCTTTTGTTCCGTGTGAAAACAGACTAGTCTGGCCACCAGAGCGGACTAGTTCGGCCCTCCCAGACATAGTTGCTGGAGCACCCAGCTCGCACAACCACGGACTAGTCCGTACCCACAGCAGACTAGTCCGATCTCAGTCTAGACCTCTTGGTCCGCCTAAAACGGACAAGTCCGGGTTTTGGGACTTAGTCCCGAAAACCCACCCCATGACTACCACAGACTAGTCCTTCCCACTACAGACTAGTCCGAAGTCAGTCAGAACCTCCTGGTCTGCCTGAAAATGGACTAGGTCAACCAGGAGCGGACTAGTCCGACCTCTCCTGCCAGTCCATTCTAACACTCTTCTCTCAATGGGTTTTGATCTCTAAACCATTTTGAGCTCCCAACTTGATCTCTATGCACTTTACGCACACACCCTTCTACATATATGGCTAGTCTAAACTCGACACGCTAGAAACCCTAGTTTCTACTCTTCGAGTCGACACTGCCGTTTCCATCCTTTTCTTTTTTGAGGGTTTGCGAATCCACTCGTGTCCACATCTGTGCTTAAGATAACTGAGACCATTAGTTACTTAATTGTCGTCGTCAATCATTCAAAATCCATGAAGATCCTAGATGCACTTTCAATCTCCCCTTTTTTGGTGATTGATGACAACACATCAAGTGTTCAACATATAAGAGTATAAAATTTGGTTTTCATAATGTGCGGGTGTTTGAGTGACTCCCCCTCAATGAATGGATCATGAAAATAAGATTGAGGAAGTCCTTCATACACACACACACACATTATGGCGGGGTGCCTATGTGTTGTGCTCAACATTTGTGACAAGACATAATAGTTATGAATGTGATCAAAAGATAGAAAATTAAAGCATCAAATTAATATTAAACAATCAAACATAGTCTTGCACAAATTTAAACATCCAAATGACATAAATATTACAATATAGAGTGCAACATGTCCAAGGATCCAAAAAACCAAACAAGTACTACTACCCACCTCTAACTCTCCCCCTTTGGCATCAAGACGACAAAAAGGAAAAGAAGAGGGAAACTAAGAGGCCTAGAGTCTAGTCATCCTCCTCCTCGCTGTTGGACGCCTCATCGCTCTTCGTGGCCTACGAATCCTCGTAGTCCTCGTCGTTGTCGTCGTCGGAGACCGGTGCCGAGGGAGCCTCCCGGGAAGAGCTCCCGCCCTCATGGAACTCGGCGAGCTCGTCGGCGGTGAAGTCGGGGTACAGGGTGATCTCGCCGTCGCTCTCCTCCGGAGGAGACATAGGGGCCTCAAGTTTGTCGCACACCGGCTTGAGGTACTTCTCTTGCCGCTTCTGCATCCGTTGAGTGCGGACCTCTACCTTCCGGCGGGAGGCGAAGATGGCCTTGAAGCACTTGAATAAAGCGCTCATCGACTGAGGTGGAGGCGGAGATGGGGGTGCCACGGAGCGAGATGCTGGCATCCCCGGATGGGACGGAGGCTCGGCATTCTTTCAGTGAGCAGGCTCCATGATGGATGGAGGCATTTGAGGACGAAGGGGTTGATGAGTTGTATCCTTAGCAAACACAAGCCCTGACACCTTCTCGATGAAGCACGTAATGTAGGGTGCATATCCACATGCACGGTTTGGAGTGTGGAAGATGTCATCGAAGATATAATCCATAATATTGAACATTTCATCTCCATCAATTAGCAGCAGGAGGTGCCTCAGGTTGCCCTGTATGATCCCGACATCACCCTCTTTAGGAGCCACGATCCGCCTCAGGATTTTGTTCAGGATGTTGTAGAAGGGCTTGATGTTCCTTGCAAGCCCGGCCTCATAGGGGACATGACTAGGATACATGTAGGCCATCTCATCCCTGTCCACTGCCTTTAGATTCGAGATGATGATCTCGTGGTCCAGGTGGTTCTCAAGTCTTAGAGCCTTAGCAAACTCTTCGAATGTGGCAGAATATTGCTCACCATTCGTCATCCATGTGATGGCTCTGTCGCCATGAGGGTGAAAGAAGACAGTTGTGTAAAACTGCACAATCACCTCCACGTTCCAGTCATACTTGAAATCTAGAATGTCTTTAATGTCATGGCGCTCAGCGGCTTCAATCACTTCATCAAAGGCCGCATTCTTCTTCTTGGCCATGTATTCCCAATCGACCCATTGAGCTTGGATGACAGGATTCTTCATGGCTTGGTAGACTAAGCGATAATAATCGCAATGGAAATCACACCAAAACCGTGGATCGGCGGTGTGCTTCTTGTAGTCATACACTCTGTCAGTCCTTAGCCTTCGGGCCTTCTCAGCTCCTTTTCCCTTGAAGACATTGGCTGTCAGGTTGGGATGCCTGTTCGGGTTGCGAGCTGGAGAGTGCATCTTCAGGGGGGCAATGGGTTTGGCCTTCCCCTTCTCCTTGATGACCAAGCCCTTGGCCTTCTTTGTCGGAGCCTTCATAGAAGGCTTCTTCTTCTTGGGCTCTGCAGGGGCTAGGGCCTTGCCCTTCTTTGGATCTCTCTCGATTCAGCGTTCAGTGTCTTCTTCTTGGGCTTGCTCCTTGGCCCTTTCCTTTTCTCCCACTGTCACTAGCTTCTTCCGCTTGGAGGCTTGTGTTGCGGCAGCCTGAGAATTGTGTGCTTCCCGCTCTCTCTCTCTTCTTCTTTCTGAGCTCCTTGCGGCTCTCCTCAATGGCACGTTGCATAGTTGCATCTTCATCATAGAGCTTCTGGGGGTTAGAGCAAGGGGAGCTATGCTCGGATCCCGACATGGTCACTGCAAACACATTAAGGATAGAAGTTGTGAGGTCAAGGACGTGGAATATTGCAAAAAAGATCACGAGAAAACGTCAAAGTTAGGGTTTGTCCTGTGTAAACCGGACTTGTCCGCCTAGGGGCCGGACTAGTCCGTAGGGGCGGACTTGTCCGCCTGAGACCGGACTAGTCCGGGTTACACAGGAAGAACCCTAACCCTAACGATTTTTCAAAAAATCTTCGAAATCAGTCGCAATACTCCTAGGCTATGATCACAAGGGTACTAGAAACAACTTTTGTAAAGAGGCATCTATCAATAACTCTACGAATCAAGAATGAGGAAGAGTTTTGAGAAGTTGAGAATACCTCTTCAAATCTTGAAAAATCGAGGGAGCCAGTGATGGATTGCGTTGGGAACGTGCGGGGAAAGTTTCCCGCACCTCCAAAGGGTCTAATGCACGGATTGGAATCGGTTTTTGGTGGAGAGAATCGAAAATCGCCTAAGAGGGTGATTTTCGTGCGTGAGGGAGAGAGAGGGGCAAGTGAGGAGAGAGAGGAGGGGTCGGGCCGCCTCCTGGGGGTTTAAGTCCCCAGGAGCAGGACTAGTCCGATATGGGGCGGTACTAGTCCGGTCGGCGGACCAGACCCGGACCAGTATGTGTCCAGACTTGTCCGGCCTTGGGGCGAACTAGTCCGGTGCTAAAGGCTGGAAACATATATATACTGAGTTTTAGCCACTATAATGGATCCTTTTAGACATATTTACACAAGAAAAATTTACGAACATGGTCAGTAAGAAATCAACAATCAAACTATAACCATAATTCACAAAGTTAATAGTTTTTCAAATAATTTAGAGAAAATCGAGATAGAGATGAATTTTTCAAACACATGTGTTCTTTTGAATAAGGTGCAAAGTAAACATTCAGATGTGCATGTTTCAGACCATATTTCGAGAATCTAAGATATTGAGCTCACTCCTAAGCTCACAAAAGCGCTTCTCATCTAAGGGCTTGATGAATATATTGGCTAGTTGGTTCTCAGTTCTTACATGGGAAATCATTATATCCCCCTTCAAAGAATGATCTCTCAAGAAGTGATGCCTAATATCGATGTGCTTTGTCCTCGAATGTTCAACTGGAATATGGGCTATTTTGATGGTGCTCTCATTGTCACATAGGAGTGAAATATGGTGCAAGTTTATACCATAATCCCTTAGAGTTTGTCGCATCCAAAGAAGTTGTGCACAACAACTTCTGGCTGCGACATACTCCACTTTGGCTGTGGAAAGAGCAATAGAGTTTTGTTTCTTGGAGTACCAAGACACTAAGGATCTACCCAAGAATTGACATGTCCCGTATGTGCTCTTTCTGTCAACTTTGCACCCCACATAATCCGCATCGGAATAATCAATAAGATTAAACTTGGATCCTTTGGGGTACCAAAGCCCTAGGCTAGGTGTGTGAACTAAATATCTAAGAATTCTCTTAACGGCGGCCAGATGACACACCTTAGGTGCGGCTTGAAAACGTGCACACAGACACACACTAAGCATAATGTTCGGTCTAGATGCACAAAGATATAATAAAGAACCAATCATAGAACCATATACCTTTTGGTCCACACTCGGACCATCTTCGTTGAGGTTGAGGTGTCCATTGCCATTGGAGTCTTGATGGGTTTGGCCTTGTCCATGTCGAACTTCTTCAATATGTCTTGAGTGTACTTTGTTTGACTTATGAACGTGCCTTTATTGAGTTGTTTGACTTGGAAACCTAAAAAGAACTTCAACTCCCCCATCATGGACATCTCAAATCTCTCCATCATTATCTTGGAAAACTCATCACAAAACACTTTGTTAGTAGAACCAAATATGATGTGATCGACATATATTTGGCACACAAAGAGATCATCATTAAAGTGCTTTGTAAAGAGAGTATAATCAGCTTTTCTTATCTTAAAACCATTTTCGATCAAAAAGTATCTAAGGCACTCATACCAAGCTCTAGGAGCTTGCTTGAGGCCATAGAGAACCTTACGTAATTTGAAGACATGGTTGAGGAAGTCTTGGTCTTCAAAGCCCGGTGGTTGCTCCACATAGACTTCTTCCTTGATTGGGGAACGCACTCTTGACGTCCATTTGGTAGAGCTTAAAATCATGGTGAGTAGCAAAGTCAAGTAATATACGAATTGACTCTAGCCTAGCTACGGGAGCAAATGTTTCACCGAAATCCAAACCTTCGACTTGTGAGTACCCCTTGGCCACAAGTCATGCCTTGTTCCTTGTCACCACACCATGCTCATCTTGCTTGTTTCGAAACACCCACTTGGTCCACACAACATTTGCTTGTGGACGCTTGACGAGCCCCCACACTTTGTTCCTCTCAAAGTTGTTGAGCTCCTCTTGCATGGCCACCACCCAATCCGGGTCTCTCAATGCGTCTTCAACCTTATGAGGCTCCAAAGAAGAGTCAAAAGACTAATATTCACAAAATTTTGCAACACGAGAACGAGTAGTTACCCCTTTTGTAATGTCTCCTAGGATGTTGTAAATGGGGTGATCCCGTTGAACACTTTGATGCACACGAGGATGTGGAGGTTGAACTCTTGAGTCATCATCATCCTCTTCTTCTTCTTGGTATCCCCCTTGATCTATGCCTCACCCTTGATCTTCGTCTTCTTGATCATGTTGAGGTGCATCTTGTCCATCTTCAACTTGGTCACGTGGGGGATGACTTGCATCATCTTGTGGTTGATCACTTGGGTTTTGAGGTTGTTCTTTTGGACGAACATCTCCAAGTGCCATCCTCCTAAGAGCTTCTTGTGGAGAGTCTTCTTGATCTAACACACTTTGATCAAGTTGCTCCACTTGGGAGCCATTAGTTTCATCAAACACCACGTCGTGTGCTATTTCAACAATCCAGGAGGAGTTGTTGAAGACACAATAGGCGTGGGTGTTCGAATCATAACCAAGCAAGAAGCCTTCATCGGACTTTGAAGTGAACTTCGAAGTCCTAGGCTTCTTGTTGAGAATATAACATTTGCTCCCAAAGACACGAAAGTAAGAGACATTGAGTTTCTTACCAACTAGAAGCTCGTAGGGGGTCTTCTTGAGGAGGCGGTGAAGGTACAACCGGTTGACGGCGTGACAAGCGGTGTTAACCGCTTCCGCCCAAAATCGGTACGACGTCTTGTACTCATCAAGCATCATCCTTGACACCTCAATGAGTGTCCTATTATTCCGTTCAACCACCCCATTTTGTTGAGGGGAGTAGGGGGCTGGAAATTCATGCTTAATGCCCTCCTCATTCAAGAACTCTTCCACTTGTGTTTTCTTGAACTCAGTGCCGTTGTCGCTTCTTATATCATTGATTCTTAAGGTTAACTCATTTTGAGCTCTCCTTAAGAACCACTTGAGGATACCATGGGTCTCACCCTTATCATGCAAAAAAATACCCAAGTGAAACGAGAAAAATCATCAACAACAACAAGACCATATTTGTTACCGCCAATGCTAATGTAGGTTATTGGCCCGAAAAGGTCCATGTGTAGCAATTCCAAAGGCCTTGTCGTAGTCATGATGTTCTTGGACGGGTGTTGAGCTCCTACTTGCTTCCCCGCTTGACAAGCGCTATATGGCCTATCCTTTTCAAACACAACATTCTTCAAGCCATAGATGTGCTCGCCTTTAAGAAGCTTTTGTAGGTTCCTCATCCCAACATGGGCTAGCCTTCTATGCCAAAACCACCACATGTTGGTTTTCGCCATCAAGCATGTGTCAAGGTGAGCTTTATCCGCGGTGAAATACACAAGATAAAGCTTTCCCTTGAGCACACCCTTAAAAGCGATTGAGTTATCCCTTCTTCTAAAGACGCTCACACCCTCATTAGTAAAAACACAATTATAACCCTTGTCACATAGTTGTGATATGGACAATAGGTTATAGTCTAAGGAGTCAACATGCAAAACATGAGAAAGTGAATGTTGAGGGGAAATAACAATTTTACCGGAGCCAAGGATTTTTCCTCGGCTATTGTCCCCGAAGAAGATCCCTTCACTTGGATCATCATTTTGCTCATACTCCACGAACATTTTCCTCTCTCCAGTCATGTGTTTGGTGCATCCACTATCAAGCACCAATTTCGATCCACTGGAGGAGTATGCCTACAAAACAAGATTATGCCTTCCTTTTAGGTACCCAAGTGAAGTTGGGTCCTTTGATGTTAGTAGTGAGGCACTTGGGCACCCACACGCAAGGCTTAGGGCACTTGCGGAGTGGCCCAACATATCTAGCAAAGACTTTGCCATACTTGTTCCTCATTAGAACATAAGATGCATCAAAATAATGAAAGAGAGTATGCAGTTCAGTTTTAGGCATTTTATTGCTAGTTGCCATGTTCTTCTCAATTTTAGTTGGGGATGTGCTTATCTTGACAAAGACAATCAAGTCTTTGCCACACTTGGAGGTTTTAGCATTTTGCTTTCCACCTCTAGTATAACCAGGACCATCCTTGACATGGGGACGTCTTGTGTTGGTGTATGCACTTCGTGCATACGCCACCTTCTCTTTGTAAAAGATGGCACCTTTATGTGCTTGTTTGCCTTGAGTCAACTTAAGCTCATCCTTTAATTTAAGGATCAAGTTTGAACATTTGCAAGTGGAGATTACTTCGGGTGTAACCTTTGAGGAGGATGAGCTTTTGGAGGAAGAGGCTACATTAGCCTTGAGGGACTCAACTTGAGTTTCAAAGATCTTGTTAACTTTTGCCAATTTGCCAAGTTCGTCCTTGAGCCCAATGGTTGTCTCCTCAAGACTTGAGCACGTTTTCTTGCTTAGAGCAAGTTCATGCTCTAATGCCTTGCTCTTCTCTCTCTCAAGCTCAAGGAGCTCAATAAGCTCTTGACATCTCTCCTTTTCATGGATGAGCATGTCCTCTTGCCTATATATGAGCTCCTCCTTCTCAAAGATTTCATCCGAAAGAAATTTCATTCTACGCAAAGTGCTCTTACTTATATCCTTAAGCATGTGTTCATTTTCACTAGCACTATAAAATTCATCATGAGAAGATATGGAGGAGGATGAGTGAGAAGTAACCTTTATCCTCCCTTCTTTTGCCATGAGGCAAGTTGGCTTGAGGTCGTCGAGGTTGGAGAAAATCTTGCTTCCCTTGGAGCTCCTATCGATGGCTATGGTTGCCACCTTCTCCTCGTCTTCGGAGGAGGACTCATTGTTATATTCCCATTCCTTGCCCAAGTGAGCATGACTGGAGGGCCTCTTCTTCTTGAAGAATTTCTTTTCTTGAGGCTTGCCCTCCTTCTTCTTCTTGCTCTCTTCATGTGGGCAATCCACAATAAAGTTCCCGTACTCGCCACAATTGTAGCAAGCTCTCTTTGTTTTGGGCCTTGCTTTTTCCTTGCCCTTGCTCTCGTTGTTGTATCCTACTTTCCTTCTCCTCATCATCCTTTTGAATTTGTTTATGAAGAGGGCCTCTTCCTCATCGGTGTCGAGGCTCTCCTCATCACTTTCTTTTTGCTCTTTTGAGAAGGATGTTGCTTTGAGTGTAACATCCTTCATCTTTGAGGCGGTGAACATTTGGAGGTCGTTGTAGAAGAGTGCCTTCTTCTCCATGATCTCGTGGTTGATGATCCTTCCTAGGACCTCCTCCGGGGTCATTTGAGCAAACCTCGGGCTCTCTCGGATCATGGAGCAAAGAGAGACGTTTCTAGGCATGAATGCCCGAATCATCCTCTTCACCACCTCGTGGTCGGTCCACTTGGTGCAGGCATAAGATCTACTCTTGTTGATGAGGATCTTTAGGCGGTTGTACATCTCCTGGGGAGATTCACCATCCATAATGGTAAACCTCTCGAGCTCTCCTTCGATGAGCTCAATCTTTGCCTCCTTCACGACTCGGTTCCCTTCATGAGTCGTCTTGAGGGTGTCCGAAATATCCTTGACCACCTCAAGTCCATATACCCGGTTGAACTCATCTCTTGAGAGAGACGAGATGATCACTCCGACCGCTTGAGCATTGCGGTGAAGGAGCACGGCTTGCTCCAGAGTGATGTCTTCCTCATTCTTTGGGATATGCATCTCGGTCAACACAATTTGCCATAACGAAGGGTTGAGTGACACGAGGTGGATCTTCATGTTGTGCTTCTACATCCCGTAGTCGGTTCCATCGAATTGGGGAGGCTTCCCCAATGGGATGGAGAGGTAGTGGTTGTTGGAGACAAGACGTTCATAGTTGTATCCTTGTTGATTGTAGTAGGCCGTGCCACCTGTTGTAGAGGTTGAAGGGTCAACCTTTGGAATCTTCAACTTCTCTCGAAGTTTCGCCTTGAGCTGGCGAGTCTCTTCGTCATCTGTCGGTTTGTCTTGGTAGACAACCATCTCCTCATGGGTTGCTTGGACCTCATTGGTCGAGACTTTGTCATTCACCACTTCGGCCATCTCCTCTCCGAGTTGTTAGACTCTTTGTGGAGAGTCCTACTCTGATACCAATTGAAAGTTGCCTAGAGGGGGTGAATAGGCTAATCGACCTGAAATGACTTAATAAAACGAAATCAGTACTTAGGGGGCAGACTAGTCCGGTCCTTCTGCACGGAAACCCTAAAAAGTGCTTCTAACAAGTTTTAGTCGGATTTTCGTGATGCGAAATGCGTGAGGATGATACAGTGAACCTTAATAAGTTATAGAGCAAGTATGGAGCAAATGATCACAGTGAAATGGAAATGATGAACGAAAAACGGTAAAGCTAACCCTAGAAGCAATGCGCGATAATTGAAAGCGAAGAACACAAGGGACACAAGGATTTTATCCTGAGGTTTTATTCCACACAGGAACCTACGTCCCTGTTGAGGAGTCCACAAAGGACCGGGTTCAACAACCCTTCCCTCACCAAGTTTGTCACAAGGGCCAAACCGGTTCTCCACTATAACAAGGGTAAATACAAGATTCGTTTGATCTTCTCGTAATTTGAGGCTCCCACCACAAATATGATCACAAATCACAAAGAACAACTCAAGCCACAGGTCACAAAGACTCAACAAGTGCACGAGATCAAACCGAGAGCCAAAGCGCAGTGTTCTTCCTCTTCTTCACCTCACTAAACCCTAATCCACACAAAAATTAGTTTTAGAGGGAAAGTAGGCAAGAGAGAGGCTTTAGAAGGCTCAAAGTTTGCTGTGGTGGCGCTAGGGTTTCAAGATGGTTCAAATGAACTCGGGGGTCCTCTATTTATAGAGGACCCAAGCCCATATTGCTAACCTCAGTAGATGGGCGAACTAGTCTGGCCTCTGGCCCGGACTAGTCCGTCCTTTTGGGACCACTGACATCCCTGACAACTGCCACACTACGCGGCAATCATCACCCTACCCGCCAAAATCAAATTCAAACGATCACTCCATAACAGACTAGTCCGGTCTGAACCAGACTAGTCCGATCTCATACAGAACCTTTTGTTCCATGTGAAAATGGACTAGTCTGGAGCCCGCGGACTAGTCCGGCCACCAGGGCAGACTAGTCCGGCCCTCCCAGACATAGTCGCTGGAGCACCTAGCTCTCACAACCACGGACTAGTCCGTACCCACAGCGGACTAGTCCAGTCTCAGTCAGGACCTCTTGGTCCGCCCTAAAACGGACAAGTCTGGGTTTTGGGACTTAGTCCCGAAAACCCACCCCATGACTACCACGGACTAGTCCGTCCCACTACAGACTAGTACGAAGTCAGTCAGAACCTCCTGGTTCGCCTGAAAACGAACTAGGTCGGCCAGGAGCGGACTAGTCCGGCCACCAACACGGACTAGTTCAGCCTCTCCTGCCAGTCCACTCTAACACTCTTCTCTCATTGGGTTTTGATCTCTAAACCATTTTGAGCTCCCAGCTTGATGTCTATGCACTTTACGCACACACCCTCCTACATCTATGGCTAGTCTAAACTCGACACGCTAGAAACCCTAGTTTCTACTCTTTGAGTCGACACATCAGTTTCCATCCTTTTCCTTTTTGAGGGTTTGCGACTCCACTCGTGTCCACACCTGTGCTTAAGATCACTGAGCTTATTAGTTACTTAATTATCATCGTCAATCATCCAAAACCCACGGGGATCCTAGATGCACTTTCAGAGGGCCGGATCGCCACCACCTTAGTGGCGCACTACATCATCGCCCGGATGTAGTGTTAAGTGAGCAAGGGTCTTTGCATTTTCCTCGACGGATGCGAAGGGTAAGGAAGCTAGCCGAGGAAATTAGGTTTCAGGTGGGTAGTTGGAATGTAGGATCCTTGACGGGAAAGCTACGAGAGTTAGTGAACGTTGCGATTAGGAGGCATGCAAATATCCTTTGTGTACAAGAGACTAGATGGGCAGGTCAAAAGGCGAGAGAGGTTGAGAATACCGGTTTCAAGCTTTGGTATTCTGGCTCGACTGGAATTAGGAATGGCATAGGCATCCTAATAGATAAGAGCCTCAAGGATGGTGTAGTGGATGTCCGTAGACGAGGGGATAGGATCATCCTAGTCAAGGTAGTTGTGGGGGACCTTGACTTGAATGTCATTAGTGCTTATGCCCCACAAGTTAGGCTCGACATGAGCACTAAGAGAAAATTTTGAGAGGACTTGGAGGATATGGTTAGTAGTGTACCGATAACCAAGAAGCTCTTCATAGGATGGGATCTCAATGGTCATGTAGGTACAACTAACGTAGGTTTTGAGAGGGTACACGGGGGTTTTGGGTGTGGCAATAGAAACCAGGAGGGTAAGGATATCCTAGACTTTGTCGTATCCTATGACATATTGGTAGCTAACACGCTCTTTAAGAAGAGGTTGTCTTACTTAATGACCTTTACTAGTGCCCAACATTCTAGTCAAATCGACTATATCCTCACCAGGAGAAAGGAGAGAGGGGCATGTTTAGATTGTAAGGTGATTCCTGGGGAATGTGTTGTTCCACAACATAAACTTTTGGTAGTCGACTTCCGTTTCCACGTGCGTGTGTCATGAGACAAAGGTGTTAAAACCGTAAGAGCAAAGTGGTGGAAGTTGAAGGATGAAGCGCAACAATCATTCAAAAGGGGGATGATCGCAAAAGTACCTTGGAGCGAAGAGGAATATGCGGATAGTATGTGGGTGAAGATGGCGACTTACATTAGGAAGACGGCTAGGGAGGTGCTTGGGTGGAGAAAAGGTAAGAAACTTGCAGATAAAGACACTTGGTGGTGGAATGAAGATGTACAAAAAGCTATTAAGGAGAAGAAGGAGTCTTATAAGAGTTGGCATCATGAGAGAAGCACAAGTAACATGACGAAGTATAAAGAGGCTAAGAAAAATGCAAGACGTGTTGTGAGTAAAGCAAGGGGGCAGACCTATGATGCACTATATGAGAGGCTAGGGACAAAAGAAGGTGAAAAGGATATATTCAAGATGGCAAAACTTCACGAGAGAAATGTGAGAGATCTCAACTAAGTCAAATGCATTAAGGATGAGACAAATCAAATTCTATTGAAGGATGAAGAAATTAGGAACAGATGGCAGGACTACTTCAATGGACTATTCAATGACGAGAATGAGAGCATTAGGTTCGGGTTGGATGACTCATTTGATGACACCAACAGACGGTTCGTGCGGAGGATACAAGAGTCTGAGGTTAGAGAGGCCTTAAAAAGGATGAAAGGAGGAAAGGTCTGCGGCCTCAATGATGTCTCCATTGAGGTGTGGAGATGTTTGGGGGATGTACCAATAGTATGGCTCACTAAACTATTCAATCGCATTTTTCAGTCAAACAAAATGCCTGAAGAGTGGTGGAAAAGTATTTTAATACCAATCTTCAAAATAAAGGAGATGTTCAAAGTTGTACTAATTACTGAGGAATTAAGCTCATGAGTCATACTGTGAAGCTCTGAAGCTCTGGAAGAGAGTGATTGAACACCGCTTGAGGAAAGTGACCAATGTCACTAAAAATCAGTTTGGTTTTATGCCTGGGAGGTCCACTATGGAGGCAATTTTCTTACCCCGTCAGCTTATAGAGAGGTATAGGGAGTAAAAGAAGGATCTACATATGGTGTTCATTGACTTGGAGAAGGCATACGATAAGGTACCAAGACCGGTCATATGGTGGGAACTAGAGAAACACAAAGTCCCAACAAAGTACATTAACCTTATTAAGAATATGTACGATAATGTGGTGACAAGTGTGCGCATAAGAGATAGTGAGACCGACACTTTTCCTATCACAATAGGGCTACACCAAGGATCAGCCTTAACTCCTTATATCTTTTCCTTAGTGATGGATGAGGTGTCGAAGGATATACAAGGGGATATCCCTTGGTGTATGCTCTTTGCTGATGATGTAGTGTTGGTAGATGAAACTAGGGATGATGTTGATAGAAAATTAGAGTTATGGAGGCAGACCTTAGAGTCTAAGGGGTTTAGACTTAGTAGAACCAAGATCGAGTATATGAGATGCGACTTTAGTGATGTCGGGTGCGAGGATGAAAATGTTAGTTTACAAGGACAAGTAGTACCTAGGAGGGACACATTTTGATGTTTAGGATCAATGTTACAAAGCAATGGTGATATTGACGAAGATGTTTGCCACAGGACCAAGATCGGGTGGATGAAATAGCGACAAGCATCTAGAATCTTACGTGATAAGGAAAATTCTATAGGATGGTGATTAGATCTGCGATGATGTATGGAGCAGAATGTTGGCCAACTAAAAGGCAACATGTCCAATAAATGAGTGTTGCGGAGATGCGCATGCTACAGTAGATGTGCGATCACACAAGAAGAGACAAAATTAGGAACGAGGTGATACGTGATAGGGTAGGGGTGTCACCGATTGAGGAGAAGCTAGTCCAATATCGTCTACGGTGGTTTGGGCATATCCAGCGGAGACCTCCAGAAGCATCGGTTAGCAGTGGGATTATAAAGAGTAAAAAAAAAAATTTAGGAGGGGTAGAGGTCGACCAAGGTTGACATGACACGAGACGGGGAAACGAGACTTAAAGGAGTGAGATATACCTAGAGATTTGACTCAGGATAGGACTGTATGGAATACTCTTATCTTCTTTTTTATTAACCCATTTCTAAAATAAATAAAATGTAAAATCTTATTTTATTTGTATTTTTATTATTATATTTTTACTTTCATCTTATTTTCTATTACTTTTCTTCAAAATTATTGGATTTTATTTCTAGCCGACCCCGATTTGTTTGGGACAAAAATTTGATTGTTGTTGTATTTGTATCTATATTCTTCACACGAAGAAGCTAGGTTGCACGTAACGTAACACATGCCATGCTCCTGTGAGGCGGCGAATCAATGCTTTGTGATTTGATTTGGACTTAAAGTAATCTTTGCTAATCAAAGCAGAGACAGCAGGCATTAGATTTTTGTGCTCTTCTCACGGTCACCAAAAGATGTTTTCCTACATGCTTGTTCTTAAGATAGATCCTAAAACAGATTCATGCATGCTAACGTCCCAGTGCTAAAACAGCATCCAATGCTCTACAGTAGGACTGATCGATGCTGGTGAGGGAGCACGACTCATTTCCTCTTGCCAAAATTGATACGTACTCTTTCCATCTTTAGAAATTTGTCATTTTGTAGTTAAAAATAAACTACAAAGCGATAGAATTTCAAGAACGGATGGAGTGCGTAATAAAAAGTTGGGAGCTTTGAAATGTTCCGCTGCACTATCTAAAGCTACACTGTTCGTTCGAGCAATTTGCTCGCCAGTGCAAAATCTTCCAAGCTGTAAATATTCTTGCATCAGCAAAGAGGCATCAGGCAATGCTTGCCACCCCCCCCCCCCCCCACCCCCCCCCCCCCCCCCCCAAACTCTCGGCATAACTCTTCGTCAAGCGTCACCAAAACAAAATAAATGGGAAACATGTTTGCACTCCTTTTTTATTAAAAAAAAAGAAAAAATGCTTGGATGTGCCCATGAGGACATATTCACATATCAACACCCCTATAAAACCATGACACGGCAAAGACAAATTATTCAGACAAAGCCATCATCAGATCAGACCAAAGCCCGGCCTCTAGTCCGGGCGGTTGCTTTGAGATGTGGGGAAGTGCAGGATGCAAGGAGCAGTGGATGCCGACGGCGGCAATGGTCACCACCAACGTCGTGATCGCCATCATGACGGCGCTGCTAAAGCAGGCACTGAACCAGGGGATGAACCGACTGGTCCTCATCACTTATCGGCAAATGGCAGCCACGGTGTTCCTCGCCCCCATTGCCTACTTCAAAGAAAGGTATGTTCTGTCAAAAGAAAATAAAAGTAAACAGCGAAGCAACTGCTTCTGCTAGTCGTTGGTGTTCACTGTGTTTAATTTATAATCATTTTCCTTTTTTCAGGAAGATGAGACCAAAGTTCACACTTGAAATCTTTACGTACATGTTCCTAAGTGGAATTATTGGGTAATTAAGCACTACGTACTGTCCGCACAGTGTTGTTCTTCAGACTCGATTTCGTCAGTAGTCTTAGATCGACGAAGAATCGTTTATCTGGCTTTAATTTCTTCTTGGTGCAGGCCGGTGCTGCTTCAGTACACGCTGTTCGTCGGGCTGGAGTACACGACAGCGACATTCGCTGCAACTTTCTCCAATATGGTTCCAGTGGTCACCTTCCTGATATCACTAGCTTTCAGGTAAAAAAAAATATGCCAGGGCTGATGGTATGAGCTCAACTCGTCACATAATTCAGGATCCTATGCTTTTTTTTAGACTAATATGTTAATTTCTTTAGGTCTGAAACACTCGAAGTGAGGAGCAAGTCAGGCAGTGCCAAGATCTCAGGAACACTGATATCACTGAGCGGTGCAATGATGCTGACTTTCTACAAGGGTTCAGTACTGACCCCCCACGACTCATCATCATCATCCGTCAGTACAGCTTCCTCTTCCACTTCTTCCAGCAATAGTGGCCAACAAAGCCACGCCGGAGAGCATGAGCACGGCACGGTCCGGTGGGTGCTCGGCTCCGTCTCGATGCTCGCGAACGTCGTCGGCTTCGCACTGTGGTTGCTGCTGCAGAGAAAGTTCACCAAGAAGTACCCGGCTGTCTACTCGGCCACGGCGTTCATGTCGTTGTTCAGCTTCTTCCAGGCAGGAGCCCTGGCGTTGTCCGTACAGAGGAGCAGCATCTCCGTGTGGGCTCTCAATGGGAGAATGGAGATCGTCACGGTCGTGTATTGTGTAAGATCTCTTGAGCACCTTAATTATCTGTACTGTTGTTGTTAGTATGATTAGCAAGTATACCATTTGGCCTTTGTGTTCAGGGTGTGGTGGCATCTGGTATTGGGTACCTGCTCCTCACCTACTGTGTGGAGAAGAGAGGTCCCGTGTTCACATCTGCCTTCAGCCCTGTTTCCCAAATCTTCGTCGCTGGCATCGATCTGTTCATCCTCCATGAGCCGCTCTACCTTGGAAGGTCACATTATTGTCTGCTGTTCTTGTCCCTAACTGAACCAATTTCCCTTTCCCCCGCTTTTTGAGTATAAAATGCAGCATTTTTGCCGAACATTATGATACTGATAAAGAACCTGTAATACTGTTATCGATCTTGCAGCGTGCTAGGGTCAGTCCTGGTGATTGCAGGACTGTACCTTGTTCTCTGGGGCAAGAAAGAGGAATCTGCCAGTGCCAAGGCTTCAGCAAAGCCGGTGCAGGCAGACGTGAAACAGCAAGAGGAGCCAGTGTGATTCATCGCTTCACCAGAAGCTTCTATGTTGTAAATCATTATTATCACTGAAAGACCTCAGTGTTTCAAAAAAAAAGACTCTGATTAGGGTCTAAAACAATTAGAATCCTGCTGAAACTGTGTCATACCTGGTCCCAACAAGCTAACCAGATACATTCCACATGTATGTTAGGATCAATTCATTCATACATGTGTAGACGAAAAGTAAATAGTATTATATTACAAGCCATGTTCGAAAATACAAATAGGTCTTACAGCAACGACCCGTAGGTCTCAAATAAACAATAGTAAAACAAATACATAGATAAGCAGGAAGACAGCAGCAGCGTGACGCTTTCTCCAATCCACAGGCAGTTGCGCGAGGGTACACCCGCCTAGAACATCTCCTCTGGATCGGCGTAGAACTCTTCGTTGACTGCTTCTTCTTCTTCATAGTCTGGAGGGGAAGAGAGGGAATCGCTTTGAGTACATGGAGTACTCAGCAAGTGTGGGAAAAAAGATGAAATGAAGGCTACAACAAAGAAGACTCATAATGGCTGATAGCACTATGCATTACCTATGCCTTAGCTTTCATTAAGCAACCTACAACTAGGTGATTCCACCCAATCAAGATTATAGTAAAAATAATAAGTAAGAAGTAATAGCAAATATGTATTTCCAAGTCCGTAAATCCCACCATAATCTCAACCAAGTACTAATTATGAATTCGACACCAAGCCGCTCTTGTCCGTGAGCATGGCTGTCATGACAGTCTCCCAATCTCTGCAGAGAATGTATCTTTTACTCACAAGTCGTGATTTCATCTCCTGTTGCCAGGTGGACTAAGCAAACCTCCCTGATGCTCGTGACCCGTCGGTCACATTACACACTTCCGTAGGTGTGTGGCCAGGAGATCACTACGAGGTCTTTACAAAGGTCCTCCCGACTAGTAACCGGCCCTCTGAGGTTTCACCGCTCTGACTCCTAGAGTCCATTTTACCTCCGCCAGGAGAAGCTCCCTCTTGAGCCATGCGGATCAAAAGGCAGATACGCTGAACCAATTCCCTGCACTATCCGACTACTAGCACTAAGCCGGGAGAGGCCTAATTAATTGACCAAGCTGCCCTATACTCAGTCTTGTGGCGATACTGTATAGCTTAATGGCTACTCCATAAACCGGTCCTTAGAATCCGGCAAGGTTCAATCCCCAAATCCCGGGTCTCATGCGTACTGCACCATACCATTCAAACCAACCCGCCATATTCCTATTTACTACAATCCATTTTCAACATCATAATCATAATCATAGTAATAAGTCATGAGTAATAAGTAAGGTCAATGTTTTCCCACCCAACTAGTATGCATGGCTAAGCGTAAAGTAAATCCCATAACCACCCTTCCATAACCCAAGCGATAAGGTAAAAGGTAATATAACAGGGCATAGCATAGGATTCATATTAATTAACATGCAACTAACTAAACCCTTAAAAAGGTGCAAGATGGTCAAGGAAACTTGCCTCTTTCGAAGTGGTTGACGAACTGAAGTTCTTGGAAGTTGGTCTCCGGCTCGGGAACCGGGTCTACTCGAAGAGAATAACATGCAATAAGTATTACATACATAGCTAAACATACACATGCACACAATCACAAAAGTTTACGCAATTACGTACCTACGAGAGATTTAATGTGTATGTGCATTAGTTCACTTAATGATATTTATTAAGGGTGAATTTTATGTGTTAGAAATGTGATTTACCATTTTATAACACTTTTACAATTATTTTTATACTTAATACACATTTTTGGGGATTTTCCTACATGCAAATATATTTATTTATGATTATTATATTATTTCAGATTAAAATAATGCATTAAATAATTTTTAATGGTGTGTGATATTTATTTCAAGGCTTAAAATCATTTTATACAATTAATCCTCAATTAAATATAATTTCTACCTAATAGTGGCTAAATTGAATTATTTAAATTTATACAGCAATAAAATATATTTTTAAATTGTCTAAATATTTATTCTGAATTTTATAAATTTCTATCTATTTTTCTACATCTGTTTCTATTTTTATTGCAATTTCTAGTAAATCTAAAAATATTATAACTGCTCAAAATAGTTTTTAAACTGTCGAGGGGCTAGACTGTAAATTTCCCTAACTGCACAAGGGCTAGAAACAATATTCAACAAGTCTACAAGGGCTAGACTTAAAATTTGCAGTCAAACTTAATTTATTTAAAGTGCAAAGGCTAGATTGAAATTTTATTTGATTATTCGGCAATTACCTAAACTGCTAGGGGCTAGCCCACAAAAAGGCAAAGGCCACGGTGTAAAAGTACAGGCGCGCAGAAGGGTTTTAAATTGTAGCCATTGGATCCTAGATCTACGGCTCGGATTTTATGAAAACGGAAGGGGTATGACGATCTAATCGTGGCCGTTGGTTCCCAACCGAGGGCCACGACTGAGCCACGTCGCCTAGGGCCGGCGTCAGCGCGCTGCGCGGCGGCGCACGGCGGCTACCTCGCTGGAGAAAGCCTAATCTCACGCAATCAAGCCTAAAACTCGGATTTAATTGAGGGAAACCGCATGGGGTGGCATCGTGAACTCACCAGAGACGTCGACGGGGCTTGGAAAGGTGCAGATGGACGTCGGCATCGAGGAAAGGCGGCGGAGCTCGTCGGAGGGCGAAGTGAATGGCGATGTAGTTGCGATCTCCCCAAGCTAGCTTGTCCGGCGTGTTCCTGAGGGTGCAACAAGCTTGTTAGGCTAAGAAAGAAGAGGCAAAGGGGGTTGCATCGACGGGAACAGGAAGAACGGCGGCAACTCTCCGGCGGCGACGGTGCTAGGGTTAGGAGAGCTCGGGGAAAGAGGGAAAATGGGGATGCTGGCTCATTTAAAGCGCGGAGGGGGATTGCGTTTGAGGCGCGCGTGCGAAAACCCGACGGGGGAGTGGATCCGAGGGGTGGGGAATCGTGGGCGCGGGGTGCATCGTGGGCGCGACGCGCGAGCGTCGGTTGCGCGAGGAAGAAGAGAGGGGGAGGGAGGAAGCGCCGACAAGCGGGCCTGGTGGACAGCGAGAGAGGAGAGAGGAGGGAGAGGGTGGGCCAGCGCAGGGAATTGGGCCGCAAGCAGATTTGGCCCAGGTGCGGGTTTTCCTTTTTATTTTTCTTTTATTTTTCTTTTCTGATTTGATTTGATTTGAATTTCAAATTCTTTCGAAGTCTACACGTTTTGAACTCAAAATTTCACACCAAAATGCAAACTCAAATGCACCCTAATATATTTGAAAGGTTGGATACAAAGTTTTAAATTTTGGGTGTTACAACTCTACCCCCCTTAAAAGGAATCTCGCCCCGAGATTCGGACGTCCTAAGAGAATAGATAGGGAAATTCGGCTTTCAGGTCTTCTTCTTTCTCCCAAGTTGCTTCTGCCTCCGAGTGATGTTTCCACTGCACTTGTCACATCCGGGTGACCTTGTTCCTCGTAACTCATTCTGATGTATCGAGAATCCGTACCGATTGTTCTGCATATGAGAGATCCTCTTGCACATCTATAGCTTCCATGGATAACTGTTCCTCAGGCACTCTTAAGCACTTCTTCAGTTGCAGCACATGAAACACGTCGTGTACATCCGAAAGTTGAGACGGTAGCTCGAGACGATAAGCTACCTCTCCTCTTCTTTCTAGTATCTTGTATGACCCAATGTAACGAGGTGCTAGCTTTCCCTTCACTTTGAACCGTCTTAGGCCTCTCACAGGCGATACCTTGAGATACACAAAATCTCCAATCTCAAAAGTTAGATCACGACGTCGAGCATCTGCATAGCTCTTCTGCCTTGATTGTGCTATCTTCAGGTTGTTTCGAATCTCTTGCACTTGTCTTTTGGCTTCCCTTAGTATCTCCGGACCAAACACTTGACCTTCTCCTGTATGATTCCAGAACAAGGGTGTTCTACACTTTCGCCCATACAATGCCTCGAACGGGGACATCTTGAGACTAGCTTGATAACTGTTGTTGTAAGAGAATTCCACATAAGGCAAATTCTTATCCCAACTCTTGCTATTCTTCAAGGCACAGGCACACAACATATCCTCCAAGATTTGATTGGTCCGTTCTGTCTGACCATCCGTCTGCGGGTGATATGCTGAGCTGAAATTGAGTCAAGTGTCCATTGATTCATGTAACTTCTGCCAGAATCTTGAAGTGAACTGGGTACCTTGATCAGACACTATCTTTTTCGGGACACCATGCAAGCATACAATCCTTGCCATGTATAGTTCTGCCAACTTTGAGCCATTGTAGTTTTCCTTGACCAGTATGAAATGAGCGACTTTAGTTAAACGGTCCACGATTACCCATATGGAGTCATAGCCTGACTGGGTCCTTGGTAACCCCACAACAAAGTCCATGCTTATCTCTTCCCATTTCCATTCGGGTATCTTGAGTGGTTGAAGTAGTCCAACAGGTCTTTGATGTTCCGCCTTGACCAACTGACACGTGTCACACAGAGCCACATACTCGGCCACATCATGTTTCATGCCAAGCCACCAATATCGATCCTTAAGGTCTTGATACATCTTGGTACTTCCAGGATGAATAGAATAGGATGAATCATGCGCTTCTCTCAATATCAGTTCTCAGATCTCCTTGATATTCAGCACACATATCCTCTTCCCTAACCATAAGGTTCTGTGTTCATCTTCCCTAAAATTCGGGGCTTTACCAATCTTCATCAACTTCTTGAGTTTCTGGATCTTCTTATCTCCCTTTTGGCCTTCTCTAATGTCTCGTTCCAATGTGGAATCCACTTCCATAGCTACCGCATCCGTGTTAGATACTATGCATAGGTTTAATCTTGCAAACTCCTCACATAACTGCGGTTGATGAGCTTGTATAGTCAGACTGTTGCATTGTGGATTCCTACTCAAAGCATCTGCGACCACATTTGCCTTTCCAGGGTGATAGTTGATCCCAACATCAAAATCATTAATTAGATCGATCCATCTTCATTGTCGGAGATTATGTTCGGGTTGAGTTGAAGATGTACTTCAAGCTCTTGTGGTCGATGTAATTTTCTGTTCTCTTCCCCATTAAGTAATGCCTCCATAGCTTCAATGCATGAACAACAGCTGCTAACTCCAAATCATGGATCGGGTAATTCTTTTCATGGAAGCGTACGCCACTACATGTCCTTCTTGCATCAAAACACATCCCAGTCCTTGTCCGGAAGCATCACAATAGACCGATAACTCCTTTTGCATATCGGGCATAACCAACACTGGAGCAGTAGTCAACCTCTTCTTTAGTTCAGCGAAACTTGCTTCACATTCCGGTGTCCACTTGAATTTAGCTTCCTTTTCGAGCAGCTTGGTTAGCGGACGTGCGATCCTTGAGAATCCCTCAATGAATCATCGATAGTAACCACCCATTCCCAAGAAACTTCGGATTTCTCCCACATTTCCTGGTGTTTCCCACTTGAGAATACCTGCCACTTTACCTGGATCTACTGCTACTCCTCCTTCTGATATGACGTGTCCCAAGAATGATACTTGCTTCAATCAGAACTGGCACTTGCTGAACTTAGCGTACAATTGGTGCTGTCGAAGCTTCTGTAGTGCCAAACTCAAATGTTCTTCATGTTCTTCCTCATTCTTGGAGAATATTAGGATGTCATCGATGAATACCACTATAAACTTATCCAAATATTCCATGAATAGTTCATGAGGTACATGAAATAGGCAGGAGCATTGGTCAACCCAAATGACATAACCGTGTACTCATAAAGACCGTATCGAGAGACGAATGTAGTCTTGGGGATGTCCGAGGGTCGTATCTTCAACTGGAGGTAACCTGAACCAAGATCAATCTTAGAGAACACACATGCTCCTCGCAACTGATCGAACAAATCTTCAATCCTCGGCAGTGGGTATTTATTCTTGATGGTCACTGCATTCAAAGCACGATAATCCACACACAACCTTTGAGTGCCATCCTTCTTAGGTACAAATATAACTGGTGCTCCCCAAGGCGATGAGTTAGGTCGGATATATCCTTTCTCCAATAGCTCCTCGATGTGATCCTTCAGTTATGCTAGCTGTTTGGCATCCATTTGGTACGGCCTCTTATATATCGGAGTCGTCCCAGACATAAGCTCGATAATGAACTCAATCTCCCGATGAGGTGGCATACCAGGTATCTCTTTAGGAAATACATCTAGAAACTCCTTAACCACTTTGATCTCTTCCACACCTTCAACTTGATTAACCTGAACCCTTGTCACCGGCGTTGGATCAGGACTGAACTCAACCTTGGTGCCATCTGAGTGTGTCAAACAGACCATCCTGGTTGCACAATGGATCACCCCATTGTATTTTGCCAACCAATCCATTCCCAAGATAATGTCCAACCCTTGAGATTCAAGGACTATGAGGTTTGCTGAGAAGGCTACCCCCCTTATGTCTAACCTTACATTAGGGCATACTTGCCTTGTTATCATTTCTCCTCCAGGGGAGTTGACTATAAGTTGATGAGTCATTAAATGCACTACCATGTCATGCCTTCTTATAAATTCTCTAGATATGAATGAATGTGTGGCACCAGAATCAAACAACACCGTAGCTATATGAGAATCAGCAGGGAACGTACCAACAACCCCGTCTGGCGCCTCATTAGATTCCTCAATCGCCACATGATTGACCCTTCCACAAGTAGATGACTGCTGCGATGGCTTCTTTGGGCAACGAGTGGAGTAGTGTCCTACCTCTCCACAGATGTAGCATGTAACCCCTGCATTGTTACCTTGGGCTTTATTACCCCCATGGTGGTTCTGTTGCTGCTGGCCTGCACGACGAGGTGCTGGAGCTGCGGGGCGAGGTGGCTGCATTGTTTGACATGGAGGCTGTGGTGACTGGCGCATCTGCTGGTTGTAGGGCGTGGGTGGCTTGTAAGTGGGGTTTTGGAACCTCTATCCTGTGTAATAGTTCATAGGACGAGTCATAGGTGCCATAGGCTGAGGGGCGAAGCGGGGGCGCACATTACTGCCAGAAGCATGCCCTTGAGCTAGCTTTCTCTTCCTGTCATCCTCGTCTAACTCTTTCTTGGTTCTTTCCACCTCGAAAGCCTTGTCAACCAACTTCTGGAAGTTATTGTAATCACTGGAGGACATGGCAAACTTCAACTCTTTGTCAAGGCCCTTCTTGAAACAGAACTGTTTCTTGGAGTCGGTGTCCACATCGGTTGGTGCATAACGAGACAATCGTGTGAACTTGTTCAGGTAGTCTCGCACACTCATACGGCCCTGCTTTAGCATGAGGAACTCCTCACGTCTTGTCTGGATCTCTCCTTCGAGCATGAAGTGATTGCGGAAGTTAGTCTTGAACTCATCCCATGTGATATTTTCTGGGTTCTGATGGGCTTCAGTGTAAGCAACCCACCAATCAGCTCCATGTCCTTGGAATTGGTGAGAGGCTAGCAGTACCTTCTCTCCTCCTTCACATTGAACGATCCTCAGCTTGCTCTCGACTGATCTCAGCCAGTCGTCAGCATCCATTGGCTCAGTAGGGGTGGCAAAGGTGGGTGGATGGGTGTTGAGGAAGTCTCTCAGATGGGATCTGGGCCCAGGGGGTGGTGGTGGTGGTGGAGTTTGCTACATGTTGGCTACTATTTAGGTTAGGTTGTTGAGCAGTTGGGTCTATATAGCCATCATCTGCTGCATCTGCTACGCTGCTGGTGCTCCTCGAGCACCTCTACCGTTCCATCCTAGAAAACCCTCAAGTGCCTCATCGTGGGGTGGAATACCCCTACCACGGCCTCTGCCTCTACCGGCCATCTGTACGGGAAATGACTGAAGCTTTATAACAATAGACGTGATACAGAAGAGTATACTATGGTAAAACGATCCCAACTACATGCATCAAGGAGAATATCCATATAGAAAGCAAATCCATGAACAACTGACGTGGATGTGGACAAGATGCCTAAGGCATTCCACAACTCACGTCCCACACAAACACACCATGAAGCAACTAACTCAAACATAAACATAGATACACGACTCAAGAGTGGAGAGGACATAGCTACACGCTCCTACAAACTAAGGGTAGGTGTCTTAAGTCATCAGTGCAGCTGAGGAGTACTCTCACTCCTCGGGGTCCTCGTCCATGTACTCCTCCGGGTCCTCGTCACTGCTACCAGGAGTGCTTCCCACTAACTCGCTACTGCAGATCTCGACAACTGGTACTGCTGGAGCAGGCGGTGGAGCAACAGGTGCTGACGTAGGAGCTGGGGGTGCCACGGGAACAGGTGGTGCGGCTAGCGGAGAGGCTGGTGGTGTCACGTGGGCAGGTGACCCAGGAGCTGGTAAAGCAGGCGGGGAAGGTGGAGCTGGTAGAACTGGCGAAGCTGGTAGGGCTGGCGGGGCCGATGGAGAAGGTGGAGCTGCTGGAGCTGGTGGAGAAGGTGGTGCAGGTGGTGCAGGTGGAGCTCGTGGAGCTGGTGGCACAGGTGGTGCCGGTGAAGCTGGTGGAGCTGGTGGTGCTGGTGGTGCAGGTGGTGCCGGTGGAGCTGGTGGAGCTGGTGGTGCTGGTGGAGCTAGTGGAGGTGGTGGTGACCCAGGCGTGGTCGCCCTCGGGTAGTGCTGAGGGTCATGGCGGTCAGGGGAGTCGGGGCACCAGGGCTCACCGTTGGAGGCGTAGCAAGGCAGGTCGGGGTCCCGGTGGGTGATCCTCCGGTAGCGCCGGATGATCTGGTCCTTCCGGTCGTTAAGATCCCGGAGGTTCTAGAACTCCTGCTGGCAGCGGTTGTACTGCACAGAAAGCTTGACCACGTCGTCCACCAAACGCTCTGACTGATAGAGGCTAAGCGGGCTCTCCACAGCACGTCCCACAAAGTCGGCAGTGCCGCTCGGGCGCTTGGGCGTGTAGGCGTGCGAGGAGTGCTCGAGACGAAGACAGTGCGCGTAGCTCCAAAAAGTCGTGGCCTCCCAAGTCGCGTCCTCCTCGGCCGACCGCTGGGAGCTCCTCCACGCTGGAGAGTAGTGAACCCTCAACAGCTTGTTGTCGTAGTAGATGGCCAGCTGGCACGCCCACTCGATCAAAAGGGGGCCGTTGACCCTGGTGGTGGTGTAGCGCAGGTCGAGACGAGGGTGACAGTATCCGACGGCGTGAAGTAGCGAACGAAGTCGTCGATGTAGGTCACCAGCAGCCTGCCCGGTGGAGCAGATCACCGCCTCGCGGTGAGGGGCAAATGGTACAGAGCGGCTAGCCATCACGTGTCAGGGCACGCGACCTCCAGTGGACTTACGCGCCATCTGCTTGCAGCGCGCCATCTACAAAATTTGAAATAGAAGAGTGTAAGAACTCCAACAAATCAAAACAGTATAACAAAAGTAGTACAATAAAGGAAGAAGCACAAAGAAGTTTTGTAAAATAGTTATTAGAGAAAATAGTATAGTCCTTAATACGTCCATTTCTATCTAGGCTTGCATCCTATGGGCAACCTCGCTCTGATACCACTTTTGTCACACAAGGTCCCAACAAGCTAACCAGATGCATTCCACATGTATGTCAGGATCAGTTCATTCATACATGTGTAGACGAAAAGTAAATAATATCATATTACAAGCCATGTTCGAAAATACAAATAGGTCTTACAGCAACGACCCGTAGGTCTCAAATAAACAACAGTAAAATAAATACATAGATAAGCAGGAAGACAGCAGCAGCGTGACGCTTTCTCCAATCCACAGGCAGTTGCGCGAGGGTACGCCCGCCTAGAACATCTCCTCCGGATCGGTGTAGAACTCTTCGTTGACTGCTTCTTCTTCTTCATAGTCTGGAGGGGGAGAGAGAGAGTCGCTTTGAGTACA